>BMAV01016350.1:237107-275734 GCA_019973955.1 Trichonephila inaurata madagascariensis
ATAAATAAATATATAGAGAGTGTGAGTTAATAGTAGGAATTGAAAGACTTCTGGAAAGCAGTTAATTTCAGTGGGAAAGGATGAAGACCATTAGTAGACTTTACAGATGTAAATGAGCCATGAGTGTTACCTGTTGCATGAATCTTGAGTAGGACAGGAAAATATATTCTTATCTCATCCCAGTCCAAAACGCAGGGGATATCTTAAGATTTCAACGATTAGAATACTTTCGATGATGGATTGTTACCTGTGCAACGGAAGCTGAGGAAATTGTTGATTTGTCGGAGCCAATAAATATCGATTGTTATGTAAAAATTGATAATAAATCCTATAAAGATTGTTGCATTTTCTAATGTTTTGCATTGTATGGAACCTGTGAAAACATACCTTTCACTAATGCATCAGGATATAAATGATGCAGTATTTTCTTCTTTGTATAGAGTCGAAAAAAGAAAAGAAGAAAAAAAAAAAAAACCTCTTTCGGAGTCAGAAGACGAAAAAGATTTCCAAATATCTCTTAGTCAGTATTTTAAAATTTCCAATTAACTGGTACATAATAATTCACTAATAGTATTTTTAGCTGTTGATTAAAAAGCGTGTAATTTTTTACTGTGGATACTTTTTGTGTAGTTGCTTGTAGAACTTCCTAAAGGTAAGTGAAAAAATTTTGTATTTTTTTTTTTTGGATCTCGATGTAACGAACAAAATGTTCGGTCTTGGAGCATTCGTTAAATCGGGGTTCGACTGTATGTATATATAGGCATTAAGAGGACGACTTTTGACTCTTCCAGATTAGAATTTAAATTTGATTTCGCGTCTACAGAAGTATACTAAAAAAAAAGGCGGAAGAAAAATTTATATTTTATAATTTACCACAGTTTTGTTTAGCAATTAAGAGATACTTCTGAAAACTGAAATCCCTCCCCTTCCAGCAAAGGCATCATCAGAGTAGTATTACAGTAAGAATTTTTTTGTGCTGTTCCATTAATTATACTCACAAAATAACTGGTTTATTCGTACAATATTATGTCCTGAAGTTGTGTTTCGATGTTTTTTTCCTTCTCTTTAAGGACAGAAATCATTTTCTAAAATATTATTTTTGAATGAATTCTTGCAATTTACTTTGCCAATAATTTTTTTTAAAAAAGATTTTGTGTATAGTAACCATACAATATAATTTTAACTTTGATTAGGAAAAAACTTTCTTTCTTTTCTTTTTTTTTTTTCAGAAATAAATTTTGATTAGTCAAAATTTTATTTAATGACTTTTCGTTTATATATTATTCTTCATTGATTCATTCACTTAAGCGCCTAGAATTAAATTTGAAGTGTTACATTTAAATTACTTGAAAAAATTTCTCCCTCGAAGATATGCAAATAATAAATTATTTGAAACTTAATCATAAATCCTTTTTTTTTTCCTTTCTGCAATAAAAAGGAAAGTAATAAGTGTTACAAAAATGAATAACAGATTTAAAATTTATGTAATGATAAGGTTTAATTCAAAATTAAGTAATGATAAGTTAAAGTACCACCCTCCTCACTAACACACCATGCCAAAGTGAGGATTTTGAGCCATAACCCAGGATTCTAGGGGACCCAAAGTCTGACTGACGCCAAGTACGTATTTAACCAATTTATAAAATATGAAAGGTAAAACCTGAATTTGTGAGGGAAGCCTTAATATATTCTTCGTTACGCCACTGATGACCATGACGACTAGGTTACAGCGGCCTCAATCAAGCTCCCTAATAATCTAAAACTAAATGCATATCAGTGTTATTGACAGTTTTAATTTTTGCCATTTTCAATGTCAAAATGCGACTATATCTTTCATTTTTAAGAGGGATCTTTTGAACATCTTTCCTGGCTGCACGACAGATTCTAGGGCTCATTATTTCTTTGCAAAGTGAGACATGTGCTGAGATTTTCAGAAATGTGATTCATCGGTTGTATTCAATGAAGAAATGCATAAATCTGGTTTCTAAGAAAATTATTGTATAAATGTCTTTAAATTAATTTAGAATAGGGATGCCTGGCGTGGTCCCTAACTCTCTAGTGATATTACTGACTCGGAAAGTGTTTATTTCCTCCTATTAACATTGTTATCTTTAACACCATTTTCTTTTTTAAAATTAACATCGAAACATGACAAACTACTTATGACGAACGCTTAGAACAATGGAAATTTAGCCAATCACCCAAACTTTGAAGTAGAAAACTCATCGAAGCATGAACTGTCGTTCCAGCTTTCTGAACAAAAATATTTATATGATGTAAATGTTTGATGGCAACTTCTTTTCAGAAGATGTCTGCTAGCGGTTCTTCTGAGTCGCCGGAGACGAAAAGTGTAAATTCTTATGAAAATTCGCGGTGTATTAACAGCAAGTACACTCTTTATTTATTTAGCAATAATAAGTAAGTTCATTGCGGCCTATTATATGTAAATATGAGTCATCTATTTGATTTAAAATGAAAATAAGTACAAATAATATGTATATCTCAAGAAGTTTGTGTTTCGAAAATAGAAGATTTTTTTTTAAAATTATTATTGCTCATAAAAAAATTAAGTATATTTTAATTCAAAAGTAAGATGAAGTAGCTTATTTTTAATATATCCGTACAGGCATGCAAGTACTGGTTCAGAATGTGGATCAAATGAAAAGGAACATACAAACTCTGCAAAAAATGATCCTAAAAACAATCATGTTGAAGAACCTAGTGTATGGTGAGTAGCTTCCTCCGTATACTAGTAAGGAGGGTTTCCTTCATTTCTTGATTGTTTTCAAGTATACATAATTTAAACTTTAGTTGTCTTTTACCTATTTCATACTTTTGAACATTTTTTAAAAAATCACAATAGAACCAGTTTTTTTTTTCTTGCTGTCAAAAAAGTGATCACGAATCTGGTAGCACATTTGCTGGGTAATTATTTTTTAAAACTTAATTTATAAAATTACTGAAATACAGAATCTTAATCACATAAAAAGTCAAGTTATTTATATTAAAAACAAAAACACTGAGCATAGTGTTAAGTTAAAAAGTTATTAATTTTACATGACCTTAAAACAATACATCAGCATAACTGGTAAAATCTTACAAATTCACTTGTTATAATTTGTATTGCAAATGCTTCTTTTAAGGAATAAAAATTGTTCAGTCAATTCTTATGCTACAATTATTATAAATGTATTGTATATTTTTGTAAATGCAATAAAAGTACAGAATATAGTACTGCAGTATGTATTACATAATGAAGTGTTTTAACATTAAAAATTGTATCATAAATAATACATAAATATTAAGCAATTTCTTCAATTCATTTTCATTTTGTTAATCATAATGCATTTTTGAAGTGCTATTTAATACTCAAATAATTATTTATAAGAAAAATTAATATTAGTAAAATAACGTATCATTATTAAACAAAGAACATATTGAATTCTTACAAAGCACTTGGTCACAATGTAATTAATATTAAAACAAAAGATCATGTTCTCAAATTCAATTAATGATTAAAAAGATTTTCTAATTAAGGACCAAATTAAATTCTAAATCATTAAATTATCTAAAATTTTATTTAAGCAATCAATAGATCTTATTTTAGCCCATACTTTGTTTTTGAAGGTACTTGTGTATTAGTAGCAAGTTTATGCCAAGCAAAATGCACAATTTTCCACCTAAACCTGACCGTTGTTTTTTTTTAAATAAAACATGCAAGAATCTTTTTGTAGTTTTGATATGGCGCAAATTTTGCTTCGATGGTTCTAATCCATAAGTACCTTTTTCAACTTTTTTTTATTCTTTTAAAAATGTTGGAATTGAAGGAATCTTAAATTGGTGTTCTAACATTTGGGCATTGATATTCTTTAAGAAGTTTGATTAAAGTGTAGATTGGTGTGCCCTTTGATGAAGTTCTTTTGACAAATGCTAAAAGTAGTTAACTATTGATATATATTGATAGTTGCTTACAGATCACGCAGTAAAAAAATTCCAAACAAAATAACCATATAAAATATAAATTTCAATGTTTTTTTTAGAATTATTGGAATTTAGTGAATTAATAAAATACTTTAACATTAAGAAATAAGAATTGTACCATTTCTGGAAAAGCAAAACCTTACTTTCTGTTAGAATTATAATTCTTCCAAGTGTTTTGTTTCATGATCCATGATACCAATAAGTACCCAATATATTATCTTTTAGTAAGAAGTTTTAGTACTTATGTTCTATTGCAACAATGCCAACTTTCAAAATAACTCGCCAAGTTGGCAATCCTGATTTCACTTGTGTCATTTACATTAAATTGTCAACCAAGTGCTTTGTTTCACATAATGTTGCCAATACGGTTGCGATAATAAGTAAGTACCAATGTTTTTATTGTATATTCAGTACTTACATATTATTGCAGCCTATGGGCGACATTATATGAAACGAAGCACCTGGTCGCCAATTCAGCGCCTACAACACATAGGAATTCAGATTTGCCAACTTGGCAAGCTATTAATAGAGTTGGCAATTTTTGCAATTATATGTACCATCTATTCCTTTTTATATTGTAATTACAAAATAATATTTTCAATGTATTAACAATTATTACATTGGGTAAGAATCACCATTAAATAAATCTTTGTGAACAAAAGTAAAATTACCATGTGGACTAATTTATTATATATCAATAATTATATTTTGAGCTTATAAATGTTTTTTTTTTTCCCCTCCATCTAGCTTATCACTTTTAGAAGGAAACGTAAGTGCAGAACAGGAAACTGTAGTTCGATGTTATCTTTTAAAAACATTGTCCGGTAGAGAAGATTTAAGTTTTGAAAATGAAGGAAAATATGCAGAATTGCAGTTTAGGTAATATTTCTAAATATTTGTGTTCAACTTTTTCCTAATAACTAATAAAAAAGTATGGCTTTGGAGAAAAAAAATTTGCTTGTTTGTTTGAGTGAATTTAGTAACTAAATATTTTCACTGTGAAATATAAATATTTGTATTGATAAGTGACCTCTTTTCAAATTATTCAGTAGTGATGACCTTGGAGAACCTTTTGGATGCTACTATCATAGATTATCAAAACATTCCAATCACGAAATTGAATCAAACAATGAAACTACCTCATCTAAATTACATACATTTTTCATCTGCCTTATTGGTCCTTCTAATGGAATTATGGAATCATATCCTTTGCAGAGAAGTATTACTATATTCATAAATTACTTCATTGCAATACTTTTTATAAAAAAAAATATACCACTTTTGTTTATTATTTTTCTATGGATGCATAATAAAAAAAACTAAGTTTACTTTATAATCTAATTTTTTGCTGATGTGATATATTTATATCAGCATTACTGAATTTCTCAGTTGTATTGAATTATAAGATGTAGATCACATATACGTGGAGAACATATTTCATATATTTCATTTTTGCTTGATTTTGTATTTAAATGTATTGTATTCACAAGAATAGTGTAGCTACTTTTGCCACTAATTTTGTTCTTTCTTTAGGATATTATATCTATTGATAAAGAAAAACAATTTTATATGGTATAAATAGATTTGCTTTAAAAATTTGGAATATTTTTGTTCTTATGATAATAACAGTATATATTGCATATAGGTAGTATATTACTTCATTAAACAGTTTTTATAAGTAATGTATTGCTAAGTTTAAAAGATAAAAAATGTAAAAAAAAAAATTAATTAATTTTTTTACAATTAACAGACTATAACAATTAGATGTCTTTATTACTGAAGTTTGTTATATTATAATTTTTTTTAGTAAAATAGTTCTCAGAGTAAAATAATAAAATTCCATTATATTAAACAATGATTAGATTAAATTAGTAATATTTGGTTAGTACTCTTTTTAGTGAATATGCTTATATTTGGAGGTTGCTTAAATAGTTTTATTTCATTAAAAATTAACTTTTTTAAAAATTTGTGTATGAAGAGTTACACTTTTAACAGTAATGTTATTATAATTCATAATTTGAATTATGCAAATTAAATATAAAATGAAAAAAGTACTGTTAATTCATTGCCTATATTTCCTTCAAATTATTTTATGTGCTGTTTGTTTTTATAATTTAAAATAGAATATTTTGTATTTGATGTAAAATTTACATTTGTAATAGGGAGAAAAGTCTGATTTATTATACTTAAAGAAATTTCCTTAATTCTTTATTAAATTCTGTCCTGAGCTTGGAAAATTCTGTCACAGTTTGATTCCATTACTGGATCCTGAGGTGAGATAAACTTGTTTGACTTAATAACATTTTTTTCTATTTTTCATAATAGTGAATTTCAAAAATTAAGTTCTTGGAAATATTAATGTTAGAAAAATATTAAATAGTCCATTATAAATGTCTGCATAATTTCAAGTAGTTAATATAAAATGAAATATTTGTTATATATATATATATATATATATATATATATATATATATATATATTTGTTGAATCCACATCACCTTATAAGTCAGTTTTGTTAACATCCAGTCAAATACATCTCAACCAACATTTTTGCATAACAACTTCTACTTAAACTGTCGCCCATCTGGTATAGTGGTTAGAGATGCTGACTGCTGTGCCATTGAGCCTGGATTTGAATCCCAGAGAAGGCATAGATGGTTGTAAATATATAGTGCCTTTTCAGCATAGGGGTACTCTAAATAGTTGTCAAGCCTCAAGTCGCTCTCATGAGGTTGGTGGAAGGGGAAGAGAGGTGGGAGGCCCCTGACCACCTCCTCTCTCAAAATTGGGGTGGAACTGAGCCGAATTGTACTGTTACCTGTAGGGTGCTCAAAGCTATGGCTAACAACATGTGTGTTTGTAGCTCTTTGTTATGATGATTTTCGCGGGCTTTGATCTGATGTTACTGTCGATCAGGTGGCATAAGTAATAACTTTAACTCTGCCATTAACAGAAGTCCAAGAATTTTCCTTTTTTTTACCCACCTGCACTCCCTTTGGCGTGATACTCTGCCGATACATGGTGTGTATTGTTCATGTGCACTAGTCGTGGCTTGGAGTACATAACACTTTTTTTAATTTAATATAATATAATAAACTAATTACGATCAGCCCCTGTCTTTTGATTTAATCAAGATCATCTACAAACACACTAGTGGTGAAGCCATCCGAATAATTTTTTTATATTTATTAAATAATCCTACCTCTGTGATTCTTACTTTGTGTAATAAAAGTACAGTGAAAATTACTTAACACAAAACTAAAGGGACTGAAATATTTTTTTTGTGTTAAAGGATATTGCAAAAAATAAAAACATGTCAAAAAAATTAATTTTATTAAAGTTTATTTTATTTACATAGATATTTATATATGCATGTATTTAATAAAAATTAATGAAACAAAAACATTCACAAGAACTTAAAGAAATTTAATACAAAATTTTGAAGTTTTTAAACAAAACATTTATTGAGTTTTTGAAAAATAATCTAATATTTTACTTTGCATTATCTTTTTTAGCATCAAATTGTTCAATGTTGTCCATTTTGTTATACATTTCACTGTTGGAATGTGTGTCTAAATAACTGTGCATACTTTTCATAATGTTCCTCATTTGGGATGACGTGGGAACAGGAGCTGCGTTATTAATTTCTTTTTCGTCATCAGAATCTGCATCAATTATATATTTTGGGTTTTGAATAAATTCAAAATGTCTTTGTCTATCATTATTGGGACTGTACACACATTGTCATCTTCTGCTGCGATAAATTCTGATGATGATACAGTAGGACAGTACAATTTGGCTGGTTTTTTCCATATTATGTTCATTTTCAGAGGGGAAATCTTTTTGTGTTAAGTGATTTTTGTTTTGTGGTAAGAGAAAAAAATGCATGTGGAAATACGTAGTAGTTTGTCAACGTTTTGTTTTGTTCTTGTGTTAACCGATATTTCATCTTAAGCATTTTCCCATTAAATGTATTTCACTGTACTTATAACTAATTCTTGAAAACCATAAAATTAATTTATTAACAATGTATACATCTGAATAGGACAGAATTTGATTGTAATGAATAACTTTTTAATTTTATTAATGCAAATAAATATTGTTTAGAAAAATAATTTTTAAGATGAAAATTCATACTTTAAAAATAGCTGCATTTTTATTCCTTGTTAATCATAATATGGTTTTAATGATTATTCTGTGAAAAAATGCAAATAAGAAGAAAGAAATGGATGGCATTGATTGTTGTGTAGTATTATAATTTTATCTTGCATTATATGAAAATTGATAGCTTAATGGAGGATTTGTCTTAAAAGCTAAATTATTTTTGCAAAAAGTTAAGGCAGCTTTCTTATGAAATTGTAGTTATTGCACTTATTACAAAATCATATTTTTTAAAAGATAAGGAAAAAATTATAAATTCGAACATTCTACATCAAGGGTGTCAAACTCAAAGACTAACTTTGGCCAAACAAACAAGGTTTCACTTTAAGTGAGCCGCACAAAAAAAATCAATATTCATGAAAACGGTGGCTTATTTCAAATAATGCTTTATACTAAACATGTATAAAAGAACAAGAAAAATTTAATGTTTATGTCCTGACACTTGACATCTCTTCTCTGCTGTTATCTTTCTTATTTTAGAATTTTTTAAATTTTATTACATATTATTGTGCACCGATATATTAGTCGAGCTCCAAAAATGTTCCTTGAGAGCTGCGAGTTTGACACACCTGTTCTACATTGTTGTTTATAAGCAGAAGTTTAAATTTGTAACCAGGGATTGATACTTTGAGATAAAAAAAATCATTGTACAAAATAATGGCATTTCTAGTATGTTAAATAACTGTATCTGGAGAAAAGTATAGGTTTTTAACAGAGTAATATAAGTTTGGTTAAGTTATTACTATTATGTTACTATTAATTAAACTATTACTATGTGTGTGTGCATGCATGCATGTTAATGTAACATTTCAACTGAACAAAATGTAAGATCTTTTCTTAAGTCTTATTGTTTATTATATAAATAAAATTAAAATCTATTAATATAACTTGATTGGATATTTGAAAAATTAAAATGTGTAGCTTATTTTTATGTCAACGAATTACAGTTTCAATTGTGTAGAATTTGGGTAATTAAAATTGTTATTCAAAAATTTTCTTTTAAAAATGTGCAATACTATACTTCCTAAATTACTTTTATTGTTAACCAAATCGAACATTTTTCCTTATTAGAATTTTTACTGTGATTGAATGGTGTATTGATAGACCTTGAGCTATTTGGAATCTATGCAAACAAAGAGCTGTGGATTATATACTTGAATTATGATTTATTGAGTTACAGTTGGTGCATCCCTGGCTAACATTTACAGCTTGCAATACAGCCCCCTTTATGTATCAGTCTGACATTGCAGACCCCTAAATTTTGAACACATTTATTGTATCGGCACACTAAGAATTCAGTTTTCAATTTTTACGCATGTTTCTACTATACATTTTTTGAAAATATTATGTTGTAGTAATGGCTATGTAGTTGCAAACAATAAAAAAATGTATTAGTATTCTTGATCGAAATACATGTTCTAGTAAAGTTTCCTCATTAGAGGTATTTTAGTTATCTAGCCTCAGATGGTACATATTTCAATTTTTCTACGATGCCTTCCAGAGTCTGTAGAAAAGAGAAATCTTAACATTAAATGAGACCTTTGCAGACTCCTTAGGGGACCCCCAAAGGTCTACAAACCACAGTTTAAGAAACACTGGTCTACAGGAATGATACAAACTGTAAACGGAAGATGACTACTAGCGCCATCTGTACATGTAGGTGGTAACAGTAATTAATGCCATAAAATTACCGTAAAATATGGCGTTTTATGCGCACTAGTGTATTACATGCACCTATAGTTTCAAGATATGTTCACCGTATACCATACACCCTCTTTTTTATGAAAAAACTCGAAATGTACGTGTACAATACTCCTATGTTATGAAGTCATTTATTCGAGGTATTATCCTAAGCTTTTGAAAAAATAGTATACTTCTAGAATTACTCCCCTTCAACTTCATAAGGAATATCATTTCTTTTAAATGAACAATATTTTGATATATATATAGAAGTCTTAACTTTTTTAAATGCTTATTTCTTTTTTTTTTAATGTTAAAGCTATCATTTTTATACCCGGCGTATAATGCGCATCCCTAAATTTTAATCATATTTTTTGTGCTCAAAGTGCACATTATATGCCAAATTCTTTGGTAAGCAGATTAAAATTTCTTTTTTTATAGGATTTCATAATTTTATTTTATTTAAAACTTTTGCTACAATATTTTACCACATTTTATACATTTTCATTGATAATTATTTGTTTCTTTTAAATTTATTTTTATATACTTAAAATACTTACAGGTATAGTTAAATAAATATTTTATATTTTTAGGGCCTGAAAAATAGAGATGATATGCAGCTTAAACTAAAGTCTTGGTACTTCCATTGTGTAGAATATATTCAGCGCTGTGTTGAAAATTACAATGATGATTTATTAATCCTTCTTCTTTGTGTAAGAATTTCTCCAAATGTACTATATTTTCAGACTTAATTTTGTACTAATATCTTATAAAAACCATTTTAAAATGTATTTATTTGTTAATGAAATTTTTTGCTGACATTTCAAAAATTTTCTCTTCTTATGCAAAATAAGTCATTGTGGGGAAGTGTTGAAATAGTTTCTCAGGATGAACAAGCTAAGTGGGATACAGAAAGGTAATTAATTTAAAATTTTATAAAAATATGTTATCAATTTATATAAATTTAATATGTAAGGTATTTTTTATATTGTATGATTGTAAACTAATCAAAATATTGTTCTGGAATTAACTGAAAAAATGTACCAGTAATAACTTTTTAGTCAAATTCTGACTAAAGAACTTTTAGTTTATCATGAATATTAAGCAGTTTCCATGAAGTTTTTATTTTAATTTAAAGTTTATGAGTCATTGCTAATTTGTTTTCTATTCTGATAAGTTTTCTAAAATGTTTTTAGGAGCCTATATACATAACGGAAACTGCAAAAGTCACCTAAAATTTTAAAGTTTTAGAAAAGCAATCTATGACAGTAACTGTTTAGTTAAAACATTATTACAAAAATAATTTGTATTATATTTTCTATTTTTAAGAGTTGTAAATTTCCAATACTGTAACTTTTATTAATGGACAAAATAAATCATGAAGATCTAATTATGACTAGAATAATTATAAGAGGCTTTTTTATACTCTAATAAACAGTATTTAATGCATTTTGGGGGTGGTTGGGAAGAAAAATTTATCTAGGATTTTATGATTTTATCATTTATATCCATTATTATTCATAAGCAAATGAATTTACCAAAACTGAATTGTTCTGTGTTAATCAGTCAATTAACTGAGTTATTTTTATAAATCTTAATGTTATTTTAATAGATATTAATAGCATTTTTATTATATATATATATTTTAAATACATTTTAAAGGTTTGTGGAGACTTGCTGTGTGATGCCTAAATTGATCGAGAGTTCCAAAGAAAGTTTTGTGTCTGATGCAACTTTATCTTTCACAATCAACGTAACAGATAGAAAAATTGAAGTCAATCAAACTTTAGGTTTGTTTTTATTTAGTGAGAAGTATATTGTTTTCAAAGTTAATTTTATTACTTAATACAATCATGTATTGCTAGACTCTAAATTATATATTTATATCTGAGTTATTTTGTTTCTCAGTATTATATGGTATTATATTTGTTTTTAATATCATATGTACAAATATTATATTGGTCTCTTTTCTTGAATTCCATAATTTAAAAAAATAATAATTCTGTGTTTTTAGGAGCATTTTTCTCTTAATGATTTACCATTTACACTCACTTAAGTATTATTTCAACCAATGTCAATGATATTGCAACTCTTTCCCATTATTATATGTCCCATGATGGAAATTTGGGATTTGCCTGCAATGGAGGAAAAGTTTGTAATATTTTTTCAAAGAAAGACTTTTTGCCTTCTAATGTAACTTGTGAGAAAAATCATGAAATGAAGTGGTATTTTTAAGACTACGTTTAGTGTAAATGTGATTATTCTACCTGTTGTGTAGTAAAAAAAAATATATGTGTGAAAGAGCATGGTTGCTTTTACTTAATTGCCAAAGTAATTATAAGCCTAAATGCATTAATGAAAAAAAAGTAGCTGAATTTTTTTTTTAGTACTTTTATAGTTTATATGTCTTTTATTTATTTAAAAAATACAAACTCAGTGGCGCAACAGCCCTATTTAAAAAATAGTTTTTTAAATTAAAGGAGTTCTTTGTTAGCTTTATTTTTGAAATTGTGTATATTCTTAACCCCATAACTGCTGCTGGTATATATAAATGCTTTTCCAAATTACAAACCTTTGCATTGTGCTGCTATCTGTAAAATCATTCCGAAGGTTTTCAAATTCAATCAATGACCTTGAGAATGTTTGTAAAGTATTTACTTATTTCTGCCTTTTCTTTCCCCCAACTGCATAACTATGCATAGCTGTGTGAAAAATGGTGGCATGGGGAGTGAAACATGCAGATTTTCCTCAGCAGTCAATATATAATTAGGGTTCATATATTTTATCACTATTAAAAATAAAACAAAAGAATCGGATTTTGGTGAAATTTACACCCAGCTTATGGAAAAGTACTCTTTTAGACTTTTTTCCCTTTGAAAATCTATTGAAATTAATTATTGTCATTGATTGTTTCTTTTATTTATATCAAAATTTAGAATGGATCCTGTATATTTTCAGATAGTTCCCCATATTGTTTAAAGTGGCTTGATAAACTTAAAAGTTGCCCATCACATGATTACATTGGCCTTCATAATATTTTAGAAGGATTTAGACTAAAAGTAAGAACCTTTAGTTTTGGTTTTATTTCATATAATCTATTTTTAAGCCTTTTTTTATAATGAAAGGTTAATATTTCTTTACTTATTAAATTCATAAACAGAAAATTAAACTTTTTAATGAATTTCAGCTTATTTTGAATGTTGCATAGTTAAAATTGTAATATCAACTACTTGTGCAGATTAGCTTGTTTAATATAAATTATTTTGAATTCATGTTGTATTTTCCTTACTTTTTAAATATCAGATTTTTAAAATGTATCTAAAATTATACTGTTAGGTACTTGTATTTTAGAATTGCCTTTCAACTAAGTTAATGCAAATCATCAAAATTAAGAAATGCATCACATTCTGGTAAATCAATGTCATTGATTTATGGTAACCTTAAACAATATTTCTAGTTGTGGTGTGCCAAATAACATAGCCATTTTTGTTCATGTTTGCTCCCTGTTTAATATTTTTTCCTTCTGCTTATATGTGTATCATCTTATTTTCTAAGAATGAAATCAGTAGAAAATATAATAACGTTAGAGTGCAACATTTTATCTTAGAAGTACAAATGTTTAAATTTACTCATTTCCAGAAAACATGCATTTTTTGAAAATGCAATATTAAAAATTAACCAGCATATTTACAATTGGAAACAGTAGCTGGTTTAAAAGCAATTGTCTGTCTTTTATGACAATTTTAGCTTGTCTTAAATCTATTGCATTGAACTTTTCTCCTAAAAAACTTGCAACTTTTGAAAATCAAGTGAACACTTAAAATGCAATTGGGCAAACATGTTTGCATGTAATAAATAACTTCTTTTCTTCGTAAATTCTCTTTTTCTACAATAAAAATCACCAAACTGTGTCAGCATATGACTGTTATGATACACAAGTACCCCAAATTCCTAGACAAGCTTATTTTCATGTGTTTGCTACTATTTATTACATCACATTTAGGAATGTGTCAATTTTTTTGATTCAAACACTGCAGGCTATTTCCAATATTTCATAATTAATATACAAAAGAAAAGTATTACAACAATGAATTGTGGGGCTTTTAACCCTCCAAACGGTCTGCACGTAAAATTCCGCCATTCCAGAGATACTTTTTCTGCCTTCAAGCAAGATTCCCAAAAGCGGTCAAGGCGCATTCTTAAAAATAAGCTCAACCGCTTTTGAGAACCCCACCTGAAAGCAAAAAAATATGTGCGGTGCATTTTTGAAGCATCTCCAGAATGGCAAGACTTTAAGTGCAGACCGCTTAGAGGGTTAATATTTGGAAAAGCCTTAAAAAAAGCTCCTGCTTATTTTTAGATCAGTATACTTTAATTGCATTAAGTGTATATTAAAGATATGCATAAATACATGCTAGATTATTGAATTAATATAGTTCTATAACTCAGGACTAGGATTTTGTTTTAAAAAAATTTTTGCATTAATATGAATGTAATATAATCAGGTTTCTCATTGATTGGGTTTTACACAATCTTTATTTTTTTTTACCTGGGGAACTTGCACAACATAATTTGTGCAATTAGAAATTCTCTTTTTAGAGCTGATGCAATTTGAAAAAGACCCTCTAGTTAAGTACAAAGATCATTGCTGTCATTGTATCTGACATAATAAAACTCTGCTAGAGGAAGCATCATTTGCCTATCAGTATGCTAAACAATGGAATTTTTTTTTTCAAGCATGAAAAAGTCTCATTGCAATTCTTGTGGGTTAAAGCTGTTTTATTTCATACAAATATAGTTTGTATGTATAGGACATTTCTTAGTTTCAATTTGAATTTAATTGGGCATTTAAACAAATTAATGTGCTCTGTGCCCATGAAATATTGTAGAAGCATGGTATTTGTAAATATCCTTCAGAGTTATGCGTGTTTTACATCACAGTTGTTTAAATAGTCAATAATAGAAACTGTAATGAATGTTTAAAACATCAGTATCTGAAATGTTTTCTCTCTTCCCTCTTAATTATGTCCTGCAACATTATCTCACAATTTTAATTACACAATTATTCCCTTTTCCATTTCATCCATTTTTTTTTTATTTTTAAACTTTGTTATTAAATTTTATATTGTAAAATTAAAGTCACTCTATATTTTTAGACTGTACAAGATTTAAATACTCTAAAACGATTGCTGCAGAAAGCACAAACTGACCATTATTCTTTATATAGGTTTGTATATATCAATATTTTTTTCATAAAAATTCTGTTAAGAAGGATAACCTTCCTTCCTCTCAGCATTACATTATCATTTTTATCTTATATATACATTATTAACATAAATATACTACTGTTTATTTTGCAGGGCTTATCAATTTCTGCAAGCTAGTGGTTATGAAGACATTTTATTGTATCATGTAAAGAAAGAAGCTAGTATGGCAGAGGAGCAAGAAGTATTAGAGATAATTTCCTGTCTTCAGGAATTTCTTAAAAACAAACATTCCAAAATAAATAGCAAAGTAAAATGAGAGTATTTTTAAGAGTCTTAAAAAAATATAGTAAATTTGTTCAAAAAGACATATTTTTATATACACATGTGATATTTTATAGGAATATCAAGTCTCTTATTTTTTAGTAATGTTTGAAGTTCCTTTTTATTTTATTTATTTTTTTGGCTTCATATATAGTTGGCTTAGAAAAAAGGGCTATTTCAAACAATGTTATTGCACATTCGCACGATTAAGTTTTTATAAATGTATATCTCTTGTTATATGTCTTCCTTTCTTTCTTCTGTCTAGTTTATGTAGGAATATAATGATTTATATTTTTGTCTTTGAAAAGTTTTATTTAAAATTTTATATTTCATTTTTCAAAAGATAATCATGACATAAGGTGCATGACAAGTATTTTTATAAGGATCAAGAAATATTTTAATGTATTGTTCACAAATAAACATGTTGATGCTTTGATTGATATTTTGCAATGTTTAACAGTAATAAATAAATAAACCTATTTTTTTTTCAATGAATGATTTAAATTGTTTCATTAAAAAAATGAGAAAATTATAGATTTTTGGTTTTTCTAAGGAAGGTAGAGTGGTAGCCTAGTGGTCATGAACTCATGGCTGGCATGCAGTGGCGCACACAAGGAGGGTGTCCTAGGGGTCCGGACACCCCCCATAGCTCTTGATTTTTTTCCGATTGCTTATAATCCTATGTATATATTACGTAAAATTTAATTATGTATTTGTTATAATTAATTTTATTAATTAATGCTAATTATTTATTCAATAATTAATTTTGTATTGTTTTTGCTCCCGAAAATTGACAAAATCAGAAGTATATGTTGGGCGGCATATTGGAGCATGTTACTAAAATGGTGGACTTTCGAACCTGGACCCCCCCCTTTAAAAAATTTTTGTGTGCGCTACTGCTGGCATGTCATGAGTTTGAACCTAGTTTAGCTAAAGACCTGCCATGCAGAGGGGGATGATGCACATTAAATATGTCGAGGCTCAAACGTCCACATGTTGGTGTGGAAGTTAGGAGAAATGGGTACCAGCTCAGGTGTCATCCTCATCACTTGACCATGATTCAAAATTATGAGGTCTGTGGTCCATAGCCCTCTTACAGCTTTATAGTGTAATGTAAATATAACTCACTCTCTCATTTTTTTAAAGAATTTTCTGGTGATTTAACATATGTATAGCTTCAAAGTATTCAAATGATGTAAAATGAGATTTGTACTAATTGAAATAATAACACATTTCATTTGATCAGAACTAAAATTTAATTTAAAATTTTTAAACATTATTACACAATAACATGAATGTTAAAAAACTTTGAAAAACACTTCTAAGCAATCACACACATTCAACTTTCATTTGAAAACCACACCTTTATCCATTTATCACAATCAGACATTTTCTTAGGAAATTACATTCTGCAGTAGGATTAACGCTAGTAAAAGTGCATACACAAAATACATGGAATGTATGTTCCAGTTTATTTTATACTTAATTGTAAAATAAATAAATTATAAAAAAAAAATTATTTTTTGTTATATTCATATTATTTTCTAGCAGTCTTTGAATTATACATACATAACTATATTTAAGCCCACTTTTAAAAAATATATTATAATAATGATATTTAGTGTTTTGTACTTTGTTACTTTAAAAAACAGATTAACTCTGATGTTTTGTATACAAAATGGAACATGCATACATAATATAAGTAGACTGCCTAGTGATTGTGCAGTTGCATTTCAAATTTTCTTCCTAAAATAATTATAAATTTAATTATTTTAGTTTGAACATAGAAATTAAAGGTGACATTTTTTTAAAAAGAATTTTCAAGACTAATCTTTATATTAGAGAATATAACTAATGTTTTGATCATTTAAAGTGCTTTCATAAAACAAAATAACTGACTTATAATTATGAATGTTCCAAAGAAATATTTAATATTTTTATATAGTTATATGATTTTAAAAGGAAAAAAAATAGGCACTTTTTATTTTTTTTAATGCGAAATGCTACTGCACACATTCAATCATTAAGAATCATACTCCACACTCGTGCACATATATATAACACTTAAATAAACTATTCTATCTGGATTTGACTTAGAAAAATGATTCACATAAATCTTATTCATCACATTACTTTGTATACAGTATAGAAAAAATTATTTACATTAGTTTGTGGGATGCTTTGCACATATGATTAAAAATAAGGTCAACAAGTTTGAGATATTTGAGTCAGTATATATATGTCCACCGCTCTGATAATTTTTTTTGAATAGTTAAATATGCGATCCTGCACAATTTTATTACGACTCAAATTTTCAAACTTGATCACCATGGATGAAAGTGTAATGTTTGATCCTGAGAGAAAAAAAAAATATATATATTTTATGGCAGTGTTGCCACATTTTTCCAGATGATTATGAATCCACATTAGGAGCTCCACAGTCTCAGTTGAGCCACAACCACTTATAGACTGGTTTGTATAATATAGAAAATGATTCACATAAACAGTAAAAAATATCCTGAGACAAAAATCAGATTTGGAATTTGTTGACTACAGAAGCACATTTAGTGCAGTCAGCTTTACCACAATATGAAAACATTCACTAGACATAGTATTGCAATAAACACATTTGTTCACTTGGAGACACCTATTACATGTTACAAGTCACAATCCTGAAATTATTACATTTTTTATATAAATGTATCTTGTTGGTGTGGAACACAAAATCTGAAGTAGTCAGATTCTGCATTTGATACTGATTTTTAAAAATTATGTTTTATCTATTAGATAAACAATGAAAAGGTATAATTTTCATTATTCACAAGAAATCGGTTACAGCTTCATATTTATCGTCAAATAGCATAATATAGATATTTGTATAGTTTATACATCATATACAATTTTAGTTGAATGACTAGGAAATTTCATCAAAGGAAACTTTTTTTGTGTTCCTCACTCGAAATCGTATTTCTATACAGAGTAAAAGATAAACTTATCATTACCATTCTGGTCCCATCATCATTAAATAATTAAGAACCACATTCTGATAACAATTTTTAGATTTTAAAAGTTTTAGGAAGTAATAAATATTTGATTAAGCTTGTCACTTATATAATTAATCATCGAGAAGAAATTAACCATTAATACATCTAATAAGTCCACTTAACTGATATTCAAATATAGAAAATTAACAGACAAATCTCAAATGATCATATACGATAAATTTAAGAAAATTTAACATCAACATTATTAAAATGACTGTAATATAAAAGTACATTACTGTATCATGAAATAAAATCACTAAAATTTTCATTTTAAAATGAAACAATTCTTTACACACAATATAACTTTTGATTAATAATATAGAAATTGGCTTTGTGGAATTCGCCTTCGTTATAAGTGTCCACTGTCGAAATCTTTTACATAAACTGTAATCAGTATCCACATCCTTTCCCTGAGTTTTGAAGTTCCACTTCACTTTATGTATTTTTTCTCGGGGAAACATTGAAGGTGGCTTTGCTTTTTGATAAAATGAGTCAATAATTAAATATGTTAAATAGGACAGCAAAGAGTGTACAGGCAGCATAAACACCTAATGCCACCCACCACAGTACTTGTTCATGCAGTTTTTGCTCAAAGTTTTTAAGGACAAGCAGTCCTATAGTGAGTCCTGCTAAAGCTCCTGTCAAGTGAGCAACATATGAAACTGGAGGTCCATGCTGCTCTACGGCATACCGGTTGTAGATGGCTAATCCAACATCGGCACTCGCTGAAATGGTAGAAGAAATCATAAGTATATGTCAATGATGTAGAAAATTTTATGTATATATTTGAAATTGAAGAATTACAAATAATTCTTTTCTTTTTGATATGAGAATATGTATCTTAAAATAGTTTTCCAATGATATTTTCTATATTTTTTTAAAAACACTATTGTACAGAATCAGTAGCGCACACAAAAATTTTTCAAGGGAGGGGTCCAGGGTCATAAGTCCACCATTTTGGTATCGTGCTCAAATACGTCGCCCAACATATTCTTTTGATTTTGTCGATTTTCGGGAACAAAAACAATACAAAATTAATTATTGAATAAATAATTAGCATTAATTGATCAAATTAATTATTAATAACAAATACATAATTAAAATTTTCATAATAAATACATAGGATTATAACCAATAAAAAAATCAAGGGCTATGGGGGGTGTCCGGACTCGCCTTGTGTGCGCCACTGTACAGTATTATATATCACAATGAGTAAGAAGGTTAACTTTTTTCACCATTACAGCGAAATTTAATTTTGATATACTGTAAAACTTAGCTGCCATTTGCATTAGAGTTCTGTATGTAAAGAAGATATTACAGTAATAAGCTTGAAGATTACTAAAAATATGTACAATATGCTGAAGTCAGTATATTCATAAAGAAGCCTAATTTTTAGTGAAATTATAAGAGTAGAAATACATATATAGTTCAATAACTTTTTTTTAATCTCACTCAAAGCCGTATGTTTTTTACTCTTATGGAGAAAATATTACACAGAACATATATTTATTAGTTTGAAAGATTTAAATTAGAGAAATAAAATTAATGCAAGATTACATGATTAAAAAATATATCTTATAAATTTTTTTTAAAAAATCCCCCTTTTTTTTTAAATATTAATCCAGGAACAGTTTTAGAATTAAATACATATAATTATAGTTCTATTACACGGTAGAAACTTACCTATAAAAAATATGCAGCCTAGTCTTGCTAAACCAAATTCCATTTGATTGTAATTCTAAAAATAAAAAATTATTTATTTTATTAATTACATAATAAATGATATAAGATATTTTATTTGCTTCTTAAAACTCTTAGTAAGGAAAATTCATTGTCAAAACTAGTTCTTACCAGCAAGACATTTGCTAAATGGGCAGCTAAGAGTGCATAAACCCCTCCTGATGCTCCGACTAGATATACATCAGTGTCAAAAACTGAAGTGCCTAATGAACCTGTTAAATAAGAAAACATGTTATTTAACAAGGAATACATTAAATATATATATAAATATTGCAAAAAGAAACAAACCCTCCATTGATTTTTAAATGCGATTCTCAGGGCAATATTTGTGTACAATTATAGTCGCCAGAGGGCAGCACCAATGGAAAGAAATTAAAATATTTACAGTTAAAGATACCTGCTAGTTTTTCACTCATTGAAATAAACGTAATTTATGTTCCACCGATATTTCAGCAAAGATTATAAACTTTCAATTTCTTTCATTAGGTGCATTTTTATTGTGATTTTTGAAAGTTTCACAGCAATTTGAGTTTCAAAAAACTTAATAAAATACATCAAGTAATTGTTTGGGGAGCTATTTGGAAATAGAAGTAGTAAATAACTGTCTAAATTTTTAGCTTTCATTTAAAAGCATAGTAATTACAAAATTAATTACTTTTTAATAAATATAAGATAATTATACTTTCGTTCAATTTACATAACGTTATTAATTATGTACCTATTGTTATTTTTACTATTTAAAGTAGTAAGATAGGATTAGTTGTCGATATTAACAAAATTAGGAACATAACAAATACACTTACCAGCCAGCACTCCAGCCATATAGACTGTACCAATCCTCAGAGATCCATGTACCATCTCCAAGGGAAGTCCCACACAAACCTGTACCAGCAGGTTAAATAATAAGTGGATCCATCTATTGAAACAATAATAAATTGTAAAACTGATAGCTGCAGAGAAAAATTTATCTTTGATAATTTCAAATAATGCACAAAAATATCTAATTCCAAATTTTTTAAAAGGAAATTATTTTATTTTATGAATATTTTATATAAAAAAGAGGAACTAAATTAATATCGGTTTTGGCAGGATTATGAAATCGGATCTAATAGATCTTTGGCAGTCAGTCTAATGTTATCGCTTTTGACGAAATTTTACAACTATTTGGCGAAAAATATCTGTAGAGTATTGATATCAAATGGATTTCAAAAAAGTTTAATACACTTTTATATTCTTACGATAATTATTCAACTAAAGAACGTTTGGGTACTTACGTATTATCGCAACAATCGCCACAACTCTATTAATAACTCGCCAAGTTGGCAGCCCCGATTTCCTATGTGTTGTACTCACTGAATCGACAACCAAGTGCTTCATTTCATAAAAGGTTTCGATAATACGGAAGCACCTTTTTTTTTTAACCCAATTGTTTTTCTTACATTTGAAACAAGTTAATATGTGCTAAGACAGAGCCATTTTTTAGCATTCCAATTACTTAAAATGTAAAAAATTCGATTCACCATAATTAATTATTGATCCATCTTCAATTTTATGTTAATAAGTATGTTTAAGGCATTCCATTGTCAATGCTTCCAATACTAAAAACATGACTAAAATGGAATATAATACATTTTATTTCCAAGAGAGAGAGAGAGCACTATTTATATATAATAAAATGTGGTTATTCTGTTAGCATTAACGAAAGCAGGGTACCAATTCAAGTGTCGTCTTCGCTTTCGTATGGCTTCTTAACGGGGCCTTAATAAACTACCTACCAATCAACCATCATAAAATAAAATATACTCACCCAGCATGTAAGAGCATATAGAAGAAAAACCTCCAAACTTCCTCTCGTTTGTCTGGTCTGTAAATGAAAGGACTGTCTATAGGTACAGGACCCGTAGTCGTAATTTCACCCGTAGACGCTGTGTAATATGTGAAGAAGCCGAGCTAAAGAAAAAAAATTAATTTGTTTTAAAATCTGACCAATGAAATCATTAATAAGAAAAAACAATAAGTTCTCTATACATCAATATTCATAAAAAAAATCAGTAGTATGACATTTGAAAATATAAAAAGGAATTTTAGTCTTTTATATACGAAGTTGATTGGTGTATAGAATCAATTGATATAATATACAGTTTTTTTTTCTTTCGAATATGAAGAAGTTTGTATCTATTATAAATATGTTCTAAAAACAGAGAATTTAAAAAAAAAAAAAAATAGAAATTTAAATTCATTACAATATTGGTTATTAATCTCTCTCTGTATAAACATAAACAGCATAACAATGCAACAACACATGATATAAAACAACCTATAGTACTAATAAAAACTTTCACGTGTTATAATAACTGCATAATAAAACTATTTTGTTGATTCAAATTACCGCTTTAGTCTGTTGAATTCGAAAGGTGAATAAAAGAAGAATATAGAAATTATTCTTCAAATGAAAAAAAAAGAATAATAAATAAATAAAAAGATGCGTTAAAAATTGCTTAGAAACACGCAGACATTTCTTTTGCATGCATTAAAAAAAAAAAAAAGGTTTCAAAAAGAATATTCAACATCAAAGCATTCAAAAAATGGATGGCGTTTTCATATTTTTTCACGCGATGGAATTCTCAATATTGCAGTCCGGAAGGTCTCGTGGTCAAAACGGCCATTTTTCAAACGGAGAGCCGTCAGAGTGACATGAATCCATCGTTCTTTTTCTATCACGAAATGCTTTTCCTCTCCTCTCCATTCCATGAATCTTTTATTTATTTTATTTATATTGGGCGAGCATTGAATATTTTATTCCCACATAGTAAAATGAGAATTCTTTTTTTTTTTTTTTTTTTGAATTTTTATTTATAAATTTAAGCGTCATAAGATGGACTTTGTGTGGGGTTTAAATTCTTTAGTCCACAATAAAGGTTTTATATCGGGGGAGTAGAGAGTTATTCTGAAAATAATAGAGATTCCATTTTACTCTACAGAACTAAATTTTCCAAAAATGTATTGGATTTCCTACAATTATTAATTGTATATAGAGATAATTTTTATTTTAAATTATATTTTAATGATTACGTCATTAAAGTTGTAATTGCATCTACAATGTTTCTCAGCGCTAAAATTTTTAAAATTTTCTTTAATTAATACAATTTTCTTATTTTGCTATATTTATTAAGAATAATTATAACTCTCTAATTTTAGAAGTGAAATAGAGAAATTGATAGTATTAAGTCACAGTCAAATTTATAATTTAACGATAATATTTGGATTTTTAATCAAAATTCAAGAGACAGAAAAAAAAAAGGAATAAATAAAAATTACAGTATAGAAATTATTTTTTTTAAGTAGTAGTTTTGAAAATAATATATATTCTGAATACAAACATTCGTATTTTTACAATATATAATATAAAACCGTTTTAACAATACACCAAATTAAATACTAATTCGATTTTTTATACATCGTTTGTATTTATAAAGGGATTTTTAAATTCGTATTCGCGCGAGATTAAATCAGAAAATCGTCTGAAAAAATCGAATACTTTCTTTAGAATTAGCAACGTGTGAATTAGTTTTAATTTTGCTTCGTAAAAGGATTATGGACTAAATCTAAATACTTTTAAGATAGAGCTTGGAGTATTTTTATTATTATTTTTCCCTTAAGCAAAGACGAAAGCAGACGCCTCGACTTTTTGTTGACTATTTTTTGGTGCTACAACGAGGCAAAAAACCCGATGTCAGGCCAAGGTTGTCCCCAAATAGAGACAGACGTAATCCTTTCCGAAGAAAAGCAGTCTAGGTAATGAAAAAAATTGATATTTTTATTTTTTGTATTTTATGCTAAACTAAATAACAGAAGAAATTCCATAATATTTAATACTTGTCGTTTTGTAAATATAACACAGTATAAAGAAGAAATCACATGTCATTAAAATTTTAGCAGAAAATAAAATTTTAAATTTAAAAAAAAAAAAATCTGTTTTTCAAATAAATTAATTATGCTGTAAATACCCAATTTTCTTTATTTTAATTATAATTATTCTTAATTTTAATATTTTAATTTTCAATTATTTTAGTTTCGTATTTTCATTTCAATTTTTTCGTTGCTTTACTGGCTTTTAAAATAATTAAAATTTTTGTGCAATTTTTTACAGTTAAAATTTCAATAAAATGATAAAATAACATGTTTAATAAATTTGAAAATTAAATTAAATGCATTCAAAAGTAAATTTCTGTGAATTCATTTACGAATAAAATTATGCAATTTCTCAAACAGAAATCCAAATTTCTGTACGGAAATAAATGTTAATTTGATATTAATAGTTGTATATTTAAGAAATAGTGTCATATTATTAATATTTTTGACCATTTGTAACATTATAGTTCGAAGATCATTCTATTTCTCGAAATAAAAAAGGAAGAAAAATTCTGCAGTGAATAGAGATTTTCAAAAAATTATGCTCGTATTTTTTCGTTAAGTAAAATAAAATTACTGTAGTAATGAAAATTTAACAGCAGAATTAAACATTTCAATTCAAAATTACTTAATAGGTTTCATTTTAAAGTTGCATGAACTAAATATATTACATTTAAAATACTACTCACCAAACTAGCATAGCAGTTATTCCATTCATGTTGAGCAAAATATATGCAATAAAAGCATTTACGTAATAAACGGTTACTAACACATTTTTATTTTATTTAAAACTTAATCCTTAAATGTTTGTAAAATTAAAATGGAATGATTCTAACATTTTTCTTTTTTGCTGTAGTTAAAGAAACGATCCATATAACGCAGATATACGTGATTACATTTATTATAATAATTACTTCAAGTTATATTATTAATTCACTATCAGAAAATTAACACAAAATATTTTTCTCGTCTTTTCCCCCCCTAAAAATTAACAATTTAAACCAAATTTTTCTTACTGTTGCAATTAATTCGAACTTAAAAATTGGAAAAAACTCAGCAAATTTTTTAAAAAATTAATAATAGACATTTTGTGGCAAAATCCATTATTTTTCTCAGTGTTGCACATGAATGTGCAATGTTAGAACCAGATCAAGTGCGGGGCTTATAAACGAAAAATATCTTCATTGGTTTCAGTATTGGGGAGTCTTATATCCGCCCACCCACCTTGCTAGGAGACTGACGTTGAAAGATTTGTCTTCGGGATCTAAGCCAATGCTTAGAGCAAGTTCAAGAGCCCTTACTGTGACGCTAACATCTGAGCTTGCTGCTCTTCATCTCTTTCAAGGCGACCTTGCTAGGGTGCTAACTATTTCTGGCTTTCAGGCGGACCTTTTGTGAGGTTAGTCAACTAAGCCACCGTTGGATTAAATACCTGAGATGTTTTACATCTGCCTAGAGTATGACACAATGTCGTACAGTTTAAAACACACGCTGCTTACCAGATAAGATTGTTTTTAATTTAAGTGACATCATTCGAATTTTAAGTGAAAGATATGCCCTATTGGTTTGAATTTTATCACGAAATACTGATGTAATAATAATAATAATATTTTGGTTAAAAGATTAATATTTTTATTACAATACATGTAATTAATTAAGATTAATAATGTTTTACTCTGAGAAAAAGAAAATCTTAAAAGAATTTAGAGGGGATGAATTATGTGTTATCTTTTTTTATAAAGAGTAGCTTTAATAATTTTTTCAAATTAAAATAGTTATTGTCATTATTATTTTGTATTTATCACTGAACAAAGTTACAATGGCTTAAAAAGCATGCATTATAAAAATATTTGTAATGTCTTGACATATTGTGAAGGACAAATTTTGAAACGCATTTGAAACAATTAAAATAAAACTGCATAGCAAAAGTATGCTTTTATACCATTGAATATATTAACAGACTGTTTCAAAATCCTAAAAGAAACATTGTAATTTTACATTCTGGTGGTTTTAAATCTCTTTTGGGGACCGATTCTAAGCGATACAAGGAAATGGATTATATTATAACGTGTTCATACATAAAATCTGCGATAATTACTATGACAAAGCATGCAAAGCTAGTTCTGTTTCTATGTTATAGAAAAGACCTTGGTAGTTCGTATGAAGAAACAAATAATTCATAACAGAATAGTTAAAGCGGCAACGAGATACGTGACTAGGGTAAGCCTTTTGTTTTGTTCAATAGCTAACTAACTACAGCAGTATGTATTTCCTTAAATGTAATTTTTAGAAAAGAAACTTATTTTTTCTAATGTATAATAATTTAGAGAATGTAAGATTTTATTCAAAACTTAACAAATCGTTAAATAGCTTAAAAATTATTGTATAAATCATACGGTTAATCTCCGACAAAGAGAAAAAAAATTCAGACACTTAATTTTTTTTAAAAAAATGCATATTATATAGAATTTATTATATACATCACGAAAACATTTTACTAGTTAAGTAATATTTACGAAGCAAAATTGATCAAAGTACTTTTACATTCATTAACATTTAGACTTCTTTAATAAGCCGATTCGATGATTTTACGATTCAAGCTCAATGGCAATCATTCATATTTATTTTTTTATGCATTAATTTATGAACAATAGTTGCAAAGAAAATTAAAAGAACCAGTTTCTTTGTATCACCTAGATTTGAAAGCTATGGGTTCTGCATAATTACTTTGTCTACGCGTGCCAAAACACGGGCACCATGAATCGGACACGGAGCTATATCAATTTCGTCCAACACAAGAAACTGTAAAGAGGGTTTGAATAGAACAACAAAGATTATCATTGAAAAGTCTCTATAAACACTCCTGCATCCGAAAGAAAATCAGCTATTAAGCACGAACTTTTTTCGGTGTTAGTTGAACAGCAATCCCAGTTGGTGGGTGGCCATGTTGGCAAACAGAGGCGTGGAAAGTTCTAAAGGGCAAATTTATGGTGTCGTTTACGAGCTTGTTCTACCTCAAAGTTCAAGCTTTACACTGCGTTCTATAAAGGGACAAAACACTTCATGAAATTAGAAGCCCTTGGTTAATAGTTTATTGTGACTAAACACTGAAAAATATATGATGTTGAGGTCTTTAAATTTAAAAATTAAAGCTACTGGCAAGTTTTGCATTAAAGGCAAAATTAGTTACTTGTTTTGTCGAACAACTTCGAAAATTTACTTTTAAATTTTTTAATAATTTATTCAACTCGATTAGTTTGATGAAAAATACGTGAAAAGGTTACTAATATTTATCAATTTGTTGAATGGTTCACCCTGTATTAGAAGAAATTGATTCTATACAACCAAGAGAAATGATCCGTGGATTTCATGGGAAACTTAGCATTTTCGTGTAATTTACAACACTCGATGCATTGACTAGTCAAACTATTGAAACTGCCAAATTTTGAAATCATTTCTTTTTTAGATAAATAATTGAATAACGATTGTATTTTTACAGGAATGGAGAAAAATCCTTAGCTCTAAAGTAATATTACATGTATATTTTACACGCTCATGCAATGTTACAACCCTTATCTTTTATATCTCACTCATAGAAGAGTTTACTCGTAAATTCTTGTTTGTTACTCGTTGCATATTCATTTATACTTCACGCATCATATTTATTTACCTCAAAACATCATTTCGTTACTAATATGAAACTAATTAAGATCCTCAGCACATATTCAGTTGGTTTGATCTTATCGGCAGGATGGGACTTCCTGTAATGCCCCGTTGGGTCGGCACCTTGACAGATTACGTGAAACTTGGGGTTTCCATGAGATGGCATAAAATTTTGGACAGTCACGGTTTCGGCTAGAGCGTGCCTGTACATGAGTATTGAATTTTAAGCGACCTTCGCCTCGATGGCTTTCCATTTGTGACAGAGAACAGCCTACACCCATTTCCGCTCCATAGATCTCTCATAAAAGGAGGGATCCTTAAGACATGGGTTATCTCAAAAGGAATTACTGCTAATGAACGAGTCTCGCGTCGCCACACGTGGATTGCCACGGCACGCGTCCAGAACGTGGCAGCAGGATTCACAGTACGATGGTCGTACTCTTACGCCCCGGAAAAACCGTTCAAGTGCCTTATACTTTCTTTGTCCAGTCTAATTTGCTGTAGACACTTGGTGATGAGTAAATTTTCCTCAGCGGGGAAAGGTTCAAAATACTATTAATTCATCCAGAACGGAGGCGGGAACTATAAAAGTGGCGCGAAATGTAGGAAAAAATACATGCCTTTTGAATAAAGTGTTTTATATGTAATTTTACCCTATTTTTTTCCTTCTTACAACAGATCTATATAATATATTAATTTTAATGTTTGTTGTCGCTGATATTGTAAAATTTCCTGGGATATAACCACTGAAGAGAAAACATCACTATTTACGTTTGAGTACTTGAAGAAACCTAATGACTAATTTACTGTCGTAATTTAGTTCTTTAGAGAGAATCAATCATTAAAACTACTTATTATTTCATAAAATGAATATTTAACAACACATTTCAAGCAATACTAATAAATCCTAAACTTACCAGAACAGCAATTTTCTGATGCTTCGTAGGAAAAAATTAAAAAATGTCAAGATATACGATTTTTCCCTTACTGTGTTTAAGACTAAAGTTAAACGCTCAGAATATGTTAAGTACTTAGAACCTCACATGGACCGACAAGAATTTAAATTCAAAACTTTTTGCATCCTTCAAACCTTAAAGAAAGTATTTCCGCGGGCGTTTTCAAACATATAAGTTTAAATATGATACTTATTTTAACAAAATTATCCCTTATACTAGAGATTGTAGATTTTAACCTTAGAATGACTAAAGAACTTACTTCGACAAGAGTGACAAGAAGAATGAACAGGGGCGGCGGACAGCACGTGTATCTGTCCGCATAGTACTTTCTATCCCTGTCATCAGCCAGAAAATGGTGAGCTATCTTGGCAACCATGCTGTGGAACAAGGCTCTGTCTCGTTCCCTGAGCAACTCCTCCCGATCTCGATGCTGCACCGCGATCCTAAAACTACGAGTGCGTTTCCCGCTCATCTGCAAAGAGAGAGAAAACAAATAAATAATACAGAAAAACTCTGTTTTTTAATGATGTTACAAAAGGATGCCGATTTTTTTTTCATTGGGAAACAAATAACGAACATTAACCGCAAAAGTCGGAGGGACTATTCCCCATGATTCTGAGATGACACTAATAAGTAGAATTCTGCCTGTATGGGAGATCCCTTGTTGTTCAATGCTTAGTCATGAAAGTCGCGGAAACCTTATTCGGCGCCGAAAAAGTCAAATGTTGCAAAAAATGCGTATTTTTTCCCCTTAAGGTGGGTAAATGAATAACGAAAGAAATAATTAAATGGTATTGAGTTAACGTCATTTCTTAAACAGCACCACTATGTATTGTATCTGGATGATCATATTTGAAATTTTCCGTTGATATCTTCAAAAAAGTAAAAAAAAAAAAAAAAACATTCCCGATACATTTTTTTAAAAATTAAATATTTATTTTTTTAAGCGTTAATTTTTGGGCAATAATAGTTTTATTGAAGTTAATGAAGTAAAATATTTTATTATGCCGAAGAAACTGCAGGCAGTATCATAATAAATTTGATTTTATCTTGCCATTTACTTCGATGAAGCAATGGAATGTTAATTTTTATTTCATTGAAAATGACTTATTTATTTTAGTTAAAATAGGTACATAAAAAGGCAAGTGCATATCCTTTTTTTAACGGTAAAAATATAGAAAAATTACACGATAAAATAAACATTTTTTTACAAAAAAATAATACAAAGTCTACGTGCATAAATCTCAACGGCACTAAAATACAGCAAATCTAAACAAGCGTAAAAAAGAAAAGAAAATAGTGACTTTCTGGAAAGTTCAACCAAAACGAATCAATTTACCCAGGAGTTTGTCGAACCTTGGAATAATTTGGACTATATTTATTTTGGTCTCTGAATTCGATCTCAGAACCCAAGGCCTATTTTTTCCCCAAAAAACCCACCAGAAGAGGTTAATTTTAGTCTCTCATCTGACACCCCAAGCATCAATTTGAGAGGATCAATAATCTATAATTGTACAGAAAATTCATAATGTTCCTCCTTCCTATTGTTCTTGAACCGCGATGGTATCAGAACTCCCCAGAACAAGAACAATAACTACGTTCCGGGGCGGAAAAAGGGGGACAACATTTTCTGTCATCAGTCCTCCTGCAGACCTTTGGAGGAGACCGTCTGAAGACGGAAGCCTTGGTTTGATCAAGCGTAGCCACACTTCCTTCACTTTCTATCTAAAATAAGGAGCAAAGAGCACGCGTGCGGTTCGTGGCCGGTGATAAACATCTCCAGTGACTGGTCATCTCGTTGCATATCATCTCGGTACATAGCAATGAACTCATTGGAACAATAAAATCGCCACAACGCATCGCTGCCCAGTGCTCGGGAGATATTTTTAAGAGTTTTATTAGAATTCTTTCGAAACCGTGAGATTGAGAGGCTTCTTTTCTCTGGCGTATCAACAATATCTGTTTGTGAAGATGTTTGGTGTGTGCGATATTTAGCTTAGTTTGTCCTTGGATGAGAGAGACACGCGATTTGTGCAGTTTGGACAATAAAGAATGAGAATGGTGCCATTATATGAAGGGGAGGTGCGTTCTTTCTCTCTTATTTAATTTTTGTAATGAGAAAAAGTCATAAGAGCGTGTTGACAAAAGTGAGCAGCCGTTCATATAATGACGAGGAAATAACTCTTTTTTTGAGTGAAAATATATTTTATTTTCAAGAAAAATAAATTTCTTCACAACAAAATAGACCTTGATTTGTAATTTTACTGTCAATTCCTGGCAAAGTGTCAACTCCTTTTACTTGAAAGAATGTTACTTATTTTCCAATTATAATTTTAATTTTTATTTCGAGTTTCTAAAATTAAATAAATTTGTTTTTGTCTACTTTCAATACACGAAAACTTTTAAACTTAATTATGCACAACGCGAAAATATATTCCTTTGAAATTATAAATTATAGCTTTTAATAGCTGAATATGTAGTCCACTCATTGACCTTTATTTTAATATATTGTTATCAACATTATTTTAATCTATATCCAATTGGATGACGCTAATTTTTTTCCCTTTTGTACATTATAGAATAAGTATTTTTTAAAAATTTGTTTTTACAATAACTGACAAATTCTACATATTTACTGAATAGAAAATGCAACTAATATTTGAGATTGCTTTTCCCTATATAAATGCTATTTGATTAAGACTAAAGTGTGTTTTAGTTAAAGATGCACAAATCATAAGTTTTTAAGACATTGAAAAATATTTTTAAAAGAAAATCTTTAACTGATATCTACCAGACTCTCTTGGCAACAAAAGATAAATAAATAACAATATATTCTGTCCCTCAAGCAGCGTTTAGGGGTTGTTCAATTGTGTCTATCATTATCTTAATGTTTATTACCTTATGGGATACACTTAAGCAATAAAACTTTTTTCTTTGCACTTCATATTATACATAATTTACACACAGTATATTTAAAGAAACATTTGAGTCAATTAATCGCTTGATTTCAATTTGTTTTTCCAACAATATAATTTTTTTGTAATTATGACAAACAAAATAATCTAGTAAACACAACCCAACCCAAATGCACAGCCAAATTCTTGCTGTAAGTTCATCTTCCCTAAAAAAAAAGTCAGTGATTTCTCACTGGAGCGTGTCGCCACTGGTTCCGAAATGAGGGTCAGAGGGCAAGCGTGCCGCAATTCCAATGTCCATGTCCTCGGACACATGCTAGCCCTGGACGCCTGCGAGGCAGAAGACAGCTCTTCGGGTGAGCGGTTCCAGTGATGAGGAGTAACAATCCCCAAATCGAATTATCTCACCAATCATGTAAGCATCTAGTCCCTTCGGACAATGTTCAGTTCCGACGAACAACATAAGAATGAGAATTAACTTTCCGAGGAAAATTTTCTTACTTGTGGGAAAGAGAAGACACGGGCTTTTTCATTGCCAAAAGGAGAATTATAAAATTCTTCGACAGGCTAAATGTAGCATTGAAAAATTTTGTGGAACTATTCTTTTGTCTTTTCTTATAAATACCATAAAATTGTAAAAAAAAATATATGAATACAAAATTAATTCTAAATTTATTTGTTTTAAAAGATACACATTGGTTTTAAGAAATACAACAATTCTAGATCTAATATATATAGATTCTTTCAAGGTTGTCAAACTGCATTTATACAAAAAACGAATAATTTTTGATAATAAAACCTTTCACTGTACATACGCTTAGTCGAACTTTTTATACTATTTTCAAATACTTGTATAATCCAAGAGTAATTGAGCCCACGACGATTTACAAAATTAAATATACTAATATTCTATGAAAGGTTTCGTTTAAAATTTTTAATGTAGGTCATGAAAAAAACAACTCCACGTATCAAATTTCTATAGCGATTCGTATGCATAAAATATCCGTAACTTTGATGGGAAAATACAAAATTGTGTTTACTTTACATATGACCCAATTCCATTTCAAATAAGAAAACATGAAAAAAACCTCTCAATTTTTGCAAGAAATACAAATTTTATTCCAAAACACAAAATATGCATGTAGCAGTACAGAGACGCTCAAAGCTGATGGTCTGTTCCTATTTCTGTTTGTAATGTTCATGGAAAAGAACTCCATTCAGCCACCGGTACAAAGAAAATCCATCACAAAGTTTAGACTCACATACACAGACAATTTTTTTTTATTCACATCTCTAAAAAAACTACTAGCAAAAGACTCTCCGAAACTGAAGCAGATTCTCTCTGGGAAAAGCATCTTCTCTCTTTTTGTTTAGAGAAGAGAGCACCCGAAATAACCAAGACAGGTCGTTAGCTTTTATTGGTTTTGAAATTTCCTTTTCCTTTTTACTTGCGCCGCCGTGCCGATCATTTTTGGATGTCTGGCACTTCTCTCCTTTTCCCAACCGGGTTTGGGGACTTGACCACACGAAATGTCAGATGGTAGGATCTTGTTTTCATTTCAGTTTTTTTTTTCTTTCTTTATATCTTCGATATCGATCGATTAATCGATGAAAGAATGATTGCGAGCAAGACATGATTTTTGATTTCGCAGCACGATTCCAATCTTGATGGCTAAACGCTGAAAGGGGGAAGATTCCAATGCCCACTGAGCGATCGTAGTGGTCAGTCGTAAGACGAAATAGCTTTCATTATTTAAGGATCTTCTGCGCTTTTCGCTGTCGCACAAGCTTCGAGTTTTTTTTTCAAAGGTTACATTAGTTTTTACCCAGAAAGCTTTTATTTGTTTTTATTGTTTTAGTTTGCTTAAGTAACACAAAAAAATGACAGACTACTTTGTATGATTCGAATAACAGAATGATCTAACTCCCAATCTAAATTTTCACACCACGCCATTTTAAGACTAAGTGACTCATTTATATTAAGGATGCAACTAGTTACTATTACACAGACCACTACCTCTGATGGAGTGAAGTTTTGAGTTTTGTTAACATCGCACTATAAAGCAACAGAAGGGCTAATGGTGACGGACCTCGAGATTTTGAACCTCGGTCAAGTGACGAGGTCAACATCTGACTCTACTACTCCCTATCTACTCTACTCTCACTAACTACTCTCTCCTAACTACCACACCAGACCAACGGGAGGACTTTGCTTCCACAAATTTAACGTGAATTGGCTCTCTCTGCACGGTGGTTCGAACCCGCGACACGCCAGCCACGAGTTCTTGGCCTTTACCATTAGGCTACCGTAGTCACCTATCTTTGATGAAATTAAAATTAAGCTATAAAAAATTTTGTTATTTACTACTTTGTTTTACTATGAAATTTTTAGAAATGTGAACCAATAATATATCCCCCGAACTCTCTCTCTCGAAATATATATCAAATTCAAGATACTCATAAAATGCACAAGAAATTTTATTAGAGACGATATTTCTCCTCTAAATAAATTTGTGAAATCTATCTCCAACCCAACGCGTGTCATTCTCTGAAATTTAAGATTCACGAACCTCTTCCCCCAACCACTGCTCATCAATATTACACAATTCAATCTACCTGCCGACCGTAAAACCCCATAAGGTTTTCCATTGACGAAACGAACCTTTTTCTCATCCTAACCCTATTCGTACTTCGGGATGCTATAATATCAGCATCTTGTGTGCCCCCCTACTGTCACATAAGTCTCACGGGGGCGCTAACAGGATTGGCGCCTTTTACTGACTCACGATGACGTCAGCCCTCTTCGCAAGGAGACGCCCTTGTTCCATCAGTACTGCTTACTTATCCAGAAAGAAATGAGCATGGAAAGAAAATAATAATACAAGAAGGTGATACCTCACTCGTCGTGAGAAACGTTGACCTCAAAATCCGCGATTACGAAGTTTTCTTTTAAATAATCATTATTACAGATTGTTAATATATTTCTGTTTATGGAAAATATTATTTTCTTAAGGGAATCTATTTCTTGTGAGTTTTATTGTGGGAATAGGATCTTAAGTTTATAAGGGTAATTACATAATATATAAGAGTATGTTCTGTGGAGGAAAAATACACACAAGAGTGACATGCGGTTAAAAAGCTTTGAATTAAAATAAAATTTCATTTATACAATCGTGTTTCATACTTGACTTCCTAAGTTTGAAGATTATAGTGAGTTTAATTTAACAACTAATTTATATAAATTTTTTTTAGGGAAGAAAGAATCTATGCATCTTGTAGGAAAAATTCTCACTGACATCAAAATAACTATTTAGTTATGAATAAAATAATTGATATAAAATATTTTTTTGATACATGTTACGCAAATAATGCATAATCCTTATGACTTATAAGGATTTAAATGTTAAAACAAAACTGAACGTATGTTTTAGATTTAATATTTTTACTTGTATCAGAACGTTTGAAAAATGGTTGACTGTCTTCGCGTCAAACGTTAATACGTTTCAGTAAAGAAAGAATAGGACCCAGATTTGGAATAATTTTCAGATATACAAGAATTGAAACACTCATATTATATTCTGGTTTCGCTATCCAACAAAGAACAACATATTTTATTATACTCCTCATCTTTATCTAGTATAAAAAATGTGTTTCTTTTTTTTCTTCTCCTACACCATAATGCCAAATTAGCTATCCCTTTACATGTTAGAAGAAAAAAATTAATTATCTATGGAATATTTTGAAATTTTAAAAAAGCTATATTATAAACAAATCTATGAATTACAATGTAACAGATATTCATGTAAATTAAGACATTTTTCTGTTCGAAAAGGTGCTTCGAGCTTAGTTCAGGTTCTCGTATATTCGGTGAAGAGAGCCTTAACAGTTTCGAATGTTAAGTGATTTTGTCTTTGAATAATTCCGTGTTTTTCTGCTTGAAAAGCATCCATTAAATTGTTATTCAAATACAACGACTCAATCGAAGATAATTTCATCGATCTTTGGAAAATTTTCTTCGAATAATATGTATAATCTGTTGAATATCTTTTTTAATGAAATAATTCTCTAATAATACCAAATAATCCACTTCATAATTACAACAACAACAAAAATCATTTTAAGGTAACCAACTACCCTAAAATTGCGAATTTTGCCAAAAATTGACAATTTTTTTTATGATTTTATTTTATTGTCCGTCTTATTAGCTTTATAAAATTTCCAAGTTTATTATTTTCCATTCACTAAAACAAAAACTACAAGTGTTTTAGTATAGAAGCAGATGCCATTACTTTAAGCAAGATGTCATACTTTAAAATGCGTTTTACTCGAAATGTGTGTGTGTTTTTTAAAAAAAGGTCAGATATGGGGACAGTAATTGTTCAAAAAGTTTTGAAAATAATTGACTAAATTTTTTTTGTATGTTCTCTGTATAAAAGTAGAAATGTTTTAACCTTCAGATTTGTCAATCACTCTTTTATTAAGCAATTTCATATAATAACTAAGATAAAGAGCTATTGTTTTTGTAAAAATTAAAATATCTCTTATCCTGAAAATCATTTCAAAAATGAATAGCAAAGCAACACATCAAAATTGAAAATTTGTTCATACACTTTTTGCACAATATGGTCCCCGTTTATGTAATTTTTTGTAAATCTTTACCATTTTTTTCCCATTTTAGTAATAGTAATATTTTTTCCCCCTAGCATATTTTTTTTAAAATGTATTAAATAAATCTTGAAACCACAAAAAAAATCCCCATATCTCCATTTTTTTTAAAAAAAAGTTGCCGCAAGTAGTCGGATACCTTCTCGGATTTAGGATAAAGAAAGAATTAGAATCTTTTTGTAATTTCCTATCCGTTATGATGACCAGGAAATGATCGATTTCAACTTATACCCAATAGAGACAAGTTTGCCTTCTATCACATGAAGCATCCCGAATGGTAGAAACAGTCTGAAAAGGGGGGTTTTGCAGTGAGACGTTGGTCGATTCCATCAGACGTCCCTTTTTTGCCTCTGGGAATCCCTAAAGGTTAGGGAAGAGAATTCGATGGATTCTGCTCATGCATTCAATCCATTATGTGGCGCTGCAGTTTCTTCTTCACCCACACATTCTATCGACCCTTATTATATCTACTACACAACGGGTGAATCGACGGGAAAGTTAATTCGGTTGGTTGCTTGGTCAATGGAGAAATCGCGTATTAATGATTCGAAATAAGGTTCTTACCTTGGGTGATAACTAAGTAGGTTACATAATATCATAAAAACCTATCGATAATTATACTATCTGAGAAAAATTATTGAAATGTTCTGCTTCGGGATTCTTAACAAGTTTAATGAATATATAAGTAGACATGGTTTCTTCATCTCCAATACTACGTAACAGAAAGAAAGAACATGAAAACTCTAGGGCCGCGGTTCTTAAACTGTGGTCTTTGGACCCTCAGGGGTTCGCAGCTTTTTCCTGAGGGGTCCGCGAAGTTCTCTCATTTAATGTCAAGATTTCCCTCTTTTACTGACTCTGAAAGACCTCGTGGAAAAATTGAATGATGTGCCATCAGTGGCGTAACGTACACCCCCACATTGCGGGGTGGGGTGGGGTAGTGATTCTAGGAGCCCGAAACCTGACTTTGTAAGGGGTGGGCCTAGTATTCTCCGTTACGCTACTGTGTGCCATCCTAGCCTAGATTACTAAATTGCCCCAAAGAAAAAACACTGCCAAAACATGCATTTCGATTCAGAATATTAGTCCATTTATTTTTTATTGTTTGCAACAACACACATTGCTATTATATTATAATGTAAATTTTTAATTAGATGTGTTTACTGTTTTCTTAAAGAAGAAAAGAATAAATAAATGTTAAAAATTCTGTATAAGTAGCAAAGGCAGTCTTGGGACTACAGAAAAACTTTTAAATCACTCAGCCAGTGTTGGAAGTTAGGATGGGGTTCAAAATGTTGGGGGTCCGCGATGTCAGATTGGTACATAAAAGGGGGCAGCGACATTCGAAAGCTTAAGAACTGCTGCTCTAGGTGAAAACAAGTCCAATTTAGGTTGAAAGAAAGAAATAAGATAGACAACTATAAAGAAACATAACGAAGAAAGCCAAACAATAAAAAATAAACTTTTGAACTTATCACCCAATACATTTTCCGCAATATTATTCCTTTTTTTTTACTAAAAAGAAGAAAAGAAAAAAGAGTTCCGAGGAATGTGGCGACGTCAATGAATGATTTGATGCAACAAAAGTAAACGATCTACTGAAATATCAACCTACAGATTTCAGGGTAAAGGCCTGAAGTCGGGGCCCAGCCCGGGATCAAGGTCCGTATGTGGGATGCCCTCGACGACACCTTTGGCACACTTAAGTTTTCCAAAATACACAGTGCACTATACAGGCGATATCATGGGATCGGGAACCCTCAGTTAAATATATGTATTTAGATATAAATCTTCTTGATAAAGAGCTGATTTGAAAGGTGTGTGATGGTATTTTTTTATCTGTGACAGAAGTACAATTCATTTAAAAAAAAATTGAAATACTAAATGAATGTTTTTTTACACGTGTTTGTTATTTTAATATATATTAATTTTGTTCGGCATTAAAAAACCCCGATGTTTTTTCTTTTTTTAAAATTCAGAATATGTATGATTATATTTCCTATATATATATATGGAAATATATAGTCGGACCTCCATTTTAAGAACCTCTATTTTGAGTATTTCCCTATTTTGCAATTTTTTTCCTGGAACCAAGAATTAAAGTATATTGAAAGATGAATTTCTTATTACAACGAATTTTCCACATATCAAACATTTTTCAGGATTTAGCGACTTCGTTAAATAGAGGTCCGACCGAATATACGAAAAATAGAAACATATCAAGAGAGATCTTTAATTCTTTTCCCTTTTAAAACGAAAATTTTAGGAAATTATTTATACAATAAAAGTCAATATAAAATATTTTTCCTTCTTTTATAAATTTTAAAACGAATGCTAAAGAAGGGACAGAAGGCCTTTATTTTTATACTTTCTGTAGTTTTT
>BMAV01016350.1:276134-292218 GCA_019973955.1 Trichonephila inaurata madagascariensis
AAATTGCATGCGATGTCGCAAGTCTAAGTTTTTCATACTTTCCATAATATTTTCAGTATTTTTCCTACAAAATTTGATTCTATGAAAGAAATGAAGCAATCTTTATTTATTTTACATTATATATATTATGCAACATAAATAAAGATTATTATAAAGTAATATTTTTAGCATGGAAAAAATACGTATACTCGTTTTTGTTTTAATCAAAAACTCGACGGAAAACTGCACAATTTCAATCCATTTTTGCGTCTCGCTCAAATTACCATTCGCTAATATGACAAATGCTAACCTTAAGAGTGCGACTCAACTTTTCACTTGTACAAATAACAAGCGTGTGTCAGGATACATTTGGCATGGGGGGAGGACTACCCTGCCGAGGGGAGGAGTGCCGATACAAGTGAGGGCGGAAGTCAACCTCGGAATTGCGCCAGACCAGAGACGGATATCCGTTGCTCACCCCTCCTATATTTTTTCACTTCGACGCAAAAATGCCACGACTGTCGTTTGCCGCATCTTAATTGGACAGAGAGCCTTCCGATCATTAAGAGGCAGTTAAATTAGGCGTTAACTATTATGCACTTCCCGTGAATGACTAAATACAATTAACGGCACTCATTATCTTGATAAGTCCCTTTCTAAACGACCCAGGCGTAAAAAGAAGTAATGAGTTAAAGCTCAACCGTTCCTGTTGATTAACAGGTTAATTTCGAAGATCTTGATTTTCGATCTCGTGCCAAATGATACATTTTATATTTAGTTTTTTCACCAAATAATATCTCCATTTTCACGTAATCGGTCAGAATTTAAAAATAAAACCGATCTTCCCGTGCCTTATGGCGCAAATTTCAAAAGGAACCATTTTCCACTTGAGTGATAAAAATTAATTACTTTATTCCCGGAAAGGGGAAAAAAGAACGAATGGGAAGAAAGTTTAGAATAAATTTTTCGGAGTATTCGGAAACTTTCACCAAACAGATGGTGCCATGTGGGTGTCCGAGAGCAGTTACCTATTAATCGATGGTACAAGCTTAGAACAAAAACAAACGACCCGCTTGCATTAGTGATTTTTCTTTTTAAATTTTACCACCAAAAACAGGTCTACTACGTGAAATTAACTCTAAATTGCCTTTCTTTGGCATTGTTGCTTCTTTTTGCCGAAGGTTGGTATGTGCATCCAAACCTCGGCCACCAGGGTAGACAACGAATAGGAAAGCATTAACGCCAGGCCAAATCCCGCAAAAAAATTTTCTTTTCTTTCCTTTTTTTTTTTGCACTCCTTTCTCATGCATCCCTTGATTAGAAACCTGGCATGGCTAAGACTTCAGAGGGGGGGGGGGGGGGCCCCCCGCATTTTTTTTTTTACTTTTTTTTTTTTTTGGAAAACCATTTTTTTTTTTTTTTTTTATTTGTTTCCCGATTCTTATACAGTAATATCTGTTGAATTCCACGAGTTTTTACTTTCTTTTTGGTTAGTTTAATTTAGTTTCGGCAAATTATTAATACCAACTGTGCACATTATGATGAGGATCTATAAAAGAACGAATGAAGTCTTCATTTAAGAATTTTCTTTCTCTCTCAAAAAAAAATTGCGCAATTACGCGTGTGCATTGGTTTCAGAACGCAAAATATTTGGCAAATAATAGCTGTTACAAATTATTTTTCCACGAAGTTTATATTTTAAATTAAGATAAAATCGGGACATTTTCCCCCCAAAAAAATTGTTTTTATAGCTGATACATTGTTTTTATTCGAGTATATCTAAAATCATGAGAAGCATTTCAGCAATTTTTTAAAGTTTTAATGGGAAATTGCAGTTACCGACAACACACTAAATATCTGTTTTATCACATAAATTTTAAAATATTTAAAAAATTATCAAATGTGAAATCAAAGCGATATCGTATGCGACAACAAATTGTAACTTTAAGTCTACCAAGCAGATCAAATGATTCACTTTAAAACGTTTTTTTATAGCTGACTGCATATTTTGTCTATAGTCGTTAATTATTAAAAAATAATTTTGATTATCATTTCAAGCGCTAGCATCACTGTTAATAGTATTTATATAGATCAATTCGCTTGTTTCGGTGAAAAAATAAAGACATAAAAATTTAGAGATAAACAATTCAAGGAAGAGAGATAGATAAGAATCGCTTAGACTATATAGAACAAATCTTAATATAGTTTTAATAGTTAAAAGAGTAATTTATATAAATTGCAATTTATCCATTTTTTTTAATTATTATTTTCTTACAGACACAACTATTATGTTAAATAAAATTAATAAAGCAATATTTTATATAATTATGTGTGACGTTAACAAATATGATTTATTCTATAGTTATAGTAAACATTAAGGAAATTTGAAATAATATAATTGTTGAAAAATCTAATTTGCAGTGATAAGAAAAATAACATTTAACATTCAATTCTACAGAATGCCACTTGGTTTGTTTATAGTCAAGATTTATTTCATTATATAAAATTGGCAGCAGCTATAATGAAATGATATACAAATAATTGTATCAATTCTATAGTTATTTATACTTTACTAAAAATGTCTTAAATTATTCTTTAATTACAAAAAGTAAATTGTATTGATTTATAATAACAATATATGAATCCCCAAATATATGTGTGTATTAAAAATAAATGTACTTTAAAAATTTATAAGATTCATGAAAATATTTCAAATTTTTTTTTTTAGTAAATAATACTTTTAATGATGTTTTGAACAATAATATTAAACAAAGTAAATTAAAATTGTTTACAACATATTTAGAAAATATTAAAATGATTTTTTTGGTATACTGTACGTGTAACAAGTTTTTAATTTAAGTATAAAAAAAAACAGACCAGTTATTTTTTTTAAATGAAATAGGAGAACCTTTTACAGAAATTTTATATACGTTCCGCAAACAAAATATTTTGAAACACAAACAGTAACATTCATTATTTAAAAAACAATAATTTCGAGTTTTAAATGACATTATATCCAAAAGCCATCAAATTTCCTAGATAACTTTTCCCCGCCGTTCCCAAAAATACCTTTTGGCTAGATTCTACACTATGTACAGGTCAAGTGGCCAGCTACATAATGTTCATATTGAGGGTCACTAAATATTTCGCGGAACAGAGCGATTCGTCAAGGCTTGTCAAATCATGCAGCACGCGAAGTGGAATTGCATGGCTAGTGTACCTGCGACACAACAGTGATATTATTCTTTTGGAATAATTTTTGACCGGATTAATGAATTATTTATCCCACCTGCATTTTACTTTGCTATATCCGTATGAAACATGTCCATTAATTCATAACATTAGTAAGGACACGTAGAGTTATATTATTTTATAGGGAACTATCAAATATTTTAAAATACTGAATATCTACGGATTATAATTCAGCTGGATTCTTTTTCAAAGGATCTCATTAAAATTTATGCATGTTATTTTAATTTCTTATTAATCTTCTCAAAAAAATATATACACAAATATGATACTTTATAACATCTCTCTTCCATGATCCTTGTTATATATTCTATTAGAACACAATAGGGATTTGTAAAGATTTTTTTTTAAAATTTCACTTACCGTAAAATCCGGCGTATAACGCGCACTTTTAACACAAAAAATAAGATCAAAATTTATGGGTGCGCGTTATACGCCGGGTATAAAAATGAGAGCTTTAAAAAAAAAAAGATGGGCACAGAAAAAAATTTTTGAGACATCTAAATACATCAAAATACTATTTATTTAAAAGAAATGGCATTCCTTATGAACTTTAAGGGTTGTAATTCTAGAAATATATAGTACTTTTTTTTAAAGCTTCCGGTAATACCTCAAATAAAGGACTTCAAAACATACGAACATTTCGTATGCACATAGCAGGTTTCTTCGTAAAAAAGAGGGTGCGCGTTATACGGCGAATATACCCAAAAATTGAAAATTGCAGCTTGAAAGCATAGGTTATACGCCGGATTTTACGGCATATAAATTTTTTAGAATACAATAATGCACTATTATGAGAAACGACTAGTAGTGCGGCTTTTATATATTTATTTTACGAGGTTTTCAAAAGCAAACACAAATATAAATCCGATTAATTAAAAAAACTCAAATATAAGGTAAATTATTTTTGATATTCAATACGGTCGATAGCTACAGAATTAAATAAAAAAAAGCTAAAGGAAATGTATAATTTTTTCCTTAATAGGGGAAAAAATTGGCGAGAATAAAAAGTAAACAAATAAGAAAACCAACGATTAAATAAATCTTAATGAAAAATACTAAAAACAAAGTATGTAAAGAAAAAAAAAAAACTCTTGAAGGAAGAGAACATTTTGAAAGACAAGAAACGTTTTTTGAGACAACTATTTTGAAGGCAAAATTTTTAAACAGTTTTCACTTAAAATTTATCTCTTCTTATGATTCTAGAAAACTTAGTAAATAGATTATCAGGATCGCATCTCACAAGTAACTTAACCAGATATACATAAGCTACTGCTAAAAAAGAGCATATGTTAACTAATAACTTTTGAAATCTTCATTTTCAATTAAACAACTGAGTTAATATAAAATTAGACGAGAGAAGATATAAAGACGAGAATGGTGGACTTTTGACCCTGGACCTTCCCCCCTTGAAAAGTTCCTGTGTGTGCCACTGTTCATTATAATTCATGACGCATAAATACAATTTTTATACTCAATGCGGTAAAAAATATTTCAAAAACAAATAAATACACATACTAATTATTCATTAACATCTTTTGCTTAAAAATCAAATAACGATAAATAAAAATATGAATGCGATTAATCCAAATTCGATTTCAAAGACAACAGACAGCTGTGGATTTTCCATTTCAGCTTTGCGAATCCATAAATCACATTTTACCGTATCGGGACATAAAAGAATTCAATTCAATGGAATTTCTGGAACTCAGCCACACACACAGTGAGAAATAATGCCGGAAATGCATAAAGTAATTTGGTGCAAAAGCAAAAGTAGCTTGCAACAACGATTTCAAATGAACACACAGCACACTCCATTCATATCTCAAAGGATCATCAATTCACGAGGTTATCTTTAACAAGGTTCTCCACAACTTAACAATATTACGATTGGCAAAAGCACCACGGGGAATTGGCTGTTGCTCATTGTATGACTATCGATCTTTTATAGAAGAGTTTGCTAGTGGGAACCCTTTTAGAAATGTGGGAGGTAAAGTATTTTGTCATTTGTCACAGCGAAATTGGAAGGAATGTCCTTTTCCTTTTCTTCTGGAGACACAAAAGCTCGGCACGAGCCCTTTCAGTCCTCATTGATCCCTCAGGGCAACAGCCCGATGACTTCAAGAATCCGACGCGCGAGTTACAGGTAGCTTCTCACCTGTGCTTGGGAAAGTGAAAAATAACTTAGAGCTTACAGAGACGTTTTTCTCCAACGCAGCGGTAGATATCGTCCTCGGAATATAGACCTCACCTGAAGTTGTTAAAAGTGAAGAGGCATGTTGTGACACAACAGCGGGAGATAATAAAAGGATTGAAAGCGGTTACTTTAAACGGCTTACTTTAAAAGAAATTTTCGACTCCTTAAATGTTAAAATGATAATAAAATACTATCTGGAAAAAGAGAGATCTATAAATAACACTTTTTCTCTTAAATTCAACGACATTTAGATTTCTTTTTAAGGGGACACAGTACGATTCAATTGACCAAAATCGGTCAAAAAATCAAATTTATAATTTTTTTATAGCCTAAATTATTCTATATATATACTTTTCTATAACCTCACAAAATTCGAAAGCTCAAAACTTAAAAAACGCAGAATTATGATAGCTTTCACATTCGTTTTTATTCACATCTTTATGGCAAATCAAAATTTTTAACTGACTTATCTCAGAAAGATTAAACAACTAGTTTGTCTTCATTTAAAATGCTAAGTCTTTTTTTCTATTGCACCTAAGGCTTTGAATTTTTTTTTTTACCTATTGCTAACAGTACATGTAACAAAAGTTGGTATGCATTGTTGAATCAAAGCAATATATTTATTTTTTTAAAAATAATTGAACTCAGAATTTATACATTTTTCAAGGAATTTTCAATAAACATTCATAAAAAGAAGTATTGTATGAATACCAATCATGTTAACGCAAAACCCATACCAACTTTTATTATACATAGTTTGACGTACTTGTAAATAAAATTTCAAGTATGTACGTAAATTTTTGTAGGAGAGTAGCATTTTATATATATATAAAATCAATTCACAAATTCTAAGTTTTTTGCTTAAAAAATTACATGGATAGCTTTTTATAAAATTTTGAGCACAAAATCTCTTTAACATAGTATACATATATAGGAGGCAACCAAAAAAAATTTTAAAAATCCTTAAATTAAAAATTTTTGCTTAAATCGTACCATGTCCCCTTAACTTATGTTTTAAATTAAACCAACCTAATTTGTCAAGGTATAAGATTTGTAGAGATCTTATAAGAGGAGGTGGATTCACATTCAACAAACATATAGAGGAAAGCGTCTCGGGTAGAAGTGGCCAACCCAGATACCTTGCGGGCCATTTCGGAAAAACATTATAATCCCGCGGGCCGCATATAAAAATATGTCTTTATATTAGATTTGGACCCATTACAAATATTTGTTGGAGTGAAAATATAAAACAGAATGAATTATTATTATCGGTTTCATTATTTTTCATGTACACAGATATAGATAATATAATAATTATAATGCAATGATCAAATATGCTTAATTCATTTAAATAATGCGATAATTGTTTTTCAATTCTTTCCCTTAAGTTTCTGTCCGTCGATCTCAACGGGTGTATTTCCACATCGAAATTGATATTACAAGTTTGAGCGCGATTTATGTTTGATAAATTTCGTTTTCGATAAAAACTAATCGCAGTGGTATAAGTTGAAAAAAAAAAGTTATAGGAACCAAGCGAGATGGTACGGGGTATCACTGAAATGCAATACTGACCAATTCTAAGTATTTATAAAAATAGAAGCAACATGATAAAATAGAAAAAATTATGGGGGGATTTATTTGTTACACAACACTACACTAAAAACACACAAAATCATTGCACAAAATAATCGTATTTTGTAAAGTTGTAAAGAAACTTGCGGGCCGCAAAATTACTCAAGGCAGGCCACGGGTTGGTCATCCCTGGTCTAGGGGTAATCTCAATGGTAAAAATTTATAAATTTGGTGGTCTATCGCGGAAAGGGTGTTGAACCCCTAATTCTCTTTTTGTACGCCACTGATAAATGATATTACAAAGCAATTATAAATTATTTTTTTCAGTTGTGAGTACTAAGGAAGTTCAAATTTAATCTTTTTAATACACACTCAACATTATATATATATTCACAATTCTCTCTCTCTCTCAAGATATGAGTAATATCAAGGTTTTGTCCTCTGATCGTTTTTCAGTTTATGAGGTCTCTTAACAATAGTCCTCGCATTTCTAAGAGAATCAATAAATAAAAGATAAATACCAAAAAAAATTCAAAATGGGGTTGCTTCAATGCTTCTCAATGGTTTTTTTTTTTTTTTTTTTCATTATACAAATTTGCATACATTCGAGTTATATTTTTCACTTATTAAAATAAAGACTTATTTTCTGAGAAAATGAGAATCAAATCTATTTTATTTCTACAGCATATTTAAAAAATAAATTGAATACAAGAATAGTAATTATTTAATAAAGTTACGATATAAAGTATATAAATGTTTTAATGTTATTAAATATTTAATTATTTTATATCATAATAAATATTTATATTAAATATAAATATTTTAAATTAATAAATTAGAAGTATATATGTATCCACTTTCGATATTCATTACCTTAAAACATCACCCAATAGATGTAAAAGAAAACAATAAGGATTTATTTTTACGCATTTTTCTCTAAATATTATTTTCATATATCGATATATCTTTGTTAGTTTACAACGCACTTGAATGTTAATTCTATATTTAAAAAGTACTCATACTATAAACATCCACATTCCTTATAAAATAAATATTAACAAGTTAAATTCACTTGCAGGCAACTCAACTTTATTATCTTCAAACCATTTTGCGCATCGAAGCTAAAAGTAAACACTCAAAACCCCAAAACAAAATTAAAATTTTTAACTACATTAAGAATATATAAATTAATCCGTCAAAACAAAAACTAAATCCATTCCCCCCGCCGACAAAACACAACAAACACTCAAACAAAATTCAAAAGAAGCACTTCTCACCTGAACGGAACGCACCGCCGCTGATCACAACACTCGCATAATCCATTATACAACACACACGCTAATAATCAACAAATACTTCCAGACGCGCACACTCTACAACAGTGCTAGGAGAGCACCAACATCTCTCCTCTCGCTTCTCCTGTCAGCTTCTAACTGATCCTTACCTTCCAGGATGAGTATCGGATCGAGGATTGGATCTACGCGCGGAAGAGAGAAAGAGGGACAGGGGGAGGGGAAAGGGAAGGTTGCCGATGGAAGGTAAAATAAATATCGGCGAAAGAATAATAATAATAAAAAAAAGGATCGCCAAGGTTTTAGTCGCCAAATCTCCGGCAGGAGGATGCTGCTCGCGTGGTTGCGGCTTCCGTACGGGGTCAGGTTGGTTGGGGGAAGCGGGAGGTTTGAATTTGGTTTGTGTTTCTGAGATGGAAGGAAGGAAGGAAGAGGAAAAGTCGAGTGAGTCTGGTCATGATTCTGAAGATTTTTTTTGTTGTTCGTTTGTTTTTTAGTTATGTAACTCTTCCCCTTCGCTGTGCGAAGGATGTGTCGGAAGATACAGTGAAAATATTGCGTCCTCAGGGCCGTTTTTCCACTTAGGCACGTGCCAAAAGCGCAAAAGATTTAGGGACGCAAAAAAAATTGGAGGGACAAAAACGAGAAAAACTTAAAATTACAGCGAACGTACCACCACCTAGCGAGTCATGAGAGAAGCACTTCTGCCCCTTAGAGAGTCAACAATGAAATGAAGTCTACTATGGAAAATAAAAAGCTTAACTGTTTGATGTTGCTATGCGCACTCAAAATAACTTTACCATAGAAATTGATTACATTGATTTTATTAATGATTTCGCAATGTTATTAAAGCTGGAAGAAAGCCTTTGTTGTACCAGTGCAATGACAGTGACTCAACAATGAGGTTGTCTAAAAGTCAAAGACAGTAAAGGGGCAAGCGATGAAAAAGATGATAATTAACAAGTTGAGAACAGTTCAATGGCGCACACAAGGTGGTGGTGGGTCTCCGATTCCAGCCCCCAAAGCCCTTGATTTTTTTTCGATTGATTATAATCCTATGTATACAGTACGTAAAATTTAATTAAGCATTTGTTATTAATAATTAACTTTACTAATTAATGCTAATTATTTATTTAATAATTAATTTTCAATGCTTTTTTTTTCTCAAAAATCGACAAATTCAAAAGAATATGCTGGGTGGCGTAGTGGCGCATGATAAGAGAATGGTGGACTTCCGACCCTTCTCGAAATATTCCTGTGTGTGCCACTGAAACAGTTCATACAATAATGTATATCCTATATTATAATTGCAAACGATTCCATTAATTTACTGTACTAATTTACAAAAGATAGGTGGTCCGTGATGTCGTAAGGTAAGAAATGAACAAGAGTGGCTAAACCATGACACTATTCTCTCCTAACGGTTGCCAGTCCAGGACAGGGCGGGTCAATAGGTGGTGGATAATGCAAAGACTCTGCAAACAGCAAAAACAAAGAAAAGGAAAAGAGTAAGAGAGTTAAGGGAAAATCCCTTTCGAACTAAAACTGGCAAGGTAAGGACTGAAGGTGGAAGTGCTCTGAAAATTGTGAAGGGAGGGGCGCAACAATTTGAAGTGCCTAGGGCACCGGGGAGGCAAAAAACGGCCCTGGCGGTCATCTACATAGTTAACTTTTTCGTTAATGGTCATGCCTATTGTGTTTTAACTAGAGAAATTAACTACAAGAAAGTTGATTGAATTGTAAGCCAAAATGACTTACCTTTTCAAAGAATAGTGAATAAACAGAAATTATCTTTTGTTTTCTTCCTAAAGTAAAAAATAAGTAGGTATAGGATCTTTCCAAAAAAGTAGATTCTTTTTTCTCCTTATTGATTGTAGACCGATTTTCCTATTCGTTTGGTTTGTTAATAAAGTGCGAAATATTTACAACATTTAGCAACATTAAAGAAACTGTAGAGTAAGTGTTTATTGACTTAACCCTTTATTGTAACACGTGGGCTATTGGTGGTGAAACTCATAATTTTGAACCACGTTCAAGTGACGAGGACGACACCTGAGCTGACACACCTCTCTGAATTACAACACAAGTCAACAGGCGGACTTTGAGGGTCCGCAAATTTAACGAGCATCAATCTCTCTGCACCAGGGTTTCTTAACCCCGTGACCGCGGGTGCCAATGTGCCCGCGAAGCTATTTTTGTGCACTCGCTACTATTCACTATATACTACATCAATATCAACCGTGGTCCGTCACGATCCTTTGTGCAGAAAAAAAGGATCTTACAAATTAAAATCCTGTTTCGGCCCATATACTTATGTAAATCTCATTGTTTTAACAATGAACACAATTAAATCAACAATCAAATCTCGACTTAACGATAGCAATCTCCAAGACGCTATAAAATTGGGAATATCATCTCATACACCTGACTTTGAAAAATTAGTGAATAATATGCAATGCCGAAAATCTCATTAAATGTAACTATTTTGAAAAAATTTTCTGTTACCTTTTAGTGCAGGATATTGTTTATGATTGCAATAAAATTAAGAAATATTAAGAATCGTTATAATTTTTTCGAACTACGCCCGCCAGCAATTTCCAGGTTGTCAGATGTGCCCAGACGTAGAATAAGGTTAAGAGGCCCTGCTCTACACAGTGAGTCTACAGTGGCACTAGGGCTGGAACTCATGACATGCCAGCCAAGAGCTCGGTGATGCTACCACTAGGCTATTGCGCCTTTAGCAAATCTGTAGAATTGGCTATTGGCAGTGGCGCACACAAGGGGAGGGTCCTGGGGGTCCAGACCCCACCCCCACCCAAAGCCCTTGATTTTTTTTCCGATTGATTGTAATTCTTATATAGTACTTAAAATTTAATTAAATATTTGTTATTAATGATTAATTTTATTAATTAATGCTAATTATTTATTCTATAATTAGTTTTTACTGTGTTTTGTTCTCGAAAATCGACAAAATCAAAAGGAGCATGATACAAGAATGGTGAACTTTCGACCCCTGACCCCTCCCCCCCCGAAACATTCCTGTGTGCGCTACTGGCTATTGGTGTCATAATTCTGAACCGCACTCAAGTCACGAAGATGACACTTCAACTAATTGATACCTAACTCTTCAATATTCCCAAAACGTTACAATAGAATGGCGTAGATCAGTTAGAATTTTGGTACAACAGTCTCTAATTATCTTAGCAGTTTGCTGACATAGAATCTTGAATTTGCATTAATTTGACAACTAAGTCATAATTCAAAAAACAAGATTCATCCCCCTCCCCTTCCTTTTAACGGGAAAGGATTTTGAGTATGCATTTAATATTTCAAAATACATAGTTATTAGTGACTATGACATGGCTAAAACAAAATCATGAATGAATAGCAGAATCATGATATATTACAAGCATTTTGCATTGCATGTTATTTTTGATTGTAAAATAACACACAATGACATACACATGCAAACATATTTTTGGCTAATAAATATAATTGATAAAATAATATACGCTGTGCTGATGACATTAATATCATTGTTCGAACACCCACCGCACTAAGCTTTCTTATTTTTAGAGAAGGAGGCCCTCAAGATGGGACTGAAAATCATTGAGAATAAGACCAAATACATGCCTTGCACTAAATCATGTTTTAACAATTCCCCTTTAAAATCGAAGTGTATAATTTTGAAGTTGTTGACAGTTTCACTTATATATATTTAGTTTTGGAAATTAACAATAGAAACGATTGTACAACTGAAATCCAAAAGAGAAATACTATGGCTAATAGATGTCTTAAGAGAATACGAAAATATATGAAATAGAATTTAATCAAAAAAAAAAAATAAAGGTTCTATTGTATAAAAGTCTTTTAAGATTAGTATTAACTTTATGCATGTGAAATTTGGTCCATGTCTCAAACAGATGAGAACATGATAAGTATCTACGAAAGGAAGATTTTAGGATTTATTTTTGGAGGAATTCAGGATAATAATGGCGAAGATCAAAAATTTCGAGCTCTATCAATCATATAAAGAATCTGACATCGTTAATTTCATCAAAATACAACGAATTAAAAGGGGAGGCCACGTTGTCAGAATGGACGAAGACCGCGCGCACCACTAAAAAGTCTTCAATACCCAACCAACTGGCACATGGAGAAAAGGTAAGCCAAATTTTAGATGGAATGATGGCATAGAAAAAGATCTCCTAGTTTTGAGAACTAAGAATTGGAGATCACCAGCAGGAAGAAGGCTGGCCTGGAAAAGGTTTCTTGAGAAGGCCAAGGTCTATCCTGGGCTGTCGAGGCATTGAGGAAGAAAGGAAAATGAAACACGATAGATTTTAAGAATTTCAGAGAGAAGAGTTTGGGTACAAAGAAGTCAATAAGATTTAATGCATGTATTTCATAAGTCCTTTTCTGTCGTTAAAGTGTGTGACATGTACATTTCAAAAACAAAGACTAAAGTAAGGTGCTTTGTTAATATCAGTGCTTTAAAATATCAAAAGGAATTTTATTTTATTTGTGTGAACCAAATATTCCCTAAAAATATGACTATCTATGAGAATGATCAAATGATTTCAGTTTGTTTTCCCATCTTATGTTATAATTTTTCATCAGATAGTTCCCTATAATATTTTTGACTAAATTAAAACGTATTAAAAATATTAAAAACGTCTATTTTTAGTAAATCATTTGAAATGCGACTGAATGTTTTAATCTTTAATAATATTCTAATAAATATATGCATGTATCTTGAATACAGATACAATGAGAATTTCTTAATAATTAAATTAAGAATTTCCTTGTTAGAATAATGTTAAATATATGTATCTTTAATGATATTCAAACAAACCATTAATAATTAGAAATAATAAAGATTACGAATTAAAGTAGATAGATGAAAAAATTATGTTATGTGTATAACGCATTTTTGGCGTATAACGCGCATTTTTAACACAAAAATCAAAATTTACGGGTGCACGGTTATACGCCGGGTATAAAAATGAGAGTTCCAAAAATAAAAAAAAAGATGAGCATGGAAAAAAAGAATTAGACTTATACATAGATCGGAATATTGTTCAGTTAGAAGAAGTGACATTCCCCCTTATGAACTTTAAGGGTTGTAATTCAAGAAGTATACTATTTTTTTTTCTTCTAAAGCTTGGAATACTACCTCGAATAAAGGACTTCAAAACGTAACAGTATTGCATTTGAAACTTTCAGGTTTCTTCGTAAAAATGGGTGATAGCGTTATACGCGCGGCGAATACACCTAAAAATTAAAAATTTCAGCTTGAAAGTATAGGCGCGCGTTATTCGACGGATTCTACGGTATATAGTACATAATATATAAGACAACCTATGTAATATATGAGACATTTTATACACAGATCTTGAACAATTGAACCTCTTTCACAATATAAAATATCTTGCGCACGGAAAAACAGTATTTATATTTCTGAAATACAAATAAAGATTATTTTATCTTTTAATGTAAAATAAAATAAGCATGTAATGTGTAAGAAAATGTGCTTGCTATATCAATACAAGATCATTTCTCTTCCTAAGTCGGTTTTGATACGAAGTAAAAGTAATTTAAAAATATTTTTGATTTTTCTCTCAACATGTTTACTTCATTCAAATTTTTCATTTAGGTAAACACAAACTTAAGAGCTAAAATTATTTTACAATTATATTACAAACTTTTTGGGTAGTCTGTTTGCCTTTTGTAATTTCTTATTTCTGGGGTAGGGGTTATAAAATATGATTTTAATTCGACGTGCATGTTAACGAGCCGACATGGTAAATATTCAGTAGCGCACACAGGTATTTTTCAAGGGGGGGTCCAGGGTCGAAAGTTCATCATTTTTGTATCATGCTCCTTTCGATTTTGTCGATTTTCGGGAACAAAAAAAAGTAAAAAACTAATTATTGAATAAATAATTAGCATTAATTAATAAAATTAATCATTAATAACAAATACTTAATTTTACGTACTATATACTTAGAATTATAATCAATCGAAAAAAATATCAAGGGCTTTGGCGGGGGTCCGGACCCCCCGGACCCCCCCCCTTGTGTGCGTCACTGTAAGTATTCATATACTATTCAACATCCTTACGTTGACCCTCCGTATTCAACAGTAACCATGAATGACACAAACTGAGGATAAGGGGGAAAATACTCTTAATTGAATTTATTTTTTCATATGTACATTAAACTATCCAATTTGGGCAGAATTAGTCAAAAGTTTGATAGAGTTGTCAGAAACGTGGACTGATTTTTTTTGGTTCACTATTTTGTAACATTACTTGAGAATAAACCTTTAAATCCATACCGATGTATAGATCTGGATTGTATGTTTGAAATCTCTTTCTGCACACAGGTTTTTTTTTTTCCCCTTCCTTTTCCTAGTTTTATTTTTACCAAAACTATTTTGTCTTTTCCGAACGCAACTACAATCTTTGACGGTTTATTTCTTGATCTGTGAAAATTTTCAAAGTTGGAGCGCTACTTGAGTTCCCATTATCATTTCGTCGGGTCTACGAATTACGATTGTTTGTATGAAAAATAATTAAAATATACAGGAAAAATTGTGTTCAGATAGAAACAAGGTAAGAGTAAAGATCGGGATAGAGAGATACGATGATCGGGGATTTTATGCAAATCAGTCACAAAGAACAAGACAGTTCTTTAAGAGCGATGAAAATTTATTGTCGAAAATCCAATACTTGAAATACAGGATTCACACACAGCAGCAATATTCACAGAATAAATCTCACAGAAGGCCATCACCAAGACACAATTATTAGTGTCTAAAATACACGTATGTAAAAGATTATTCAGAAGCATAGCCGAGCTAACCGGCAATGACGGGCAAGGCAGGTCTACTAATCGCGTCAAAATAATACTGACTCGTTTCGGTAAGCCTCTCTCCATTTATAGGCCCTGTGGATCCTTCGAGAAAGATCCGCTTGCGTCATAGATCGTGAAATTAGTGTATTTCTCCACTTATATCTAGAAAAATCCATAAGGTCCCGAACTCGCCAAAAATGGTCACCAAGTCACCAACTTGGTAGCCAAAAATGATGCCAACTTGGCTCTATCGTCAAGATTTCGCAAAGTTCCCATTGAATCACCATTATAACGTATGGGACGGCGTTGCTTGCGGATATTACAATTTTAACATAAAATAAATATAATGTAGAGAAATATAAATGTTTTACACATCCAAATACAAATTACTTATACATTATTTTACACAAACTTCGTAACAATATTTATATTTTTATATATACTGATAAATTTAAGCTTTTTTTTGGAGGATGTAAAAATACATCAATATGCAAACATTTCTTACCTTTTTTTAAAAAAAATTTATTTATTTTTCTCATTAATTACATGTATTACCAGGTTGTTTTCAAATTTTATTTATTAAAAATAAAAATTCATGCATATAAGGGTTAAAAATATTGAGTAAACATCGTAATCCTTCGTAGAATTAATGCAGACATTTGATTTACTGTCCATTTGATTCTAAATACAACTAATTCTAATTTCGAAATCTTTTTTTCTACCATCGCAAATGTACTCTCAACAACAGAAAAATTTAAGTTTACATAATATATCTTACTAGTTATACAAATTACTTTTTTCATTCTCGTCCAGAACATTTCCAAAACAGAATTAACTATGGCCAAGCACTCTGATCTTTACCTACTTAACCTCCAACGCAGTTCCCATTATAAAAAAAAAGAGCCCCAAAGTCGGCATCATCAAAAATTTTTTTCTAT
>BMAV01016350.1:340835-363035 GCA_019973955.1 Trichonephila inaurata madagascariensis
CGTCGCTAAGTGAGGACGGACATAAAAGGAAAAGTGACAAATGGAGTATTTTGCGGTTGATTGTCGACCTACGAAGGACTCGTGTTTCCATTGGCGAAGAAATTAGAATGAGAATGTGTGTGCAGACTATTTTTAAATAGAATATTTAATGTAGATTGTTTAGGGTAGAGGTTCCCAAACTTTTTTGTCTCGTAGACCCCTTGACATGTTTTTCGGTTTTGGGTAGACCCCTGCTCTCCTAATAATGAATTTTTGCAAATTTATCAATTTAAATGTCTTTTAAACAGTTCTCTGTTTCTACTACTTACTTTAAGGTATCCGACTACGTTCGGAACCGTGATTTTAAAAAAGGGCATAAATGGATAATTTTCATGATATTTAGAGTCACTTAGATTAGAATACATGTATAAAATTGTTTTAAGGACATTTTGAAAAAAAAAATTATTCAAATACAATATTTCGGCAAAAAACTAACTTAGAATAACTTTTTTTTCAAAATGTTCTTCTTTCGTGAAAAATGCTTCTATTATAATAATATTTTACCTGTCTATAGCTCAGACCTCTGTACAGAGGTCCAACTATGATTTTTAAAAAATTCACATTATTTTCAGAGTTACAACCCATTGAAATATATAATTATCGGCATTTTTTTCTTAAAATTTCTCCCCTTAGTTGTCGTAAAACATGAATAAACCCACTTCTAAGTTATATATTTCAAAAATTCTAGTTGAGCCTCTATACAGAGGTCTGAGCTATATACAGGCAAAATATTATTATAACAAAAGCATTTTGCACAAAAGAAGAATATTTTGAAAATGGGTCATTCTATGTTCATTTTTTGTCAAAATAGTGTACTTAAACAATTTTTTATTGTGATACTATTCTTAAAACAATTTTACATAAGTTTTCTAATCTAAGAGACACTAAATATCATAAATATTATCCATTTATACGCTTGTGCAAAATCACGGTTCCGAACGTAGTCGGATACATTAAAAGATTTTAATAATCTAACTGTAATGAAGTATTGTGTTTAAAACTTAAGAAACGTGCATGTAAATTACACATTAAAGTGTAATTAATACTTAAAGTAACTGTTAAATAAATATCTGAGCTACAACTTTTAATGGGAGGAATGAATCTGGTGAATCAATAACAAATTTTCAACATATAGCATCAAACTTGCCAGGTTTAACCCTGAATTTTTCCTCAATTAGTGTCCAGTCTTATTTATTTATTTATTTTCCCTTTCTTTTTTCTAGTGTGGTATTACCATAGTCAAAGTGTACTTAGTTTCAAAATCTGAATAAAAGGCATTTAAATGTCAATTTCCAGGCAGATCGTCTGTGACAAAGCTGGCTTCCTCTTGATTAAATTCTTTTAAAATTAGTCACGATCTGGTTTAATGAGAGCCACCATCGTAGACCCTTATTTACACCTCATGGACCCCCAAATTAATTTTTCGCTGCCATAGACCCCAGGGAGTCGATATAAACCACTTTGGGAATTACTGGTTTGGGGGAGCCATTCTTTCTAAAAGTAAGCTTTTCCTAAAACTGTTAATTAGTGGTCATAATATTAATAGTATTAAATGAATTATAAAAAGAGCAGAATTGTAATCCATTTTGGGAGAAATGTTTTTACTAAAAAAGATTAGAGTTTTTGAGAGAAAAGAGTTTTTGTTATTTTTAGAACCGTGAACCGATGCGCCGAAATTAAATGAAAACTAAGTACATTCGTAATCCTTTAGCTTTATGAGCAGTTTCTTTTAGAATCAGCCATATTATGTTACAAGTATATATGTGTGGTCTTATCACTACAAACAAGGTTTACAGCAGTTTTTCCAGTTAAAAACACTTCCTCATTCCAGCAACGTAATTACCCCTCATTCCTGCTGATTTTTTTAAAGAAATTTAAAACGGAACGGCTTTGCCATAATTGCAATTTTTTAGCTAATTTATGCGCAACTAAAATTTTATATATTTACGACCTTGTTAATAAAATTTTAATTGAAAGCCTTTTTCTCTCTCCATTTTATTTTTCCCAATTGCTTAATTCCCTTTTAACGCCCCCCCCCCCCCATCAGTCATTAATATTGAAATAAATAATGTAAGCCGTTAACTGCTAGGAAAATACTTTCCGTAATACGATAATAATGTTACAATATGACCATACCTTTGATATACAAGAACACGTAAAATAAAATATGATTCACACAATTGAAGTATATTTTAGCCACACAATCATCTCGTTTTTTTTCATTACAGAATATTTTCATAATATTATAGAGTACTCTGCTAAGAAGAGAAGAAGAATTTGTGTATTTAGATTTATGTCAAATTTATGCAGCACCAAAATAAACATTTTGCAGGAATATATATATATATATATATATATATATATATATATATATAAAATTGAAAGAATACCCAAAAAATAATTTTTTTCAATAAAAACTACGCCAATGAGAGGATCTTAATCACTCTAATTTTAGACATTAAATTATCGTTATAATTTTTGCATAAAAATAATTCTTTAAAAAATCAAGCTCAATTGGCTCTAACTTTGTTTTGTTTTCAAAGAATTTCTATCAAAATTTCTTGTAACTGAAACATTTAAAGCATTAGGTTCCCAAACTTTTTTGTCTTATAGACCCCTTTTTGCTGTTTTTCGCCTTTGGGTAGACCCCTTTCTTACCTAATATTAAATTTTTGCTTTTAAATTTTAAAATTTTTTTTGGCGGGTACAGGGCTATTTACTTTAAAAATTTTTAATTTGAAATTTTTTGGAAAAAGTGTTTAAAATTTAAAAAACAAATGTTAATTCAAAATTTAAAAAATTAATAATTCAAAAAAAATAAAGATAAAAAAATAACTGAGCAACAAAAAAAAATTTTTTTAAGGGGAGGGATGAATCTGGCCCTTCCAAACAAATTTTCATATTTGGCATCAATCTTGTCGAGTTTAAACCCCCAAATTCCTCGGTTCCATAATTCGGGATAAATAACAGGTATGTGTGTTTTAACGCCAAAATCCAAATTCGTTTCTAAACTTTACTTTAAGATCTTCGTTGGTCCCTTTTCCCAATCAACTCCCCCTAAAATTTGACATTTGTTTTCTTCAATGTGACCAATGATTCATTCCTCCGTGGTAAAAATTAATCGAAGATTCTAAAACCCCCAATTTCAAAATCTGAATAGAATAAATAATTTAAATGTTGAACGGTATCTTTCTAGCGGATTGTCGGGGCCAAAAGGAAAAAAAAAATTCTTCTATTATACTTTTTTTAGCTTAATTTTTTAAAAAAAAGCAAATGTTTTGGTTTTTTTTAAAAAATATAACTAAAAAATTAGTCTTATTAAATATAGTAAATAAATCGAAAAAGGTGAAATCTGGTTTATTGTTGCATTTTCTTTTAAAAATTAAAGTCAGATTATTTTTAATAGGCACTTTGCAGCCCCATTTACACCTCATGGACCCCTAAATTATTTTTTAAGGGGGGACCCCTTTCGGGTCTATAGACCCCTGGGGGTCCTATAGGCCACTTTGGGTCCTGATTTAAAGGATGAAGGAAGAGAATTTTTGCAACGTAGAAGCTGTAAATAGCTTTTGTGGTGGATTAAAAACGCTCCGAAAAAACCCATCCTTTAAAAAATTTCAAAGAGCTTGTCTTTGGGGTCACCCCGGCAACCTCTGACACCGGAGAACCCCTTCCCACCCCGAAAGGATGTAACTGAGGATAAAGAAAGGGCCGCTTCCCGACCCCAGAAAGGGCAAAAAAGACGATCTGAAAGTTTAGCATAGATGGACGTGACCTCCTCCCTCACCAGCATCAATTCGGGACTCTAATGATCTAAACAATATTTTAGTGACTTTAATGTATATATTGTAATTAATAGCTCTGTGACGTAAATAAACCAAATATTTAAATTAATAAATATCACGTTACCATTATTTTCAATTATTATCCATTTATTTTCATTTCACAAACGTCATAGTACCTTTCATAGTCGAAAATGTCAAGTTTATCGAAAAATGGGACAATTTATTTTACAGGACGATTCTCATATCTAGTTTTGAAAATTAGCGTGCTTCCTAACTTAATGGACAGATTCGAATTTTGTTAAAGTAACATTATGGGATATTCGAAACGAATAACTTAGCTTAAAGTTGCGATCGAATGACAAGGTCTTCACCTACAATCAGTGACATTTCAAAATTTCTTGTGAGGCTCTGGGCCCCTATGCAGAAGTAGGCCCCCTACCGGGAAGACCCGAGGGGCCCCTTTAAAATTCCCCGGGGCCCTTTTAAGAAAAAAAAAAAAAGAATCGTATTTAAAAAATTATTTAAATGTCCCTATATTTAAAGTGGGGACCTCGGGGGGGGCCCGTATCATGATATGGGGTACGCCCCTGCCCCACCTACGACCTTTTTAAGTTGACAGTACATAGCACACGTTGCCGAATACTCGTACAAAGGGTAAGTCATAACAAATAAATGTGCGTGACTCGCAAGCAATCTCGCAAAGCTAGACACAAATCGACTAGACCGACTTCCGCTTTTTATCTAAATGAGTGATGAGGTTGTACGGTGGTACGTCTAAGCCTAGACACGAACGACGGACATGATATAATAATGCATTCTTGTCACTGTTTCTAGTTGACATAGTTCAAAACTTCCAGTTGTTTGGAGAATATTGTGACGCTTGCTAATTAGCAGAGCTTCTCCCATCTATATTTGTCAAGATTGACCTATGAGGGATCAATGTGTCTCCAAAAAAGGCACCTGTAGTTCTTTCTTTATGCCTGGGGCATGATATATGTGAACTGTCCCGGAGAAAGTCTTTGATGTCGCCACACCTTTTCTTTTCGCCGACCTACAAACGATTGTTGGTCAAAACGCACAATAGGAAGGAAGCTTCGAGGAATAGCCTCTGTGTTGAATTCCCTTCGCACATCTGGGACACAGACAACTTGAACGGAGAGTAATGTTGGCAGGACAAGACAAAGATGCACCTTCACGAAAATGTGACAAGACAAGTTATAGCCTCCAGATGGAGAACACGAGGCATTTTCGTAGTGGGGATCAAACGTGCCGGTCTATTGTCCCTACGCACCAATGGAGTAGGATTACAGTAAGGAGAGCCTGGTGCAAATGTGTTTCACCCACCAATGAGAGGTGATTGGAGGCGTGAAAGTGACTCACCCATGGAGTTTAAAGGTGGCTCGGAAGTTGAGGGGACTCCTGATCTTCCATTGACGGAATGATCCATTGTATTTCAGCCCAATTATCCCATGCTTTAAAGCGTCCCTGCCTATAATGGCAATTTGCAGTTCAGAATTCCTCATTCTATTGCATAAGATTTTTGACACCCAAATGAAGTAACTTCACAGCAATTAAGCATCGTTCACAAAATCATCTTTAATCGAATCGAATACTGAATCCGATGAATCTGATTTGATTTTTGATTAACGTCGTATTCTAAAGCAATACGAGGGCTATTGGTAATGGACTTCTTTCAACAAACGAAGCATCTGAGTTGTCATCCTCATCTCCAAATCACCACACCATGCCAAAGAGAAGACTATGATTTTCGACAGATTTAGCGTGCATCAGCCCCGTTATATGACGGGTCTACAGTGACACCATGTCACGATTAGCAGGTAATGAGCACGTCAGCATGAACCATTGTCGTGAATCTGCGACTCAATAGCAAAAGTGCTTGAGATCAAACCATCGAGGCAACACAACCCTTGTAATAATAGACAATTCTTAAAAGTTTTGAAATTAGTCGAATAAATGGACTTAAGGACACCTTTTTTTGTTTCCATGTCTTTGTTTTCATGTTGTCTTTAATGTTAATTCAGAACTTAACAATTTACTGTATTTACTCGAATCTAAGCCGCACAATTTTTCCACTGTTAATTCCTCTGAAAATCGGGTGCGGCTTAGAATCCAAGACAAAACATTTGCTGGATAGGGGAAATTGATTTTCCACCCTTTTCAAAAAGAAAAGTGTAACCGTTCATTCTGGCCACTTGCATCGATGACTTATCCCATTCCGCCAGTGGCGCACACAAGGGGGGTGTCCTAGGGGTCCGGACCCCCCCCATAGCCCTTGATTTTATTTTTGATTGGTTATAATCCTATGTATATATTACGTAAAATTTAATTATATATTTATTATTAATAATTAATTTTATTAATTAATGTTAATTATTTATTCCATACTTAATTTTGTACTGTTTTTGTTCCTGAAAATCGACAAAATCAATAGAATATGTTGGGCGGCGTATCGGAGCATAATATCAAAATGGTGGACTTTCGACCCTAGACACCCCCCTTGAAAAATTTTTGTGTGCGCTATTGCATTCCGCAGTTTATCTCCAGTTTTCAGTCTATCCTAAACATCGATGTTTGTTCGTATTTTGGAAATTTTTTTATACACACTTTCTCTTTTAATCACTTAACATCAAAGATATCGATAACAGCATCAAGACGAATTCACGATGACGGAAGTATGAAAAGGGAGGCAATTTTATGTGAAGAAAAAAAAGGAAATAGAGCAGGGGCGATTGTAAATTTGACACGCGGATGAAACAAATATACGTCGATGTCGTAAACAAGATGATATAATTTTTCTAGTAAATACTCAACAGTCTTTAATAATTCTCTAACGTTCTTCTATAATACATTCTTTTTAAAAAAAAATGCTGCTGCATAACAAATGCGTTGGATGGCACGGAAGATAACGTCGTGTGGGAAAATGGCGACGCCTGCACCAATTCCGAAGTCAGCTGCGACACAATGGTAGTGACGAATCTTTTTCGAAACACATGATACTGACAGTTATAGTAGTTACAGGTTCACGTATGCATTTGGAAGTTTTTAATACTGGTCAAATAAATTAACTTCTTATTATTTCTGATTAATTTTTTTAAAAATTTCTTAAGTATCGGATATCGATGAAACTTTTACACATTTTTAAATTTTTTCTGAAAAGCGTGTAGACCAGAGGTTCCCAAACTGTTTTACCTCATTGACCCTTTGACAGGTTTTTCAGTTTGAGGTAGACCCCCTACTTACCTAATATTTTAAGTTTTTCCAAATTTATCAAATTAAATCTGTTTTTGACAGTAGGTATAGAGCTATTTACTTTAAAAGATTCAAAATTTTAACAGTAGTGAAGTATAATGCTTAAAACATAAGAAAACACGTGTTAATTAAATTAAAATTTAATTAATGCATAAAATAACTGTTACCTAAAATAACTGAGTAGCAAACAAATACTTTTAGTGGGAGGGATGGGATGAAATAACAAATTTTCAACATTCGGCATCAATCTTAGCCAGTTTAACCCTAAATATCCCCTCGGTTAATAGTGTTCAGTCTTCTTCTTTTTGTTTTGGAAATTAAATTGGCAAGAGTAATGAAATTCCTTCTCAATCCGGAAAAACCATTGAAAAACTTTCTCAAGATATTCCATAATATGGAATAAATAGCAGATATATTTTTAAAGCCAAAATTGTTGACATCCGTTTCTAAGCTTTACTTTAAGCTTTTCATTAGTGCCTAATTCTTGTAATGACATTTTTTTTTTCCAAAGTGACCATATGAATTCATTGCCCACTGTGGTATTATGATTGCCGAAACATTCTCAAACGTATTTTCAAAATCTAAAAAAAAAAGGAAAATTTAAATGTTGGCGACGTCCAAAATTATACTCCTTTAGCTTAATTCTGAAATGTGGCCCTTGTTTTAATAAAATTTATGCTGTCGCCTTGTAACTGCAAATTAACTTCATTAAATTTAGTAAATAAATCTGTTAAATAGGATAATCTGGTTTTCACTTGATTAAATTTCCTTTTAATATTAGTCACGATCTGGTTTAATGAGACCACTATCGCGTTGACCCCCATTTACACCTCATAGACCCCCAAATTATTTTTTCGCTGACGTGGACCCCTGGTAGGTCGTCATAGACCCCTGGGGGTCTATATAGACCACTTTGGGAATTACTGGTGTAGACAGTAGCGCACAAAGGAATTTTTCAAGGGAGGGGGCAGGGTCGAAAGTCTACCCTTCTCGTATCATGCTCCAATAGGCCGCCTAACATATTCTTTTGATTTTGTCTATTTTCGGAAACAAAAAAAAGTAGAAAATTAGTTATTGAATAATTAATTAGTATTAATTAATAAAATTAATTATTAATACTTAATTAAATTTTACATCTTATATACACAGGATTATAATAAATCGAAAAGAAATTCAAGGGCTATGGGGGGGGAGGGTTCCGAACCCGAGGACCTCCCCCTTCCCTCTTGTGTGCGCCTATGTTTAAAGAATTGAGGTAATAAGTAAATACGGTATATACTTAATGCATTATATCCCATCGCATAAGACCTTAAATCATTGATATAACTCGTTACACCACGACATCAAGGAGATTACAAATTTTTCCTTCTTTTCACCAGACTATAAAAGCTACGCTCAACACCGAAATAAGTAGGAAAAAGAGGTAAACTTTAAAAATAACCTTACAAGTAACAAGGGAAAAAAAAGAGGTTATTCTTTTCATTTTCTCTTGAAAGCGCGCGTGTTAAGGAAGACAAATTGACGTACGGGAACATAATCGTTACGCTCAAAGTATAACACTTCAATAACTCTCCTAAACACTTTTTCTTCACACCTTCTATAGGTGTTGAAAGCCGTGTCGGGAGGGAGGGGGTGGGGGAGAATTTTATTGTCTTTCTTTCTGAATCTCGCAGCCGAAACGAAGTTGTTATGATTGGAGTGATTCCAGCCGCTGCTTTTGGGAAGTCCCAGAAACACCTCCGAGGTGATTTTTATGGTGTTTCTCGCAGAAATAGCGAGGTAAGGAACTGTTACTTTGCATCCTTTCGCTTCCACTACAGTGGTTATACGTTAAAATATTTGTCTCGTAAAAGTGCCCTAAAATAAAACACACGGAGGTTTCCCGCAGGGAGTTAGTTATTCAATTTAATAAATATGTTTTCATTTCAAGATAGTTTTATGGCGTGTTTTATTATTTACTAGTTGAAACCTGGGGTTGAGCTGTAGTTGCACGTTTATTCTGAGATTAAAATAAGTTCAAGAAATTGAAATTTCTGTTCAATAAATAAATAAAAATAACTGTAAAGTTTTGATAATCTGTTACAAAATAATGTGGGCATTTCTTCTCCATATGTTTTAGTTTTATTCATATTTAAACTATTATTTTTTATGTTATACACTCCAGGGGCCCACACAGGAATTTTTCAATTAACGGGGAGATTCAGGGTCGATAGTTCACCATTCTCGTATCATGTTCCAATACGCCACCCAACATATTCTTTTGATTTTGTCGATTTTCGGGAACAAAAACAACACAAAATTAATTATTGAATAAATAATTAACATTAATTAATACAATTAATTATTAATAACAAATACTTAATTACATTTTTCGTACTTTATGCATAAGCTAACAATCAATCGAAAAAAAAGTCAAGGGCTGTGGGGGATCTGAACCCGTGACCCCACCCCCTTGTGTGCCTCATTGATATACCCGCATATAGGATAAAAATAATTAACGAGGTCAAAATTTAATTAATATTTTCAATAATTTTAGTTAATTATTAATTAGATTTCATGGAAAGAAGAGAGAGAGCAATTTCACAAATAAAACAGCAAAATCAAATAGATAAATACAGTTGAATTATCTGTCAGTCTATAAAAAAAAAGTCACCAAGTCAAATATGTAAATATTATTTTTCTCGCCACCATCGGAGACGATTTTCACAAAATCCGTTCATAGCGGATCTGTATATTCAACAAGCCTTCAAGATTCAGTCTTTAAGTCTAATACTTCAAAAAGGGGAATTTTAATTTATAATACCCTCGTAATCACTCTTGAGCGTCAATTTTCACAAAACCCATCCTTAAATGGACTCTACACAACAAAAGAAACATGCCTGCCAAATTAAAAGTCTGCATCTCTGATTTTTCCGGAAATCTCGGCATAAGTGAGGGAGAGAATGAGTCACTTCTCTCCTAAATATATATGGATTATATATCGATATGTTTAAAATAACTCTCACTTTCAAAATAGATTTTTATCTCTAAATCGTAACATAATTATCAAATCTTTAACATTTAATAACCAATTTTAAATCATGAATTTATCAGAGATCATTGTAAGTTACTGCATGCACACAATAAACAGAAAGCAACTACGAGGTATGGCACAAAGAAAAAAAAAAAAAACCGAGAATGGTCCAATATAATTCATCATCATCTAACATTTAGTAAGTCCCTTTTGGAGATTTTCCGTTTTTGCCTGAACCTCTTCAACTGAGTTAAAATGGGTTCCGTTTCAGCGAGATTTAACTGTAGGAATTTAAAAAAGTCTTATGTGGCCAAATCAAGTGAATAAGGTGGATGCACCCTCATAGTAACGTTTTTGCTGGTCAGAAGCTGCTTAACAGATAGGGCCATGTGAGCGGATGCATTGTCTTGGTGCTACAGTCATCCATCACTCCCCAATTCTGGCCTCCCCGAATTTTACACGAAGTCTTTTAGTATTTCAATGTAGTAGTGTTGATTAACAGTCTGACCACTGATGTGAGTAGGAACCCACTCATATCACGAATTTTGGCAATGTTTTGGTCTGTAATCGCTGAACTTGGGCGCCCAGCAGGTTCATCATATATATATATATCTTCCGTACTGAATCTTCCTCCTGAAAATCTCTTATACCATTCAAACGCATGTGCACTTACCAAAGTTTCAACTTCATAATCCTCGGTTAATATTTGAAATGTTTTTGTAGCTGATTTCTTAAGTTTCCCAAGAAACTTTGTGAGGGCTCACGCGTCCTTTCTCTAACATAACCTCTGTGTTCTTTGACGGCCAAGATTAATGGCAAATCTTTTCCAACCCAAATCCAAGAAGTGAAACGAAGGTGTAGATGCAAATAATATAGCCTTTAAAAGGACAGAAGTTTTAGTAAGCGCGATGGCAATTTAGAGAAAGTTTAGATTGAAAAAGGTAGAAGTGTAATTTGACGGCCTACCCAAGAATCACGGACATCTAGCCAATATTACAAGGTACATACCATTGTACTCGAGCCTAACTGAATATCTGAAGTTGATTGAACCGGTGGTTGAAAATTCAAGGTAGGAAGATTATTTTCCGAATTCGAAATATTATTAGGATTGAGAGTAGGCGGATAATATAATTATTTAGATAAGTGATCCAATTGCGCGATCTGTGTTAACTACGGCTACGTGTGTTTTGGTTTATTCTCACTTAATATAAGTTTGTTCGATATATAAGTAATTTAAGTTAAACTCTTAATAAAAGTCATATTAAGAATTCTAAAATGTCTCTTCATTTCGAGAATCCCACACCTCTAACTTACGCTGAAACCCCACGATATGGTCGATAAAGATCGACCACATCACAACTTGATGTTAATTCGACAATTTCCCTGCATAATGCAATTGCACGTGTTCACTCATTGACGCAGTACTCACAACTGGCGAGATCTGTAAAAGCGAAACTGGCCACATGGATAGAGGGGGAGAGGATGACAGCATCGATACAATTGTTACCAACTTCACTCTTTTTTTTTTGTGCCACACCTTATATTATAAATATGTACGTTTTCAAAAATAAAAAAAATTATTTACTTCGTAATATTTAATGCGGAGCATGCATCACTATATTGAAACATATTGGTAATTATAGCTGGTACGAAAAATGCGACACTTATTGTAAGGAATTTCAGATATTTGTAATAATAAATGATACTTTTACCATTTCTTATTTTATTTTAAATGTTTATAATTGATTAAAATGTACTACAAAAAATTTCTAGAGTATGGAGGCTTGTAAACTAAACCTCTTTGGATGTTCACAATAAAAAAATATCCAATTATAATAAAAAGAAAATTAAGAAACAACTCAGAAAAATGGGGAAAAAAATGCTGCGAAATAGAATAAAATACTAAAAATATGATTTAAGATTTATATATTTCTGTGTTAAGAAATCCTTGAATCCACGATTCATGGATTAAAAAAATGGTACACAAAAAAATAATCCAGTCATATCACACATAAAATTTATAAAGTTTTCATGATTAATAACTAAACGCACTTATATTGACCAAAACTACTTACATAACGATGATGAATCGCAATAATAACCGAAGTTGAACTGGAATACGTCCAGAACTTCAATATATCTTTCAGTTAAATCTATATTAAATGTGTTTATTTTTATATTTGCATTTTATTTGCCTGGGTAATTGTGGGCTCTCTAGCAAGCTGTAAGTTTATTTTTTTGTTGTTTTTTTGAAGAATTTATATGCACTTTTTTTATTTAAATCATGATTCATTTTCTCTATTTATGTTTATTATTTTCCAATGATTGATTTTTTTTATCAACGCACTGAAACAACTATTGACAACAGATCTCGTACTTTGAGCTTCACCCTCGAAACGTTTGCACTACGTCAACGTGAGGACTTTGAGCCTTGACAGATGTAACTCGTATTACCCTCTTTAAATACAGAGTCTACAGCGACAACAAGATTTGAGTGAGTGAGTGAATACTAACGTCGCATTATTCAGCTACTCGACGGCTTTTGGCGACGGACCTCGAATTTTGAAATATGGTCAAGTGATGAGGACGACACCTCAGCTGGCACCCCCCTTTCCTTACTTCCACACTACACCAACGGGAGGACGTTTTGAGCTTCGACAGATTTAAAATGCACCGTCCCCCTACACTGCGGGTCTTCAGCAGAACTAGAATGGAACTCATGACCCACCGGCCACGAGTCCGTTACCTCGAATACTAGGCCCCTGCCGCCACCCGGGGTAGCCGAGAAGTCAGCGTCACATACTCGCGGCTAGCTTTGCTTCTGTAGGGTCATGAGTTCGAGTCCTGGTACCACTAAAGCGTCACCGTATGAAAATTACACGTTAACGATCATGAAATCCTAGGCTGATGAAGTAGGATTAGGCTCAAAGTTCTCACGTGGGCGTGGTGTGGAAGTCTGGAGATAAGAGTTTCTAGAGTTTAGGTGTCATTTTCGTCACTTGACCATGGCTCAACATTACGAACGAGGTCTATCGCCAATAGCTCTCGTGTTGCTTCGTAAAGAAACATTTATAAATTATAAAGATGGACCTCGTAATTTTGATGCATATTTTTTTTCCATTATAGGAACAAAATGAAACTTTCAAAAATTCTTCTTATAAATTTTAAAATTTTAAGGAGAGAAACATTACGATTTTATATTCATAAAAGGCGTTAGTAATGTTCGGTTAGAGGGTGAGAGAAATAATAATTTCTTAATCCATATATGTTTATTTCCCTGGTTATATATATACATACATATATATATTAACGAAATACAAACGAAACAAAAAACACTCCAAAAATAACTGCATAGACTTGAAGCATTAAAGAGAATAGCAATTTTATTTTCAGTTTGAAAAATTTTATGTTTCATACTCTGCGCAAAATATCACGAACGATTATTATTCATTTAAATTGCAATTCAGTGATACAATACAGTAATCCCTCGAACAGATGTGATAGGTTGGACTGAGTGATGAACGCGTAAATCGGTGTATAATTTCGCATATAAATACGTATAAATTATTTTTAGTTGGAGCGAGAGACGAAAGAAAGTAATAATTTTTTTAAAAAAATGTTTGATAAATTCTTAGGTAACACAAATACAAAATCACAAACCAAAGTTAGTTTGATGTATTAAGTTTCACATAAAATCTAAAGAGTAGTCTGCCGGCTCAAAGATTTTCTTTCTCCTGCAAAATTTTCTCACAGCATGCTAATAATTTTTTTTATTCCTTGTTTTGTTGAAAAAATGCACTCTTCGTTGGAGTCTGCATTTTCTAAAATTTGTAACCATTTTTCCATTAAACTGAAACCTGTTAAATTACCAACCATCATTCGATCCTCTGATTGAACTGGGTCTTCCTTAATGTCTTGCTCATGCATTTCTATGCGTTCATCAGTCGTCAGCTCCTGATTGTGAAAATCCAACAGTACTTGAACGGCATCCTTATCCACTTCTGAATTTATTTGCCTGGCAAGATCGACAACTCCTTCAATTAAATTACCAATTTTATCAGGTTCTGGCAATGATTCCGCCAGAGGTTTAATGATGGGGGTAATCGAAGAGATTTGAAAATTGCGTAACTCTGAATTCGCGTAAGTCGAGGAATTACGGTACAGTTCAAAGTGCCAACAATATGATGTTCTAATCATTCGCATTCAAAAACAAAGAAAACTTTTAAACTATGTGATTACAATGACATAGAGGCAGCAGTTGATATCTTTCAAAATCACACTGGGTTTTTCCGAAGTTTTATTCTGCCCTCCTGCACAAGGGAAAACATTGTGTTTCCAGTTGATATCGCGTTTCCTCAAGAAAATGCTTCATCATTCTACGAAGATGACATGTGTGAATGCATATTACAGAACATGACTTTTAGAGTTTTATTTACTCCGAACAATGTTGAACACTCACAAATATATTTTTTATTAGCTTTATTAGAATATTCTATATTTATCATACTTTTTCGCAATTCATTTCAATAAGGTACATATAAAAGTCATAAAAATGAAGTGTGAACTGTGTTAGAAGTGTACCGCCTTTTATAACTGAGTACTTTTGTCATTTTGATATAAAATCTGACACCACTGTGTGATCTACATTAGTCGTTTAATATATAAGTATTAAGAATATTCACTTAAAAAATTTTTTCTCTCTAAAAGGGTACTCTAGAAATCATCATTTGGGATACCTAATGCTTTTTCACTATTATTATTTATATGTATATGTTACCGTTAAAATGTGAAATACGTTATTTCATAGAATAACAAGTTATTTCATGAAATATCTAGACACACAAATCAGTTAAAGAGCATAAAATTATTGAATTCTACGATTTAACTGGGTATTCTGTAGAATAGCGATTACCTAATCGTTAATATATATATATATCTAAATATATGAAATACGGTACTCTCGAAGAGCCTTTGAACTGATTCTAGCTGCTTTTAGTCAGCTTTGAACAGCAATTTAAAGTGTCATCACCCCAATTCTTGCTCTAATAAATATTGAAAAGTAAAATAAAGGTATTCCATAAAATTTAAATTAATACTCTCTGACATTTTCGTTTGAAAAAGTTTGCACAGTGTTTTTATGACGCAACAGTTTTTCTTCCAAGAATGTATTTTTTCGATAACATTTAAATATAACTATTTCTGCAACATATATATCCTTTTTTCTTTTCTGTTTAACTAATGTTAGCAATATGAGCAATAATAAATTATATCATCCGCTTTTCCTCATTATTTATCAATTGATCATCCACAATAGGGATAAAATGTATTTTTCGAGAGATTTTAGCAATTTATGATCAATTAATTCAGAAAATAGCTTTGAAATTGTTTATTTTTCACTTTAACGGTATATTATTAGTTATTTCATTGAATAACTAGGTAAAGTATGAAATTTTTCATCTATTATATACTTTAAGGTATCCGACTACGTTCGGAACCTTGATTTTGCACAAGCGTATAAATGGATATTATTTATGATATTTAGTGTCACTTAGATTAGAAAATGTATATAAAATTGTTTTAAGAATAGTATTACAATCAAAATTATTTAAGTTTAATATTTTGAGACAAAAAATGAACTTAGAATGACCCATTTTCAAAATATTTTCCTTTTGTGAAAAATACTTCTGTTATAATAATATTTCGCCTGTCTATAGCTCAGACCTCTATATAGAGGCTCAACTAGAATTTTTTAAATATATAACTTAGAAGTAGGTTTATTCATGTTTTACTACAATAAAGGGGAGAAATTTTAAAAAAAAAACCGCCGATGATTATTTCAATGGGTTGTAACTTTGAAAATAATATGAATTTTTCAAAAATCATAGTTGAGCCTCTGTACAGAGTTCTGAGCTATACACAGGCAAAATATTATTATAATAAAAGCATTTTTTACAAAAGGAGACCATTGTGAATAAAGATTATTCTAAGTTAATTTTTTGCCGAAATATTGTATTTAAATAATTTTTTTTGTCAAAATTTCCTTATAAAATAATTTTATACATGTATTCTAATCTAAGTGACGCTAAATATCATGAAAATTATCCATTTATGCGCTTTTTTAAAATCACGGTTCCGAACGTAGTCGGATACCTTAATTGACTTTAGTTATTTGATGAAATACCTAGTTATTCTACGAAATAACTGAATTATACACTTTAACGGTAACATACACACACTAGCTATTACTCACCCTCCTAGTGGGGCATTTCATGATGTTGCATGACTATACATTGTTTTTTTTTAATTGATTTCCAGATCCAGCATTAAGCTTTTGATTGTATTGTCATTGCAAAAAGACATTCTAATAGCTCTCGCCTCTTGATTTAAAAAGGACAGGACTTGAATTTATAAGTCGGAAGTATATTTCATGCCACCGAATCCTTCCTCTTTGGAATCGATTTTTGCAAAAACCCACTCTTATGATACTTCTCTTCAACAAAACAAAAATTCTTGCTAAATTTAAAGTCTGTAGGTTTAATACTTAAAGCAAGAATTCCTTGAGAGGAATTAATTCCAGAAAATATTGTTAATCATTAGATTTTTTTTAGAAATTTTTAAATTGTAGTGTAAAACAATAAATTCATGTGAAAAAAAATATTAAAAAAGATTGAATTTGGTTTTAAAAAGGTTGAAGTTTGTTACATTAATTCTAGAAAATTCCACAAATTTAGCGATTTTTTCAAATTTATGTGGTAACTATAATGGTAATTCTTATTACTTATTGGTAACCCAGATGATACTTTTTTAAAAAAATTCTTTAAAAAATGGTCTAGTGATCTATTTTTGAAAACACGCTGCAAAAATTGCCACCTTAACGGTATACAGTCGGACCTCGATTTAAGGAAACCCTATTTAACGAATTTTTTTTTTTCCAATTAAAAGGAAGGCAAAAACCCATATTTAATGAATAATAGACGCCGAATTAACGAATTATTTCAACAGCTGAAACTTTTTTTATTAGTTTGTGTTAGAAAAAACAGGATTTTTTTTAAAAAAATTACTTATCCTTTTCTGTCCGATAAAAAAAAAGAAAAAGATTTTTCTTGCAAGTAATAAACTTTGACGGCCAAGGATGCAGAACTTATTAGACTTAACAGGTGCATATAAGTCATAAGTGTGATTTATCTTGTGAGTTTTGAACAGGACAGGAAATTCCTTTCTTATCTTATCTCACTCCACAACGTAGAGGAATATCTTAAGATTTTAACGATTATGTTACATTTGATGACGGACTAGCTACCAGTACAACTGTAGTTCAGGAAACTGTTGATTTGTCGAAGCTAATGAATAGCAATTCTGATACAGAAATTGATAATGAAACTTATCAAAACTGTTGCATTTTCTAATGATTTACATTTTTTTGGAAACTACGAAAACATATCTTATGTAGCAGGATGTAAATGACACAATATTTTCTTCTCTGCATTAAATCGAAAAAAAAAGGAAAGAAAAAAACTTTTTTAAGTTAAGAATATCAAAAGAGATTGTCAAACATCAATCGATCAGTATTTTAAAATTTTCAATTAACTGGTGCGTAATACGTAGTTCCTTAACAGTATTTTTAGCTCTCTGTTGAATACAAAGTGTAAAATTTATAATTATTGATATTTTATGTGTGATTATTTATTGTAGAATTTTCAAAAGGTAAATGCAAAAAAAATCGTATTTTGGACCCCGATTTAACGAACAAATTGTTCATTCCCGATGTGAATTGAGGTCCGACTAGGGATTGCAATACCGGTATTTTGAGCTACTTGAACAATTTTGTAATACCGGTATTCACAAGTTTAAATACCGGTTTTTCGATATTTACTAGAAACACAGAACATATGTAAATATTAGATTCTAAAACACGTTGGAACAGTTTACTCCAAATGATGGAACGATTTTTGAAACTGAAAAATACAATCTAAAAAGCAATGATCGACTTAAACCTGCAAATTAATTTTTCTGATAGTGAATTCAACTTAATATCCAGAACTGTATCTACTTCCAATAAAACTGGCTGTTAAGGCATTATGCCGGAGAGATTCTAATTTACCCACAGCTAATGCAACAATAAATTTCATGTTCCAGTCACTGAAACAACAGCACGCATCACTGTCTCTGAAGAATTATATATTACATTGAAAAAACGCACAGAAGAATGGCATACCGAAATAGAAAATATCTTACAGTATTTACATAATTATAATGATTTTAAAACTGAAAATGAAAAAAAGAAAAAAGAAAGATTAACCAATTCAAATTTGATCACATTTATAGAAAATTTTTTTACCCACAAACCTATTTTAATTCCGAAGAATTCGGTACAGTTACCGAAGATGATGATGACACTAATGTCGATAGTGAAAAGGAATTTTGTCTCTTGAACAAAAATTAGAATTAAAATTAGAATAAATACAATATAGAAGCCAGCTATATATCCAAAACCATCCAACGAGAAATCGTTTTATTTAAAGATGAAGGATTTAGAGGTAAATATTAGGAAAAATTTATCGCTCATTGTGCTAACAGTACCACCAACTAGCGTCGAAGAGCGTTTTCGACAGCTGGAAATTTTTGCACAAAGTTATGTTCCAGGATTAATGGCAATACAATTGATGCATTTTGTTTTATAAGATCACATTTCAAAAATTTGTAATAGTACCATAGACTGAACAGTGATATTCACACTTTTTTTATTCTTTACATACTGTTATAATTTATAAATTACAGATTATTTTTTGTTATATTTATACACTTTCTAATAAAACTGAACAATATAAATACAAAGAAACACATGTGTGTGTGCTTTCTTTCTTTTTTTTCTAAAACTTCTACTATCGGTATTAAAACCGGTATCCCGCAGTGTCGCACACAAGGGGGGATCCTGGGGGTCCGGACCCTTGATTTTTGCCCTTGATTTTTTTCCGATTGGTTATAATTCTAAGTATATAGTACGTAAAATTTAATTAAATATTTGTCATTAATGATTAATTTTATTAATTAATGCTAATTATTTTTCAATAATTAGTTTTTACTGTGTTTTTGTTCCTGAAAACAACAAATCAAAATAGCATGATACAAGAATGGTGAACTTTCAATCCCCCTTGAAAAATTCCTGCGTGCGCAACTAGTATCCCGGTATTAAGATCTAAAAAATACCGAATACCGATATTGAACTTTTGGTCTGATATTGCAATCCCTAGTCCGACTGTATCTTTTTTTTTGTCCTAAAATTCCGAGCAAAGTTAACATCAATACTTTTTCGTCGTGACAATATACGCGTTACTTTTCAACAAACCTTTCTAGAAAGAAGATAAATAGAAAACTAATTAAAGGATTAAATCTAATTTCTATGCACATTATGTACAAACACAAGTACAATAACCGATTACCCTTTCAAAAAATCCCAGAGTGTGTGGCCCTGAATAATTGTCTCCCATATTGTCTCACTCAAAACTAATTTCTCCCAAATTCAATTACCTCCATAACTTACTGTCACCGGCACAAAACACAAAGCAAGGTCACTCCCGGCACCCTACAAAAACAAACAAGGGGGTGTTCGCATCTCAACCACACATTCTACGACCGTGCGTGTTGCCAGCACTGGTCACCAAAGAAGAAAAAAATACCTATAATCGGTTGAAAGAGTGATTGGATAAGATCTCTGACTGGCGATGTTGACACCAGCATTCCATCGTGGAACAATGCGATCTGGCACGAAACAATACACAAGGGATCTTTGGAACGGTCCTGCCACCGTGTAACGGGGACTTCGCGCGGGTCGTTACATCTCCTGTGAGAGTAACGTTCCCAGAAACTATAAATTGTCTCCGTTCGCGTGCGGACGATTATGCGGCTTTTAGTTTTATCATTATTTTTTGGATGTCTGGAACGGTCAGTGGGAAGTGTTGGTGACATTGTGGAATTCTAAAGGGGAGATAACGCCAACTGGTTCGATGGACATAAAAACCCATTTGTCGTGTTTTAAGATTTTTTTTTGTGAGTGCGTTTGTGTGCAAGCAATAAAATGGTGAAATGGTTGATTCTTTTCCTCTTTTGGAGGTGGTAATTAATTTTTTTTCCTACAACAGTACACAAGATTTAAAGAGAAGTGTATTTCTGTAGAAAAGTAGAAATAAATTTTATATTAGAATCAGAAAAAAATATATTGATTGACACCAGTGGCGCACACAAGAGGGGTGTCTTAGGGGTCCGGACACCCCCCCCCATAGCCCTTGATTTTTTTTCGATTGGTTATAATACTACGTATATATTACGTAAAATTTAATTATGTATTTGTTATTAATAATTAATTTTTTAATTAATGCTAATTATTTGTCAAAGAATTAATTTTGTATTGTTTTTGTTCCCGAACATCGACAAAATCAAAAGAATATGCTGGATGGCTTAATGGAGCATGATACCAAAATGGTGGACTTTCGACCCTGGACCCCTCCCTTGAAAAATGTTTGTGTGCGCTACTGATTGACACTTTGATTCTCTCTAAATGGATATCCTTGGAGTCTGTGGTGAAGAATCATTTACGTTGTTTAAATATTTATTCAATTTGACCAGTGGTTCCAAAAATGGTCCCTACAGACCCCCGAGGGTCCCCAGTATTCCCAGAGGGTCTATAGAAAATTAAAATTGATCCCTGAACAATGTAATGGGTTTAATATAAAATAAAAAAAAATTTGATCCATTTTTATTTTTATGGAAATTTAAATAAATAACAATAATTCTCTGGGATATTCCCGACTGGGTGTTGAATCCTTTTGCGCGTGGACTAACTCAGATCCCCAAACCAGATGAATCCATATTTATACAGGAACATCTTATTGAAATATCCACAAATGAGGGATTTAAACCAAAATGTTTGAAGAAGGATACCACACATTCTGGTTACAAAAACAGATCCCAATTTTATATATTTTGCATTATGGGTTATTGTACAGAAGTTGTAGACTACTTTCTCGTCTACCAATTTGGTAGAACGTGGATTCAGTGCCGTTATAAACCTCATCACACACAAAAAGAGAAACCGACTGAAAACTAGCACTCGTGGGGATTTGCGGTTTCTACTCACATACATTGAGACGGACATAAATACACTCACAACATCTCATCAAGTTCATCCAAGTCATTAATTTTTTAAAATTTTATTTTAAACATAAGTTATAGTATGAATAAATAATTCTTCAACAAAATGGTTTTTAAAATTTGTAATTTTTTTACAATGCACATTTATGTATCTTCTTCACTTGGGAGTCTACGGGAAAGTTTTGACTTTAAAAATGGGTCCATGGGTTAAAAAAGTTTGAAAACCACTGAATTAGACACAAAAAGAAAAAAAAAAATACGAGAGAAATCTAAGATTATTTCACTATACTTTTTTAAATCTCCAATGGCAATGAGAGTGAGCGATTATTATCGTCGCACTATACAACACGAGAACTACTGGTGACGGTCTTCGTAATTTTGAGCCAAGGTCAAGTGACGAGAACAGTGGCGCATACAAGGGAGGGGTCCTGGGGGTCCGGACCCCCCCCCCCAAAGCTCTTGATTTTTTTCCCGATTGATTATAATTCTAAGTATATAGTACGTAAAATTTAACTATTTGTTATTAATGATTAATTTTATTAATTAATGCTAATTATTTATTCAATAATTAGTTTTTTTTCTGTGTTTTGTTCCCGAAAATCGACAAAATCAAAAGGAGCATGATACAAGATTGGTGAACTTTCGACCCCGGACCTCCCCCTTGAAAAATTCCTGCATGCGCTACTGGACGAGAACGACACATAAGCTGATATCTCCCTCTCCTAACTTTTACACCACGGCAACGGGAGGATTTTAACCTAGACACATTTTACGTGCATCAAGTCCTCTATACCAGTGTTCCCCAACCTTTTTATCGCTGCGGACAGGTCAATGTTGGATAATTTTACCGCGGCAATCTGAGGGGGAGGACGTTGATTGTTTATATAATTGTTTTAATAATTTTATTGTAATAACAAGGAATGTAAAGTGATTTTCATAAAAAGT
>BMAV01016350.1:366441-379422 GCA_019973955.1 Trichonephila inaurata madagascariensis
CATATTTTACAATCGAATTGCTGTACAGTAACACGCTAGCGATAATAGTTTTATTTCTGCGTGTGTAACCCTATTTGAAACGAATACATCTATGCTATTCATACTTACTCGTACATACTCATTTTACAACATCTATGCTATTCATACTTTTTGCACCATTTTTTTTGTTTGGAAAATGAGCGAGAAAAGGAATTCGTATACAACGCATGATCGTCGACCTATGTTTCCTCCCCGGAAGGAGGGCGCCGCCCGCGGCTGGATGATAATTGTATGCATTCAGACATCCTAATGAGTGAATGTGAATTCTACGAATTGTTTGAAAACTCGGATTCAGACATTCACTTTGAAAATTTTTTTTTCTCTCTCTCTTTTACAAAAAAATTTCCATTTTGAGCCCCCCTAAAAAACTAAGATAAAAATCTATTGCTCCTAGCTAGCAGAAAAAGTTTAAAAAAGTTTTTCCTGGACCACATTTTTCGAGATTAGCGAATCCGCATACGCGAGCCGACCTCCTTACTTTTAACTTAAAAGAAGTTCCCAAACCTCTCGATTACACACGGAAATATACGGCAGTAGATATAGCATTCTCATGCACATTATATAGCTACATGGATTTGACAAAACTTTCCATTCATCCAAAAGTATTAAGCTAGAGCAAAACTCAACTGCACGCCATTAATGCTCAATATATACAATTTTATTTTAATGTAACGTACACTTCAGGCTTGTATTTTTCTTTCCGTTACATCCTCTAACCACAGCTAAACTAAACTAAACTCAGTGACGCAACAGCCCATGAAGGCCAAGGCCTACTGGGCCCATCTCAGTATTCGTGACCATTGGGCGCTGAGGTGCATGAGCAGATGTCCCGATCAGGTGGTTAGCCTGAAGCGGAACACCCAGTGTTTAGTCCCCAAGCAACCTTGGTTCTCATTTATAGACCCAGTGAAGGGATGAAAGGCTGAATCGACCTTGCCCAGACCAAGGATAGAGCTCCGAACATGTGGTGTGGAAGAGCGATACACTATTACTCGGCCACTGGGCCTTAACCACAGCTAATACTTTCAATAATTTTGAACAACAGTCAAGTGATGAAGTCAGAATGTTGGCACACTTCCTCATCCCTCCCATGTAAACGAGGACTTACAATCCAGAAAGATTCAACATGTATGAACCTCTTTCTTTACATGAGGAGGTTTTTAGTTAAATCAAAATTCGAAAAAGCAGCTGTCCAGTGAAACGTAGCCAGCTTCGACCTTGACGCTATGGCCAATCAGTGACCAAGGTCACATAAAAAATTTTTAAAGTCAAGTACAGTAATATCTCGAACTTACGCGATAGGTCGGATTCAGTGATAACCGCGTAAGTGGAATTCGTGTATAAGTCGGGATATAATTTCGCATATAAATACTCGTACATATAAATTATTTAGTTGGGGCTGGAGACAAAAGAAGATACTAATTCAGGCAACAAAACACCGTTTAATAAAATCTTAGCTAACACACATACAAAATCGCAAAGTTATTTTGATGTAAAAGGTTTCATAAAATCTAACAAGTAAACTGCCGGCTCAATTTTTTTCTTTCTTCCTCAAAATTTTCTCGTAGCACGCTAATAATTATTTTAATTCTTTGTTTTGTTGAATAAATACGCTCTTTAAATATACTAGAGTCTGTATTTTCTAAAAAAATTGTAACCCTTTTTCAATCAAACTGAGGCCTTCTGTCGATCATCTGACAGAACTGGGTCTTAAAGACTCAAGTTCTTCAATGTCTTGCCCTTGTTTATGCATTTCTATGAGCTTCATCCATTGTCAGCTTCTGATTGTGGGAATCCAGCAGTTCTTGAACGTCGTCCCTATCTACTTCTAAATTTATTGCCTGGTAAAATCGACTTCTTCAATCAAACATCACCAATTTCACCAGGCTCTGGTACTGATTCTGCCTGAGTATCAGGGATGAGGGAAAATAAAAAAATAAATAAAAAAAAGACGAATCAACAAAATTGCGTAACTTCGGATTTGCGAAAGTCGAGGTATTATTGTATGTTGTTAACTTTGAGTCCGGATAGAGAGAGAGCTCAACGTTTACCTCCAAAATCCCAAGTTTAGATATGGCTTGCCTTGTCACGAGTTCGAGCCCGCCGTGTAGGGCAGCGATGCACGTTAAATCAGTCGAGAGCTGAAACGTCCTCCCGTTGGTGTGGTGTGGTAGTTAGGAGAGGGGGTGCCAGCTCAGGTGTCGTCCACGCCACTTGACCATGGTTCAAAATTACGTGGTCCGTCGCCAAAAGCCCTCGTGTAGCTGAACAGTGCGACGTTAATATTCAACCAATCAATCAACCCAAGTTTAGATACAGAGTAAATGTTATTCGAACCAACTATCATGTGCTTATTCATTAGATATGTGAAGTTTTTAGTCGATAGCATGTTTAATGAAATTTGCATAGAGAAAAGAGCGTAGATGAACTTAATGATGATCCATGACATTAATTATTCATAAGAGGTTAAATATTTCGTAACTTGCGTTGTTTAATTTTCAGGACAATGCATTCTATCATTTAAAAGGCATTTAATCTTTCTTTTTCAAATGGTTTCCGATTACAATTTTTTTGCACAAAGATGTGTCGATTACAGATTTTTTATATAACTTTATTTTAATAACCATTGTTGTTAATGAATAATTAAAGAGTGAAAAAAGGAAGAGGGATTTTATCATTTTGAATTGGGCAGACACATTTCAAATCCTGGAGTTTCCTGAGCTAACATCGCATTCTCCATTTCCAAGCAATCCCATGGGATTATCTGCCAAATTGTGCTCGAAGTTAATTTTTCAATAAAGTTCTTTTTAATCGTTGCGTTTTTTGTTTTTTTAAAGAAAGTTTTGTTTACGTTTTAATGTTCTGAGGATTTCGAGAATCTATAGTCGATTAGAACATTTTTACACGATACTAGATCAGAAAATCTGTTTCATACTTTTGGCACACCTGTGTATTTATAATGTCTTTTTTTAAAATTATTAAATCAAAGCCGTTTTATCCGTAAGGTTAACGAAGCTAGATGTTGAGGGTTTGATTGATTGATTGATTGAATACTAATGTCGCACTGTTCAGCTACACGAGGGCTTTTGGTGACGGACCACGTAATTTTGAACCATGGTCAAATGATGTGGACGATACCTAAGCTGGCACCCCCTTCTCCTAACTACCGCACCACACCAACGGGAGGACGTTTCAGCTCTCGACAAATTTAACGTGCATCGCTGCCCTACACGACTGGTTAGTGGTACTGGGCTCAAACTCGTGACAAGGCATGCCACAATCCGATACCAATACCACTCGGCTACCGCGGCCACTAGATGTTGAGGGACTGGCATAGTTAAGTATAGAGTCTCCTCAAACCATTTACAAAAACATTTTCTTAAATAATTTGGTCTCGAAGTGTTGGGCAGGAATCAAAGCATCAGATGGACCTTGCGATTTTAAACCACAGTCAAATGACGAGGACAGCACATGAGCTAGCAACCAACTCATCTAACTCCCACCCCATACCACAAGGAAACTAAGTTTACGAGTTCGTGACCATGACCACCAGGCTACCGTGGCCACTTTTTAAGGAAATTTTATCCTAAAAATAAATCCAAGGAAAGATCGTTAGTCAGGACGTCTAACGTAAGACGGTCAGACTAATACGGTAGCTTCAATACACGATGGATTGTTGAACTGACAGTATTTATAACAATTATTAATTAAATTTAATTATTAATTTACATAATTAAATGTAATAATAATAGAATAAAATAAACGAATAGTAGATGAATGTACGAATAGAGAAAAAAATTTGTGTAACAGAAATGGAAATATCATCAAATACGAGAAAGCTCAAAACATCCTTCGAAAATATCAATGCATTTTTAAAACAAAAGCCAACTTTGGATTTTGTCTCGTTTTCGGAGCAATAAGGTAGCTTAACAAATTGAACTCAGTCATGATAGTCGAGAGATCGAGATCGTGACTTAGGCCCTGAAATCCTCACTTTAATGTGGCGTAGTTATGGAAAGAGAGGAGGAGATTAGACGCCGTCTTCGTCATCTGGGCCATGATTCGGAATTACAAGGTGGGTTAAACGGACCTTTGAGTGAATTAATTGACCGATTGATTGATTTTTTGTTAATGTCACACTCAGAAACATCTCCAGCGCTGCTGGCGATGAACTTCGTCATTTTAAATGCAAACTCAGTGGCGTAACAGCCCATGAGGGCCAAGGTTTACTGTGCCCATCTCAGTATACGTGGCCATTGGGCGCTGAGGTGTATGAGCAGATGTCCCCGATCAGGTGGTCAGTCTGAAGCGAAACTCACTGTGTTTAGTTCCCAAGTAAGCTTGATACTCATCTATCAACCGACTGAAGTGATGAAAGGCTGAGTCGCCCTTGCCCAGCCCGATGATAGAACCCTGGACCTGTGGTGTGGAAGCGCGATACATTACCACTCGGCCACTGGGCTTCTCGTAATTTTAAATCACAGTCAATAATGATGATGCCTGAGTTGGCATTCCTTTCCCTTCCAAATTTCTATACTGCACCAACGTATGGATTTTGAATCGCATCAGCCTTTCTACATGGTGAGCCTTTGAGAGGGGTGTTATTTGAAGTCGCACTATAAAGCAACACGAGAGGTACTGGCGACGGTTCTCTTAGTTTGGAACCACGGTCAAATGACTAGGACGACACCTGAGTTGGCACCTTCTCTCCAAAACTGCCACACTACGTCGACGGGAGGACTTTAAGCTACGAAAGGCTTAACGTGCATAATCTATACAGTGTATCTTCATTGAACTCATGGGGTACTTCATTGAACTTCTAGGGCTCGAACTCGTGACTTACCGACCACAAGATCATGGCCACTAGGATACCGCGGCCATTTCTTTGTGCGAAATAAGCAGTAGGAAAATGTGCAAAGTATATAAACAAAGTAAAATATAGTAAGTATTAATAAATAAGCTAAAACAATGTTTTGTTTGGTGTACATCGTTCTTTGGGTTGTGTATAATGAACTCTTGCCATTTTTTATTCTTTTATTTTTGCATCACACGTACATTTCCATCTAGTCATTCTTAATTGGTAAAACCGAAATATCTGTATAAAACTGTATCCACTTCAGATGCAACACAATCATAAATGACACCCGAAATCATTAAGAAACCGCACAAATCGAAATTTGGTTCATTTTACAAGCAGAGCGAAGTGCACCTTGTACACCAAAACACTTTCAAACCGCAGTGGGCAAGGTCTCCATACCAAGTCAATGGTGGGGGGGGGGGTGGTTTGGAAAAGAGAAAGGTAAAAGGAAGTATAGAAATGTGCATCGGAGGTTATTGATGTTCGACGTTTAGATCGTCTTCCATTCCTCCGACAACAGACGGCAGATGGTTCGCGCCAAAAAAATACAAAAAATAAAGACTCCCTCCGCCAAGAAAAAGCAAAATAATAAATAAGGAAACTACTTTGAGATGGGAGGGGATATTTCTTAACAATCGAAGTGGAGCTTTTATAAAGAGAGGTGAAGGGGGTCATAAAGGGGACTGATTTCTTAGCACGCGGCGGTCGCGCGTTCGCCACGCGGCACCCCCTGGGGGCTTGCGGCCCATCTGTCCATTGCTCCACACACGGAACACCTGGACGGGCGCGCCGCGTTTGGCGATGGAGCGCGCTTGGCGAAAGTTACCAATTTTAAGAAGTGAGGATAGGGTTGGAGAAGCGGGATTTTTCAAAAAAGCGGAAGTTGTGAACGAAGCGTGTTTTTAAATCAATCTGGATTTTTTTTCCCTTTCTGTAGTCCTCTCCGCGTTTTTCAATGGAATGGAAATTTCAATGTAATTTCCCGGAAATGCTTTGTGCTGTGAAAACTGACACACAATTTTTTTCCAAAAATCAAAAATGTAATAAAATATTTTTATAACTAAATATGAACTGAATAAATGAAAATACTTATTTCATGCTATCGAAAAATACAATGTTTAATTAAATGTTTTAATTATGTTTTTAAGAAGCATCAAATAATCTCAAGAACTTAAGTCTTTTACAGCTTTATTTAATGTTTTTAAAAATAATTGACACCTATTATACAGTAATTATTCCTCCAGAAAAAAAAAATTGCCTGTTAAAAAATATTTTGACGATTTGCTTCTTTTTTATATATTTGAATATTATTCAGTATAATTCACTTAATTTTTCGATATTCGATTGTTTTTACCAGTTATTAGATGCAAAAATATAACTAATACCCATACCTTCAATTTATCATGTATTAAAAATGAAGAACTTTGAAGCAAAGTATTGCTTTTATTTTTTACATCTTACTGTAAAATTTGTAATTTTTGATTGAATACACTACGATTTTCAGAAAAGTTCATCAATTTCCTTACCTTGATCCATCAGTAGTCGCCAAAATTTAGAACTTCGTAGACCCCCCATAAACATAACATTTTAAAAATTGGAAGACCACTAATAAAATTGATCACTATATGGTGGACCACTATAATCACATTTTCACTTATTTACATTTCCATATCACTGAAAAGGAACTCCATGAAAAGCAAAAACAAACCGCAAAGTTGAAACGCAAAGCAATATCAACAAACGAAAGTGTTGCTGTACTCAAGTTTGAAATCTGGCTAGACACACCTACAAAAATAGCTAAAATTTCTCTAAATCTAGAAAAAATTTCGTTAAAACAAATAGATAAAATTTTTTTAAAAGTTTAATCCATGGCCTATAACACGTTTTGTTAGATCGTCATTGCTGAAACTAAATTTTCATAATAATATAAACGATGTTCCAATTTTTTTGTGGTCCATAAAAGCCTTTTCATGGACGGTTGGCGACCACTGAGCTCGATTTTAAGCGAAATAGGCAGTGAAATTGTTTATCAGGAGTACAATTTAACGATTCACCAATTCGTTGTCTTGTTGACGAAGCTGATCTTCAAACAAATCTGCAGTCACTTTAGCTAAAAAAAAAACCAGAATTCGAGACAAAGTGAGAGTTACATTAACGTTGCAATATAAAGCTGCATGAGGGTTATTGGCGAAGGACTTCGTAATTTTGAACCATGGTCAAGTGACAGGACGACACCTGAGTTGGTACTCCTCTCTCCTAATTTTTAGACCCCACCAACGGTAGCCTCGACATATTTAACGTGCATCAGCTCCCTTTGCACGGCGGGTCTTCAGCGGTACTAGGCTCGAACTCATGATACTCCAACCATGACGACTTCTGGTACTGGTCGCGGGGGCCTAGTGGCCCGTTACCTTGCCCCCTAGGCTACCCCGGCCACGGGTTTTCAGGGGAATTAGGGCTCTAACTCATGACACGTTGGCCAAGAGTTCATGACCATAACCTCCTTGACTAATACCAGAAATCTAAAGCAGACTGCTTTTATTTTACTTTCCTTCATACATCTAACAAAGGTAATGAGATCACGCGCGTATACCACCTTAGAATTAAATTAATTAGTACACAAAAAATATTCTACAGTATAGCCGATTTCTTTAGACGGAACTTAGTTCAACATATTGGCATAACAGAATCAAAAAACGCGGCGAACTAGTTCCTTCTTAAAATATCAGAAATATTGAAAACTAAGAATCATTTCATTTTCAAATACTTTAATTAAGAATATAAATAATTTGTAACAACAAGGATGGGAAATCTTTGTTTCTCTTTAAAATCTTACAAAATCTCTTCTAAAAAAATCACGAAACCAATCACGATTATGCATCACACCCCTATTCTTGTAGAGCAGCAAGAATAGCTGGAGAGTCAAAAATATGAGCAGCTGTGAAGCTCTGCATCTAAACAGTTATCACAATTCCTATAAGATCTACCATCCCTATCAATCTTCCTTCCTCTGTAATGACCTGTTCTTAGCCTAGCAATATATTTTGTTATAAGGCGGTCTCCATTTATATTACAGATTTGATGCTTTACAGGAATTGACTTCTCTTTCAATTTTAAATTTGCGACAGTATTTGCGTCTAATAAAGCAATGTTGACAAAGTTGTCATTATTACGATTTCTAACTTCTTTCGCCAGTTTATCTGCGTTTTCATTGCAGGAATTGTGGTAATTGTTCAGATACAGAGCTAACACCTGCTCATATTTTTGACTGTCCAGCTATTCTTGCTTCTCTACAAGAAAAGGGACCCTGTTTTCGCCAACAGACCTCTATATGGATAATATTGAACAGATTGCCAGAACAGTCATTTGGGCCCATGGTATCGTCCGATTTGGTGCCGTCATGGACACCACATCATCATCAAATTTAAATCTACAATACATGTACAGAGTAAATGGGGCATCAACAAACACTCTGGAGTTTGGAAATGAGAAAAAGTTCTTTGACGTTGGTTCGAAAGAAGTCCAATAACGTGTGTCCATTTAGATCTCTAAACATAACACCTTGTAAGGATAAATGAAAACATTGTTTACCAATCTCCAATTTGTAACACTGATAATCGAAAAGTCGAATTATAGCGGCCGTTCAAGATGTTGATCTTGCAATGCTTCATACAACGTGTATATACACGATGAAATGTCGAAAACTTCCAGAAATGTCGTATTGACTTGATGCTTTGGGAGCAACTATTGGTGCGCACATTGAAATCGTGCAATAAAACCTAGCGATAAAAATCGGTGTTTTCTTTGTGGAACATAAAAAACCGTCGGTGACTATCTTTGCTTATGAATTTGTGATTAATATTTGAAAGAGTAGTCATACTTTTCGGAAGCCCGGTACATTATGTTGTGCAATTGTGAGCTATTTGTGTTGCTGTTTCATATTTTCAATTCTCTCTTTTAATTTTTACATTTTTGCTTTTTGTCCCTGATGATAAATTCCGATTCATAAGCAGACAAATGCTTGAGATTCATAATCACAACAAATGCAGATAAAAAAAAGTTAACAAGATACGCTCCAGCATTTTTCCATCACAAAAATTCCAAGACAATATTCCACTTTTTTTTTTTTTTTTGCATAATGCCAGTGGTGGCACATCAAATGCATTCTAGCTGATTAAAAACTGCTGAAGAAATTTACAGCTGCATTGTATTCGGTTCTTGCCCTTGCGCAGAAAAAAAAAGAAGGAAAAAAAAGAAAAAAAAGATAGAATGCAGTAGTCGCCGGGGTATGCTGCGACAGGGGCCCTAACACAACACCTTCTTCAGTTGCCAAAGAGATTGCCCTCAGCAAATCTCCCTTCGCTCAAGAAAAGGAGGGGGGGACGAAAGGGGGGAGGTGAAGCACCAATAAACAGTCTCAAAGGTCATTACAAAAGGCCCGAAACGGAGGGGTCACTGGAAGCAGCAGGTGAAAGCAGCCCCAAAAAAATCGAACTTAAAAACACCGTCCTTTTAGAAGTTCCGGCATCACAGACGAGAAAAAAAATTAAACTACATAAAATAACCCAAGGTCTACAGAGCAGATGGCAGCGCAAGGAAAGCAATTCATCAACTTGGGGTGTGGAGATCCGAGGAAAATTATATGCTCAGCACGTGGCAGACGCGTGGCTACCCCCCTTATATTCATTCCTTGTTACTTTCGAACAAGCCTCAAAGACCATTTTCGATAGAGGGGTGGGTGAAAATCTCAGGGGATTTGTTTCTTGGAATATTACTTTTTTTTAATTTTTTGTAGGGGGCAGTAGCAAACGGTAGCCGGGAGTGGATTGGGTGGCATTTCCGAATGTTTGGAATGCAGGTAACCTATTGGTGGTCCTTTTAAAACAGAACGGCATATTCTTCGATCCCCCTTCTTTTGTAGAAGGGGGGGGGAGCAACAACATTAGGGCATGTTTTGCTCCGTCTTCCGATAATTGCAGAGGCAGTTCCGGAAGCTGAAAAATGGAAATATCGCGTCGCATGTAAACATAGTCATAAATCGACACTAATGGATAAATTGTTTTTCCGCACGGAAGGTATGAACGAATCAAGTAAAGTTATTATTGACACGCGCTGTTACAAAACATTAAGACGCTTACATATAAAGTTCATAACGCATCACAGTTTCTTTATTTTATATACATCTATGTAAGATAATTTGAAATTCCTTTTTTAAATTATCGTCTTATAAGCAGATATTATTTACCCCAACGAGAACAGCGTATTGGCTACTGAACCTTTGCATTCCCCAAATTTGAGTGTCATGTCAGTGGTGGCACCATCTAGTGTCGGCTCTCGCTACCAAATTTGGAAACTTGAATTAATTTAATTCGAGCTCTCGTCGGATGTTAAATATTTTGCCATGTTTTTAATTTTAACGAGAATACCAGAGCCAAATCAACATCCAAGGGATTTTTTACATGCCATACAATCATATGATGTACGTGCCTACGATTTTAGCAGCCAGAAAATCTATTGACTCAAGCCGGGATCGAACCCGCAATCTTAGGCTTACGAAGCATGCACGCTACCTCTCAGCCACCGAACCAGCTACTTTTTGACGATGAAATCAGATATTTGTGAGTGTGTTTCTGAGTTCAAAAATTAATTATATACAGTAGCGCACACAAAAATTTTTCAACGGGGGTGGGAGGGTCGAAAGTTCACAATTCTTGTATTTTGCTCCTTTTGATTTTATCGATTTTCGGAAACAAAACACAGTAAAAAACTAATTATTGAATAAATAATTAGCATTAATTAATAAAATTAATCATTAATAACAAATAATTAAATTTTACGTATTATATACTTAGAATTATATAATCAATAAAAAAAATCGACGGCTTTGTGGGCTGGGGTCCGGACCCCCAGGACCCCCCCCCTTGTGTGTGCACCACTGATTATATATATATAATTCAGCAATTTCAAACCAACGCAGAGGGAGAAAATACACATAAGTTAAAGGCACAATACACATAAGTTACAGGCACAATACACATACAAACATTCGCCAAGTCGCGAGTTCAAGTTTTCATGCCACTGATGAACCATTGTTATGCGCGCGTTAAAAGTGTCGTGGTTCAAAGCCTTTACTTTGATGTGGTGTGAATGTTAGGAGAATGGTGTGCCGTCCTCGTCACTTGACTGCAGTTCAAAGTTACGAGGTCCGGCCAACAGCCCTCGCGTTGCTTTAGTGTGCGACGTTAATAAACATGCAATCCCATGCATAGAAAACAAACATTGGAACCTCTACAGCTGATTAAAAAAGTATATCATTGCTAAAAGAAATAGACCTCGGTTAATTCCTACAGTGGGCTCAATTCATGTGACGTCATAGTCACATGATAGTGAAAGCCCCGTGATTCTAGCCAATCAATTCAAAAACTCATGCGACGTCATAGTCACACGATAAAAACTATCTAGGGTTTCCAGCTAATCAGTTCACGCGATCCGGTGTTGCCAAGTTTTGCTCTTTGCAGAAACTTTCTCTTAAAAAGTACATATGTATATACAAAATGCATTTTATTTAAAAGTATAAACATTAAATATGATTTTTTTTTAATTTTAAAAAAATCTTTTTGAAGAATTTTTTTTCCCTCTAACATTTAAACATCTTTACCTAAATATGAAATTTTATCTCTGAGTCTTACAAATAGAACAACAGGTACAATTAATTTAACGTTTGTTTCGAATTCAATGGAAAACACGCGTTTGTTTTTATCATGTGACTTCATGAATTGAGCCCATTGGCCAGATGTAGCACTAAACGAGGATAAAATCCTGTTTTCACAGTAAAATTTTCTTTTAAAATTAAAATTACGATGTGGTTTAATGTGAGAACCACTATCACAGACTCCATTTACAGTGCGTAAAAAAAGTATTTGCACACCTACATTTTTGTTTGCAATTCATAAAAAGAAGCATTAAGAAATAAAAAAATTGGTATTGCCAAATCAGAATAAGTTTAATCATCCAAAACAAACAGAAAAATTACAATAAGATAAATAACAATGATTTTTTATAACAGAATTAAAATATCTCGTGTCAAAAAAGTATTTGCACACCTGCATGAATACAAAAGAAATAATATATAAGCAAATTTTAAATAACTAATATTTAGTATACATTCCTTTAGCATCTATTACTGCTTGTAATCTTGCTGGCATTGATTTAATTAAATTTTCTGTAACAGTAGCGTCAGTATTCGACCACTCTTCAATAAGGGCTTGTTTAAGGGCAGATTTGCTTGAAATCTTCCTTTTTCTTATTTTTAAATCCACAGAATTCCACAAATTTTCCAAAGGATTTAATTCTGGTGATTGGGGTGGAGTGGCAAGTTTTCTGGGTACATGATAAAGCAACCACATACGTGTTATACCGGCAGTGTGCTTGGGATCATTGTCTTGCTGAAAATAGTACGAATTACTGATACCCAATTTTATTGCACTTTGTGGCAAGTTATCTCGCAACACATCAATATAGGTTCGAGCTGTCATATTCCCATCAATGAAACTCAAATTACCAACTCCTTTGCTAGCCATGCACCCCCAAATCATAACAGAACCTCCTCCATGTTTAACTGTAGGTAACACATTTTTGGTATGAAAAGCAGTACAAGGTTTTCTCCAAACTAATTTCCTGCCATCTGATTTAAAGATATTGAACTTACTCTCGTCGGAGAATATGACATTTTTCCAGAAATCAAATGGCTTTTCGATATATTCCTTAGCGAATTCAAGTCTCTTCAGTCTATTTCGTTCAGTTAAGAGAGGTTATTTCCTTGGAGATCTCCCATAAATTTGTGCATCATGCAGGACATTTCGAACACTTTGGGCACAAATTTGAACTCCAGATGTTGAAGCGACATCATTGGCTAATGTAATTGCACTAACAAATGGATTTTTTGATGCTTCTCTTATGATATTTCGCTTAATTCGTAGTGAAAGTTTCTTTGGACGTCCAGAGCACAAGTTATTTGATGTATATCCTCTTTCTTTATGACGTTTTATAATATATCGAACAGTAGAGAAGCAAACATTTACTTT
>BMAV01016351.1:0-18812 GCA_019973955.1 Trichonephila inaurata madagascariensis
AGTGAATGCAATAAATCGTTGCCTTAAAAAATAACAAATGATATTGGATTCCCTAAGTTGAAAATCTTTTTTTTTTTGCTTTTGTAATGTGTGTTTTGTATAAATGTGATCTGCGATTTTTTCAATACACATGTCTTTAATCATAAATTATCAAACAACATGCAATGCATAAGAAATCCATGTTTAAAAAAATATTGTATTCAAGCAAACTTATAAAATATGTTTGTTTTATAATAATATAAGATATTTTTAATGAATATTAAAAGCTTACATATTTGCAGTTTTCTAAATCTGATGAATATTGTACCTTTCTTCCATAATGGAAAATGCATTTTGGTCATATCTTTTTTTACATTGCGGGGGTAAATTGTTTATATTTTTGCAAACCTTTATGTTGTCAATATCAGTGTTGAAAAAATAACTAAAATTGATAGACGCTAGCTTATAAAAAAACTATTCAACTTTTTTTTCAAACGATTTTTTTCCAATACTTGTTTTTGCTAAGTTGCTTTTTTTTTCTATAGCAATAGAAAGAATCGTCTGTCTTAAGAGTTGAACACACATATTTGAGAAATTCTTTTTTCTTTCTTTAAAAGTAATATTTTTTATTAAAATAATTTGTTTCAATGGAATGATTTTGATATTAAAATTATTAAACAGGGACAATATAATACTTTATCTAATTTTAATATGACATTTTCATTATTTTAAAACTAGTCTTATAATTCTCTTATTTGTATTTCAAGTATCATTGTATACTATCTATTAATTGAAAATAAAACTAAATTGAGGTTTAGATTTCAAATTCAATTAAAATTTGAATATTAAGTATGTGCTCAATGCAATTAATTAAGAGTTTCATAAAATATTTATTTTTATTTAACTAATATACTTTTAATTTTTTATTACATTTAGAACAATATTTGTATTAAAATTTTACGTCTAATGGATTTCAGAAAGTAAATTCAAAGTGAACCAATAAAGTGTTCGAAAACATTGTAAAATCAGCAATATGTACTAATTAAAGAGTGAGAGAGAGTTTTGGTACATGAACAATAAGAAATTCAAATGCGAATACATACACCCACCCACACAAATATATATATATATATAGTGGAGATATCTGCAACATGTTCTTAAAGGGAATGAAATAATTAATTTTTTAAAAATAGTATAACTATTTTTTTAAAAAAATTAAGAATCGGAAAGCTACTAAAAAATTACACCACAAAAGTCTTCGTACACTTAACAAAAATCTCAACATAGCTTTAAATATTGTATTTCTTTCTTAATTTACTACTTAGTAGGATATTTTTAGTGTCCACAACAACTTTTAAGCTTCTTGGTATAGGTTTAATTAGTTTTTTGTAATTTCTGCTTTGATTTTCCTTCATTCTTCTCTGATTATTGTTTTTACTTCGCATTATGTGTTTATATGTGTCATGTTTTCTTCTTCTTACATCAAAATCTCATCAAATATATGTTCTACTGGGATAAATAAAGTGTTCGGAAAAGTGTTTTCATGAATTGGGGACAGTTATAGAAATATCAGTGGCGTACATTGAGAGCACTGCACTTGGCGTCATTACCCTATTAAAAAAATGAAGTCGTCTACAATATCCAAATTTTGAGCGGATAATTTAAAATGTATCTTTAAAATATTTGAACAGAGCTCATGATTCACAATGCCATCAAAAAATACCAAATTAACTCATTCTGAGGCCAATTTACAAATCCACGCAAGAACACCTTCACTTCCCTGATGAAGCATGGAGTTAGAAGAGTTCTTGTTCCATATAAATTCATGGGATTAAACTCCGCATTTTTTTCATTTCCAAGCTATTATACTTCCATCGGAACCAAAAATATTAAATTCTCTGTCATCTAAATAAATTTGCTGTCAATTTTACATTTTCTGAAACTTAATCCCAAGAATTTAGTTGGAACCGTAGAAGTGGAAGTGTTCTTGCGTGGGAGTGTAAATAGGCCTCAGAATTTGGTATTTTTTGATGATATTATGGATCATGAGCTCTATTTAAATATTTTAAAGAGAAATTTTAAATTATCCACCCAAAATTAGGATATTGGAGACCACTTCATTTTTTAAAAAAGGATAATGACTCCAAGCTCATTGCTCTCAATGTGCGCCACTGGTGTCTCTATAACTGTCTCCAATTCATGAAAATACTTCCCCGAACACTTTATTTAGTCCAGTAGAACATATTTGAAATTTTGATGTAAAAAAAAAAGAAAACATGACAAATAAACACATAATGCGAAGTAAAAACAATAATCACAGAAGCATGGAGAAAAATCGTTGCAGAAATTACAAAAACTGATTGAATCAATACCAATACGCTTAAAAGTTGTTGTGGGTAGTAAAAGATATCCTACTAAGTAGTAAATTAAGAAAGAAATACATTACTTAAAGCTAAGTTGAGATTTTTGTTAGGAAAATAAAAACAATTCGACGAACCAGGGCGCTTATCATTTTTAAGAGTAAAATATTCTTTAATCAGCTGACTCAAATATTATTTCGAGATATTTGCCCTTTTGAAGGAAACATTAAAAAGTTTAAATACAAAAGATTTTAATAGTTTTTAAATTCTAATTTTTCTTATAAACTAAGCATGGAGATTAAGAAAACAAGTAATTTTGGTAAAAATATTTTTTTTTAATAAAATGGGTTTTCACGTTGTTCTTTTTTCATTTATATTAATTGAATTTTACCTTTTCAAATATAAAACATAAATAAAAGATTTCGAAATATTCAATAAACTTAGGAACAAACAAAATTAAAAACTGAGCATTTTAAGTTATTGATAAATAAAATAAATATATCCCTGGGTTATTGATAGATTTTTTCATTTGCAATTTTTTTGGGAAAAAAGAACTTTTGTTCATGTTCTATTTTTTGTATGTAAAAACCATTTATATTTTGTTAGTTGTATTACAATACTGTATAAAACAGAAATTAAACTGTCATGTTTTTTTTTTGTTTAATCACAAAAATCTGATCTATACCAGGCTTTATCAAACAAGTATTTATTTTTAGCCTTTTTTTAATGTTAAATTTATTTTAGTAATTTAATCAATACCAAGGGAAAAAAAATAATATAAGATTTTATTTACATATGATAATTTTGTATGAAAAATATTTAAGTTATTTTAAATAGTTTTGAGCATACTACTTTGAATAAATAAGAACAGCTTAGTTCTATATTTTATTATTTTTATATTGTGCAACTGAAACACAAAATTAGATTCTAAACTTTCTCTTTACGTCAAAGGAATAATGTTGCATTAAAAAAAAAACATTACTAAAAATACAATTTATCCAATGCTGATATCTTACTAATACGTTTTATTAGTAGGCGCAACAGTCCATTAAAGCCAAGGCCGTTTGTGCCCTACTCTGTATACGTGACCTTGGGCACTGACGTGCATGAGCAGATGTTCCAGTCAGGTGATCAGTCTGACGCAGATACCTTACTATTATTTCTTTTAAATACTGCTTGGATTTTAATGGACGTAAAATTAAAATTGATGATGGATACCGAAGTATTTTTTAAAAATTTGTGATTATTAAGGAAGACATTAGTTTTTTGAATTAAAATTGCAGAGAAAGATAAAAAAAAAACCCTTATTTTTAAAAGAAAAAAATTGTGAATTGACATTTAAAATATAACAGAAATGAGACTAAAATGTATTTATTTTTTAATGCAACGCAATTCTTCTTAAACTTTTAATGTTTGAGACCCAATTTTTAATCATAATTTTCATCGTGCCCCTCTCTGTACAACAATGTTTTGAGTTCAATAATAATGTACTATGACTCAAAAGCTATAAAACGACTTTAATTATAAATCGTACAAATTATCAAGATAAGTATTAAGTTTTGTATATAATTTTGTATATGACAAGCCTATGGAAATCTCTAGTAATTATTAAACCTCTGTTCGTAACTTAGTATATTGATAAATTAATTATCTTTCACATTGTGCAGTACTGATACATTTCTAAGTAAATTATATTAGTGTAAATGTGTCAAATAGATTTTGCTTTGCTTATTTTCAGTAAATCAGTAATTTTTTTTCAACTTTTCGACATGCTCGCGCCCCCTTGTAGGGTTATCATGCCTCCTGGGGGGCGGCATGCCCCACAATTTGAGAAAAGCTGGTGTAACGTCATGTCAATCTTATGAAAAGTCCATTTTAAACAGAATTTTCTATAACATTACTTGCTTTACTTCTTTGAGATAATAATATGATTTAAATTAAAATATTGCGGGATTTATTATTTATACCTCTTAATTAACCTTGTAATTTTTTTTCTTAGAGTTTTGTTACAGTCTTACAATTTAAAAAAAGAGTTAGCTCGAAAAACAAAAATCATTCTCCCAATAGTTAACGTCTTAAAATTTGGAAATTAGAATAGTAGCAGATTAAAGCTACAGTAATAGACTGAAATGTTTATAAATCTCTTTAGGTTATATAACATTTAATAAATATCTGCTATAAATGGAAGAAATGGATGTCCTAATGTTCTGATGTGAAGTTAGAAAGAATTTATGGTACGGCATTAATCAAGGAAATGTTTCTCATTTGTTATCCCACCTGAAGCTGTGCATTTTTTCAAGCAATCTATCTCCTCTCTGAATTATTTCTTCTAAGTATTCTCCTGGTACATTAGTCGTCCATCCGTTGGTTAGTCGTTACCTATATCTTAGAAATATCCTTAAAGAAGAAAATAATCGAATTTAAAATAGGTGTTACAGATTCAGTAATAAAATATGGTAATAGAATAAACACACAACCTTAATTCTAACTTAATAAGAGACATTTTATTAGAATGGATTTTATTAGAATTATTAGTATAGGAATTTGATACATCAAGCAATGACCGAGATATTTTAATGGTTTCAGCTTAAATTTTGGAATGCTATATTTATGTCGTGAAAAGGTTGTGTTCTTTCTGTACTTCATTTTCATAAATTTTTTTATGATAAAAAGAACAATTTATATTTATTTTTGAATTTTGTTTTATAATTTATATTTGCTATTTTATGTATAATTTTGGAATGCGAGAATTTAATAACACCAGTCTATGATGATTGACTGATAAAAGAGTAAAAATAAAAAATAATGAAAAGTGATGATATATTTTTGACTGTGTATTATGTATTATATTTAATAATGAAAATGAAGCTGAATTGCTGTTCAACATATAATTTTTATTTGAAAATTTTATTATGTGTATAGATACGCATAAATGATCTTATATATTTATTTGTCGTTTAAATAAATGTATGCTTTGGGTTATAAAAATAATATTAAATTTTTATTCTCTTTTTTTCATGCATTCTAACATTTTCGGACTCTCTAGAATCAGGTAATTGGCCTTTCTTTACATTCGTAGTGCTTAAAAATATCCAAAAAAAAGGAAAAATATTAGATTTAAATAATGGGTTTCTGATTTTTGCCAATTGACAGATATCTAACTTAAATTAAAGAAATATATTCTTTAAAAATTTGCGTAAAAAAATTCATTAGATTTTTCAAAGAACCAGGAATATAATTAAAAGTCTGGTTTGAAGGAAACATATAGATAAGATCGGTACTTTTCCGTTTCACCAGCTCAAGTGATAAAGTCGCCAAAAGTGATACAACTGATGCCCAAAGTAATATTTCTGGTACATTTTTACCAAATTTCCAAAGCAATTCGTGGTCATTAAGGTATCCGACTACGTTCGGAGCCGTGATTTCACAAAAGCGTGTAAATGGATAATATTTATATTTACCATAACTTAGATTAGACAATGTATATAAAATTGGGTTAAGAATAGTATTAGAATAAAAAACTATCTAAGTACAATATTTTGACAAAAAATTAACTTAGAATAACCATTTTTCCAAATGTTCTCCTTTTGTAAAAAAAGCTTCTATTGTATTAATATTTTGCCTGTATATAGCTCAGATCTCTGTACAGAGGCTTAACTAGAATTTTTGAAACGCATAACTTGGAAATCGGTTTATCCATTTTACGAAAACAGAAGGAAGAAATTTTAAGAAAATACGCCGATAATTATTTCAAATGGTTGTAACTGAAATTAATGTGAATTTTTAAAAAATCATAGTTGAGCCTCTGAAAAGAGGTCTGAGCTATGTACAGGCAAAATATTAATACAATACAAGCATTTTTTACAAAAGGAGAACATTTGGAAAAAAGGTTATTCTAAGTTAATTTTTTGCCAAACTTTTGTATTTAAATATTTTTTTTTTGGCATAATGTCTTTAAAACAATTTTATACATGTAGTCTAATCTAAGTGACACTAAATATCATGAAAATTATACATTTATGCGCTTTTTTAAAATCATGGTTCCGAACGTAGTCGGATAACTTAACATTATTTTGTGTGTTTTTTGTGTGCTGTTGCCAAAAAAGTCTGATTGGCAAGATTTTGAAAAACGGAAAAGTACTATAATTTCATTTAAGTTATATAGTAAAAATGCTAAATAAATTATTGAATTTGCTTTAGACTTAGATAATTTTGCCCTCACAAATTTATAAATAACTTCGTAAGGCAATAGGAATTTTTTTATAGTACTAAATTTTCTAAGCAAAATGTATCATTACTTTCTGTTTTTTGTATAATACACTAAAATAATGTATTACAGGAATAATATGAAAATAGTTTTTAATAAAACTTTAGAAAACACAATTTTTTTTCTTTTATATATAATGATATAGAAAGAAAAAAATCTTCTCAATTTATATGAAAATTTCCTATTTAAAGCAATAAATTTTATGAAAAGCATCATTAAAAAGACCCACAAGGAAAAATTTTAAAATTCTAAGGAAAAATTATTTACAAGCAGGAATAAGTTGAAGCAATTCTTTAGGGCATTTAAATGTCCATTTTAACAAATTTATATCAATTCCATTTTTACAAAATTACTTATTTCTATTTTCAAGATTTATCTCGATACCTTTCTTTTCAATTCTTCTTAAACGTTTATGAAACGTTTTATCAGAAATGAGGAAGGTGGGGGATGATCTTTCACCTTAAACGCATAATTTTTGTTCTGGTCGCAACTGGAATGCGATATAGTATGTTAACCATTTGATTCATTTCACTATCTTCCTTTCTTGTGGAAAAAATTTCGCGTATTGTTCTTTGTATTACACTTAGTATTACAAGTTCTTGATACGTAAAACTGGAATTGGTTTCGGTAATTATCTCCAATTTGTCATTTCATATTTGAAGGTTTGTCTGACCTCGTGACTTTTAGAATTTCACGTAGGCATAAAAGCCTTTTTCGAGAATATCTCTGGCAGTGTCTTATTATACTAAAAGACTTTTCACGAAATGTACTGCCCATTTTTTTTTTGCAGCTATCGCAGTGTTAGTTCAAACCAAACCTAGACGTATTGCACTACGTTTCACGAATATTTTTGATCGTTTTGGGTTATATTTTAATGCTTCACAGGACTCTTAAATTGCAAATTTTTCAACTTTTTGAAAGAAATATATGTTACAGCCTCAATATTTCTAATCATTTTGGTATAAAAATTGTGTTGATACTATGAAAATTTCCGAAGTTATTGAAAAATAAGTAGTGGAACTTAAACGAAAACCCTATCTCTTTCTTATCTTAAACTTCATTTTTCGCAAAACAAAAAAAATTAGCTTCCGTGTAGGATTTCTCAGAAACTGTTTATGGTATCAAATCGAAATTTTGTACACGTGTTCAAAATAAGGCCCTTCATAACTTATACATCAATTTTCAAAAAAAAATATTTAAAAGAATTTTTTTTATTTGAATTTTAATTAATTTTTTTCGTAAAATTTTAAAATTTTCGTTATAATTGTATTTAAAAAATATTTTTTTTCTCTAAATTTCCTAAAAGTTTGTATAACTTTAAAAGTAAACATTTTTTTATACCAAGCAAAGTTAATTTTGTAAACTGTGATCAGTTTTGTCCTTCAGAATCCTGCGCGGTGTAAAATAATAGTGTTCACATTTTTGAAAAATTGTCCATTTTTTATATATTTATAACTTTTTAAATTTCTTTTCAAATTCTCTAAAAGTTTGAGAAATATTGTACATACATATGATTATCATGAGGTAAAACTTTCAAATAAGTGTTTCGTTTTATTGCTAAGTTACATTGGTTTAAAGAAGGATGTTCTTTTCGAGTGCACGGATATCTGTTAAGGGTCCTGTGAGCCCTTAAATTAAAGCAAACGGTTCAAGATCCCATCAATCAATCAAATTGTGAGGATAAAACAAAAAAATAATTCCTGGAATTTTGCTCTATTACAAGTGTAAACAGTTTCGGAATTATTGTTCACTACACATACACAAATTACGAAATTTCACAATTTATGAATGTTTTGTACCAACATTATTGCCTTATTTTCAAGAAAAATTATTTTTCTGAATACTGGTATTTGTGTTTATTTGGAGTAACACCATGTTTAAAAAATCACGCAAATGCTGTTCCACTCCATAGTTTGTTTTAATCCCTTTCAGGTGCATTTTATTTCTGCATTTTAGATTAAGAAATGTCAACTTTTAATGCATATTGTCAAATATACATAACTTTTTAAACATATAGCATCATTCTCATGCAAAATTTCCCTAAAAATTAATGTAAAATAATCTATTTAAATAAATGAGTAATTTACCTGTACAGTTAGTTTTCTGCATGGCAGAAATCATTAGACTTCGGAGTTAATTCGCACTAACTATAAATATAAAGCTTAGAATACCTAGCTTTTATCTAGAATGACAAATATTATTTACATAAATGATTATGAAATTATTATAATCAAAATTGGATCGTATATTATAAATTTAAAAACACGGTACTGCTCATAACCCAGCATCGCAATTTGGACAGTAGAATCTCGTTACTCTACTTATCTTCTTCCCTTTACTGTCTCTCTTTGAGCAGCAAATAATACACTGTCGTATTTGGATCAGTTATCTCCTTTGTTGGGGGAATGTAGTAAAAAAAAGTGTCTTCCAAGCATGAAGGAGGGAGGGGGGCTCATCAAAAGGACGTCCTCTTTTTGTAAAAATTCTACCAAGTGGTACATTTTAATCTCTCGAAGCTATAAAAATCACATGTGAATAATTTGGGAAAGATCGATTGCATAGTGTAAAATTTCGGTTAAATTTTAGCCATAATGGTACGTTACGCCCGCTCAAGTTCTGATTGGATAAAGCAAGGAAATAGTTAATATTTTTCTCGGTTTATATATGATATAATGTTTAAAAATATTTAAAATGATAAGAATGAGAGAAAAAGATATTTGAAATTTAAAAAAGTTATCAACATTTTCATTTTTAAAAATTTTATCTCTGTAAAGATGATATCAACTTATAAGAATTAAAAATTATCATCGTATAATTCGACGAGTAACATTCATTTTTATTGCAAAAAAAAGTGCACTATGCACTACTTATAAGAATGATAGCTTTAAAAATAAGAAAAAGATGAGAACTAGAATATCTTAAACTTTTTGAACATCTCTCTCTCTCTCTCTCTCTCTATATATATATATATAGTGTTTATTTAAAAAAATGAGTCATGCCTTCCCAACTTCCATTTTTAGATAACAAGAAAAATCGTCATATTTGTTTTCAGTTATACCTTCATGCATCATCACTATTACTCTGATAAATTAAAATTAATCAATTTCTTTTTCGTCTTGTTTGTGTGTGTTAGATATATTTTACTATTTTCAAATAATTTTTTTTAATTATGGTTAAATTTCATTTTCATGATTTCATTATCCTCTCTCAGATTATTTATAGACTTGAAAAGATAACAACATTGCAAATGTGCATTGCTATGATCTATATGTGCATTAATCCATTTTTTAGCTAAATACTTAATTAAACCAAAATCTATTAACAACCTCATCATTTCCACTTTATCGCTTTGATCAAGCTCTATTTTTTCTATAACCTGCTTTTGATAAGAAGTTAACTCAAACTCTATCTCATTTAATATATTGCTAAAATAGCTGCAGCTTTAGGGTAAATATTATCTTGTTTTTCGACAATTTGCGTAAGTACATTTTGTAGTTAGTGACTAGAATTAAGAAGGGTGGAACCGAGAGGCTAAAATCGTACTATCACCTCATGGTGCTCAAACTACAGCTAATGACAGGCGTCACTTAGCCCGCTTGCCAAGAAAGAATTTTCGTAGTTCTCGATCTGGCGTTTTGCCGATCGGGTGGCGTGCATGGCTGCTGTATTCTTGTAAAACATGGTGTGCGTAATATGGTGAATGTAATTAAGGAATCCGAATGCGTTCGAAATCCTGATTATGAAAATGCGTATAAATGAATAATTTTTTTGATATTTAGTTTCACCTGAATTAAGAAAAAACTTATAAAATTGCCTGAAGATTATTATTAATATAAAAAATTGCTTAAATAGAATTTTTTTGGCAAAGAATGAAGAAAGAAAAAAATGGCATATAAGCAGCACCTTCTCCTTTAGTGAAAAACTAGCTTTTCTATAAACTATGTATGTTGATATTTAGAGAGATAAGACTCTCCTACAGATCCTTAACTAACTAGGGCTATAAGAAAACTCATATGCAATATTTTTTCACACTTTACCATCAGTGTATTATATACGATCTTTTTATTTTGGCTTTTTATTCTGCAAGGCACCATGATTCTGATGCTTATTCAGAATTATAGGAATAGAGATCCACTTTATGTAATATTTTCAAAGGTGGCATAGTTCAGGGCTCTCTATATAATTGAAGTATGAAAATTACCTATACAGGCAAAATATTATTTTTCGAAACTGCTTGGCGGCTGAAAAAGAAATGACTTTTGAAAAATATATCATTTTCCTCCATTTTTTTCAAAAATTGCATTTAAATAAGTACAACAGCAATATTCTTAAAATATGATTTTATATGTATATTCTAAATCAGGGAAAAACTTCAAAAAAACTATTTATTTATGCATTTTTTCATAACCATGTTCCAAACGTAGTCAAATACGCTTAAACAATGCATTTTATAGGGAAATGTGTGCGTGCACATGGACCTAGACTTTTAACCACTTTAACTACTGATTTCTCTATAACAAAGATATCAAACCAATCAGACATATCAAATTGAACTATAAACATAAAAATATTTTTGTAAAACGCTATTACACATTTCTTATTTTCCATACAAGTGGCTTAATCGGTGTTCCTAAATCTAATCAGTTCTCCATATGCTTACAATATTAAAAAAATTATCACATAAAGAAGGATTCTCTCCTGAATTGTACTTGAATTGTTCTTTTCGATTGCATATTTTATACGCTGCCTTATTGAAAAATATTATTTCTAGGATTTCAAAATACCGTGATGTTTAAGCAGAATAAAACTGAAAATATTAACAAAATAATAAGAAACCCTCTTATTCCTCGAGTTTTTTTATTGGAATTCACTGAATTCCCTGGCATATATAGAAGGCACATATTTTCTAAAACGAAGAGTAAAAGCTGAACTGACAGTCGGCCTTTCCACCGCCAGTTTGTGTGAGGTAATTAAGAGTGAAGAATGAACTAATCGATTGGTTTTCATCAAAGCTTCCGAAAAATGTGACGAGGATGAGGCTCTTACCGTTATGAACAAGCTCACGAAGGGAACATAATGCTTGAATTGTACGCACTGTTAAGGCTAACAAGTTATATGATAAATCAACCTCATGATTTAATATTGCCATATGGAGTGCCTCGACAATCTTTTAATTCGGGTGTCATATTTCCTAAAAAGCTCGATGTGTTGTGTATATTTACTCGTATAACCGATTTATCGCAATAGTGGTAGGAAGCGTATTTTTTCTATTGAAAAAAACTAAAACGTTTATCTGTTTTTCTTAAAAGAAACACTTTTAACCGTTTCCAGGTTCATTTTATTTCCGGATTATGGATATAAAAATGTTAATTTTGTTACTCTTACTTTAAAACATACTTTTTTTTTAAACATAATTGTACAATTCACAAACAAAATTTTCGACAAATTAATGTAATTAATCTATTAAAAAATGAATAATTATTTGTAAATTTGGCTTCCTGTTAGGCAGAAATCATTAAACTTTGGAGTCAATTCTCAATAACTATAAATATAAGAATACCTAGCTTTTATCTTAAATTGCAAATTTTATTTACATCTTTTGCATTTACATAAATGATTATGAAATTATTAATAAAATTTAATCGTGTATATTAAAGATTCGAAAACTGGTGCTGCACACACAACTTGTCTCACCAATCAGACAGTAAAATCTTGTTTTGATATTTCTTACCTCTTCCTCTCTTTTATATATATATATATATATATATATATATATATATATATATATATATATATATAAACTCTAACAAAAGTATATATATATATATATATATATATATATAATTATATAGTATATAAGAAATATATATATATATATATATATATATATATAAGTATACTAGTATATAAAAAGTATATATATATAAGTATATAGTATATAAGTATATATATGTAGTATATAAGTATATATATATATATATACCAATATATTTAAAGCAGCAAAATAATGCAATATATTTGGATTAGTTTTCTCTGTTGAGATAATTAAACGAAATTTTGCAAGGGAATAGCAAAATGAGAAAATTTGGCTGAATATTCCACGAGTAGGTACTTTTCAATTATTCCAGAGGAAACCATAAAAGCGCATATGAAATGTTCGAGAAAGATTGTTGTCAAAATTAATGAATTTTTTACGGTGTGCGTCACTCGATATGAGCCAGTATGGTACGTTCCACCTGCTCGAGTTCAGCTCGGAAAAACCCGTGAAAGAGTTAACAATCCTTGGAAGAATCGGACGTTATGTAAACGACTAATATCTTTTGCCAATCTAATATGGGAACAAACAACCATTGAATTTTACAAAAAAAAATTGGAAAACAAGTATAATCTTAAAATTTTAATCTTGTTATTTCAGATAATTATTTCAGTCTTCTTGATAGAATTTCTTAATTTGGAACAAAATATGAAATGAGCCTTTTATGTTACAATTTATACGCTTAAAAGCAATAGTTTTGATTTGGAATCTTTTTAAATACAGGTTTTCAGTTTTATGAAAAGTTTCAGATTCCATTCAGGCGAATATGAATGGTTCTTGGCACTGAATTTTGTAGTTTTATCTACGTTCAAGAAAACATGTTTTTTTAGTACCAATCTCTTCAGATTTTCTTACCACACCACATCAGGGATCCCCTATAGTCTTAGTTAAATTTTATTCATCAAAAACCCCTATAAGAACCAAATTCAGTAATTTTGAAAGAAAAATTATTAATCGTAAAAGCATGATAGTAAAAATTTTAAAATTAATCTCTCCCTATATACGAGGGTTGGGGCATAAGTCATGGCAACTATTTTTTTCCCTTGTAGATATGTGAATGGATCACAAACGTATGTGTGTCGTGTGGAAGATCTGCAGGCATAGTGTGTATGTAGAACAACATATGCCTCTTTAAAAGCTGGTAGTAGCGCAGCGAGGGCTGTGAAATCAGTTAGTTGGTGAGAGTCGTATGAGATAGAAGTAACCAGTGTTGAGCTGCGATAGGCGTTCTCGAGGGGAGAAGTAAGTGGAATGTCACAGTGAATTAATGGAAGCCCATGGGAATAATGCCCTACCATGTATTAGTAGCACTATATAGGTAGGAAAGTTTCCTGGGACATATTCCAACCACTGATGAGCAACGTGGTGGGACAAATGCTGACGCTGATGGTATTTAGTGTCTCCCACATCCTTGTGGTGACAGTAGCAGGGGACTACATTGAGGGTATTTAGGCCTAGGTTTGTCATGTCAACTTTATGTGTACTGTGTTGTCATTCTTTTGCACTGGGAAAGCCATATTGCTCTTTATACTACCGTAATTAATTAGTGTGTTACGATACTTTAGTGTTATTCATTATCCACACATATAGTTAACACTTTGTCCTTTCATCTGTATATGTCACATTTTCCAACCAGACTGGTATCTTCAAGAAAAAAAAATAGTTACCATGACTTTTCCCCAAACCGCGTATATACATCATTGTCTATAGTTTTGTTATTATTTATTATGTACAATATTTATAAAAACGTATTCTCTTAGAAGTTCAAAGAGGGTATTTTGCACATTAATATAAATTTTTCTAAACATAAAAAATTCAGAAAAACGAGTTTTCACCATGCAATACTTAGAAACGTATATTGCAATTTAATTTTTTCTCTTTTTTTATTATTATTATCTTATAACTTAAAACAATTATCAAATTGTACATTATCCTAACATTTAAAAAAAAAGAAATTTACAATACAAAGAATTATTCATAATGAATTTCCACTAGAGTGAATATATTAAACTTAAAAACTGTAGGTGACATTAATTTATGGGTTTCAAAATATTTTGTTTTAATTTAAACAAATTTCTTGAAATGATTTCAAATGGAAAAATTATTCTCATTATATTTTTAGCATTATTCGCGTACAAAGGAAGTTTTAGAGCATTAAATATAAATTTTTGTGTTATATCAATTAGGAATTTTTAAGGATGGCTCTATTTTTGAGATCATAATAATTTCAATAGTTATGTAATACTTAGACTTAACTACTAAATATTAACAACACATTATTTACTGTTACTATGTTTTTTATATACTGTACTGCTATTATACATATAAAATCAATGGACTCTATTTCGGTGACTGTCCTGTCTTTAAACATAATTACCGTAAAATCCGGCGTATAATGCGCACCTATACTTTCAGGCTAAAATTTCCGATTTTTTGGTACATTCGCCGTATAATGCGCCCCCCTTTTTTTTACGAAGGACCCTGAAGTGTACGTATGCAATTTTCCTATGTAATAAAGTCATTTATTAGAGGCATTATCCCGGCTTTTCAAAAATTAGAATACTTGAACTACAGCCCTCTAAGTTCATAAGATGTCATTTCTTTTCAATAAACAGTATTTTGTACTATGTAGAAGCCTAATTTTCTTTATACTCATCTCTTTTTTTTTTACTTTATAAAGCTATCATTTTTATACCCAACGTATAACGCGCACCTGCAAATTTTGGTCATATTTTTTGTGTTCAAAGTGCACGTTATACGTTGGATTTTAAGGTATTTTTGTTTATTTATGTTTTTTTATTAAAACATTTGTAAATCACTTGTGATTACATCATTTGATATTTTAGAACATTTAATACTTTATTAATTAATAATTTAATAAAGTATAAATTACTGATAGTTCAAAAGTTCAAGTGAAGCATTTGAATAAATATAGTGTATTGTAATTCATTTGTACTCATGTTAGTTGATATTATTTTATTTACTCATAGAAGAAACACTGATATGAGACATGAAAAAAATGAGTTATTTTTAAGTACTCCTATATATGTAAATTCCAGAAGCTTCAAAAAAAAAAGTTTATTCATTCAAAATATTTAATTAAAACTATACACAACTTTGTATGTCGTCTACTTAAGAAGCTGAGAGAGAATTGTAGCATATTTATCTTGGAATTATATATGAACTTACCATAGTAATACCACATTATTTCTAATTAAAATGTTACACTAAAGGCATGGTACAAAGACTTTAAAGTTACCAGAATCACTCATTTAAATTGGATATATATAGCTTAAATTACTATTCACGTCATCATTACATGGCTTAAATTAAACTCGCTGGTCAGTAGTAAAACCTAATCTAAAAGCCTCTGAAGGCTCTTAACTAGTATTGGTATGTAATTATTCTTATTGTAGCATTAATCTTAAGAGTTTTAAATTCAAACAGATTGTAGCATAATAATACCAGTACCAATTTAGTAATTAACATTTTGTGAATCCTGTATTAGCATAACAGACACAGAAAAAGTTGTTTCCTCTTATAATGTGCATGTTAAATATATGGGAATAAATTGTAGATGATGTGTAACTATAACTGAGGATTACACACACACTTTAGATCTTAACAGATTAATCTCCATAGCGATTTTGGGGGCTGAGGTAGCCCAGTAGTCAAGGTATCGGATCATGGCAGGCATGTCATGAATTCGAGCCCTGTACCACTAAAGACCTGCCGTGTAAGACAGCGATGCTCGTTAAATCTGTCGAGAGCTGAAACGTCCTCCCGCTGGTGAGGTGTAGTAGTTAGGAGAGAGGGGAGCCAGCTCAGGTGTCGTCCACATCACTTGACCATGGTTCAAAATTACGTGGCAGTCGGCAAAAGCCCTCGTGTAGCTGAACAGTACGACATTAAGATTCACTCACTCACTCCAATGCGATTTTTCTGTGAAAGCGTTTAAGAAACGAAAGTCAGATAGAATACAGTGAGTGAATGAAAGTTTTATTTACGTTACACTATAAAGCAGCACGAGGGCTATAGTGACCGACCTCGTAATTTTAAACCTTGGTCAGTGACGAGGGCGATGCCTGAGCCGTCACCCCTCTCCTAAATATCCTACTTACTTTACACGCATGGCCCACTCAACATGACAGGTCTTCAGTGACACCAGGGCTCGAACCCTTGGCACCCGTAACCACTAGGTGGCGCATTTCTGACAGAATAGAAATATAATAGATGAAACAAATTCTCATTATTAACGTTAGATTGAATGAATGACCAAACTAAAATATATAAGCTAATTATATGCATGCAATAATTATTTTGGCATTTGTTGTCATATTTTCAAGTGTATACAAAAATCAAAAAATAGCATTGCTCACTGAAGGGTATTATATAATTCGATGCTTCAATTGAACATAATAATAAAATGTAATATATAATGTATAATGAAAACTCGTTTGATTCAATTCAAGTAGGGTTTATTTGAATGCTTTTGAAACTCATAACGAAATCTTAATGAACTTTAACCATTTATTGTTCTTTCAGAGGTTGCCTCAGTCCCAAGTCTTGCAACTTGCACCGTCCGTGGAACACCAGTCATCCGCCATGCTTAGTATTCTGAGGAGATATTCCTGGCACAAATTCGCCATTGTGACCAGTCAGATCGGTGGCCATGATGATTTCGTCCGAGCAGTTAGAGATCAGATACTCACCATAGTTGATTTTAAGTAAGTGATTTATATGTAGTTCATATAAGGATAGCATTGCTTTAAAAATGTATTATTTATCATTGAAAGTTTATAATTCCAGTCTTATTTATCAACTTTTGTATTGAGTCAAATGTGACTTTCAACCGGAAAATTCCAGATTAAACTAAAAAGTCTCTACAGCCATCCACGATTACCAACTTGTTGCCAGTGTAGTATTTTGTTTTCAAGAAATGATCTCTTTTGCTTCTTTCTCATCTACAGATTTCATGTTTGACAATTTAAATGATCACATAATTTGTAGAGTTATTCAGTAGGCTCCTCAAACGAATAGTGAATGATTTTTGCTGAGCATTTTAATCACAGATATTTCATCATAGCTCGAGTACGTGAAATTCACGAAGGATGCAATTGAGATCTCAAGTAACTGAATAGAACCACTTCTAGTCAATTAGTGGATCGGTTTGACCACCTCCCACATAGGCTGTTTAACCTACAGTCACTCGTGTCTGTTTTTGCTACCGCGTTAATCGCGTGGTGTAGAGAACACCCCAAACTTTTAACACGTGTATTTAATTATGAAAATAAAATTAAGCCATTATGACACATATTTATAAAGTACAAGATGTTTTTTTTGAAATATACAAATAAAATTATTAAATTTATTGCATATAAATGAGACTAACGTTAATTTAAACTAAACATACAGAATTTCATTTTAAAACACATAACTTTATATTTTTTCATAAACCAGTACATAAAACGTATAACAAATAAATATACTTTTATAATTAATGAGATAATGATGTAGAAAGTATAGAAAATAATATTTTAAATCATTTCTAAACATTCAGAGCAGACTGTATACAATCTCAACTTCACGTGAGTTTACCCAGATAAACTTTTTGAAAGGGCATTACATTCCCTCTTCGAGAAAAGGGATTGCATCAGGCCTGAAGGTTCAATGACCTAAAATGTCCTGCTACAGAAAAAATTGTGGTTCTGCACATTCTTTTTAGAATCCTGGGAGGATTTTTTTGCTGGAGTGTACAGAACACCCCGCGCGAGTGATCGCGGGTTAAAAGCAATCAACACCAGTGCCTACTTGTGTTAAAACAGTCCCTTGGCCTCGTTGGATTTGAAAAAAAAATCGAATCTCACCATTAGCTCTCACAAAGGGAAATAATAGCTCATCTGACCAAGAAAAGTTTTCCCTTTATTAAGGGTTCAATGAAATTTTTCACAAACCCAGAAGTCGATTGCTTTGCGTTATTCTGAGTTAGTCAGTCTTCTGCTGTCAAATCCATCAACACCCTATTCATTTTACTGCTCTCGCAGACACTATGTAACATCCACATCAACTGTTGCTTTTATTGATTAAATGTTTTTCGTCTGGTAGAATTGATTACTCTACACGACATCAAAATTCTTAGTCATTAATTTAAAATTCTTTGACATTAGGGTTTGAGAAATGTTAAATTCCCCAATAATTTCGAAAATGGAACGTTCCGGTTTAGTTTAAACTAGCTTTTCCATGTTCAAAGTCAGTTAAGTTCCGTAGGGGACACAATAACGTCAGAAAATTTTTCTCATGAATCACTTGAGTACAAACAAAAATTATAGCAATGTGTATTACCCCTTTAACATTTCTCAAGCAATGATGTTGTTATTTTGATTTTTATATT
>BMAV01016352.1:0-10257 GCA_019973955.1 Trichonephila inaurata madagascariensis
CCCACCCCCCTGCTCCCCGGGCAGGATGTCGTTGCCAGCTTTCCCCCCAAAGACACGAGCGGTGGCTCTAGAACGCACTTGGGACTTTTCTCCGGAGCGTTCTCGACGTCCATCGCACATAAATTATTTTGAAGTGAAAACTTCTATTGGCGCGTTTTGCCGGCGGGGTGAACTTGAATGAACGTCACGCTCGGGAATGTAACGTTCCTTCGGCTTTTTCAGTCTCGAGTAGGAAACCCCTGCTCGTAAATGTCGTCCACACCACTAAAAAGAAAGGAGGGACGTTTCCCTCCACCCCACCACTCAAAAAAAGTGCTTTTAATACATAGATATGTGTAATTATAGATATGTATGTGGGAATCAACCGAAATCTTCCAAAAAGATTGGATTCTTCAGATGGCGGGTTTTTATGGCGTGGTGTCTAGGGGTTTTTAGGGTGTGTTAGTTAATTTTGAAATAAAGTAGACAACATAGTTCAAGAAAGAAACTAGTTGAAAACTAAACAATTTATTAAGAATTATAGGGGAGTATTTACATGGGGAATATTTCAAAAGAATAGGAAAGTTAGATAAGCATATTTCGGAAGAATAGGGAAGTTAGATCACATTACTTTAAGGGAGGCAATTGAGATTAAATAGAATTCATTATGGTGCTATTAAGACTTACCGCCTGGCGCGGACGAATGATAGAACTCGTTATGGTACTATTAAGATTTACCGCCTGGCGCGGACGAAAATGCGCTGACGCGCGAAACACGACTTCTCTCAACGAATGTTAGTGGGCCTCTGGCGAAAAAGGTTCATGTCGGCGTTTTTAAAAAGGACGCTAGATGGCGTTGATGTGGAATACTGTTTTGATTAGAATTGCCGACCTCGGTAAATGTGATATGATCTAACTTCTTACAAATGGAATATCCTACAAAATCACCCTCCTCTGACTGAGCTGGTCTCTCAGCTCTTACAATGTTGAGAGCTAAATTATTTACTAAAGAAAGCTAAATTGGATTCAGCTATAACCATAAATTTTTAAATATATGAATGTTTATGCAATAACCAAAAAAATATTGTTCTTATTATAATAAAATATACAGATGAAAAGATGCATACCCGATATTTACAATTCCGGATCTAAAATAAAACATAAAAATACCAAAATATTCTATATTGCGACTTGCAATTAACTAAATACCAAATCACAAACATAAAAAAAATATCCTTCAAATAGGTCGAAAGGTAAAGAGAATAATACTAAAATATAATAATTGTTACAAACGAATATAAGATAATTATTGGAAACGAGTTTTACCACATAATAGCAATTAATTTCTCGAAAAGGATATAATATGAGAAAGATTAAATATAATAATTACTATCCAAAATTTAATTTGTATAAAAATATTTCATTAAATCAGCTGAGGTGGTGGTGGAGTTCGGTCCTTCGTGATGACCAACCTTTTCCACTTCATATCTATCTCTAGAATTCACTTTAGTTATTTTATAAGGACCTAAGAACTTTGGTCGTAGTTTTAGTCCAGTTCCAAATTGAGTCCTTTGGATGGCTACTAGATCGCCTTCTTTGTACATTGGAGCTATCTTTCTTCTTTTGTTGTATGTCTTTCGGTTCTCAGATTGTATGGTTTCGATGTTCTTTTTGGCGTCATTCCTTAGAAATTCACGTTGTTCTTGTAGTTCTTCCGCCATTTCTTCTAGCAGTAGGTCTCTGATTCGAATGTCCTCCTTGTTACGCATTTTGGTTCCTATTAAAAGTTCGAATGGTGTCCATTTTGTGCTTCGACATATAGTGCTGTTTAGTATTCTTTGTAATCTGTCGACGTATTTGTACCATTTCGTTGAGTCGTCTAACGATAGCTTGGTAAGGACTGGAATCAAAGTTCGGTGTATTCGTTCAACTTGTCCGTTTCCTCTAGGAATGCCTGTTGCTATTTGTAGATGTTGAATATTTTCTTCAGTACAGTAGTCGTTGAATAATTTTGAAGTGAACGCTGAACCTCTGTCAGTGATAATTCTTACAGGGTTGCCAAAGGTTTTCTGTTGTAGTTTTAACTTTTCCAAGGCATTTTCAGCAGACACAGTTTTAACAGGATATAGCCAAGTAAATTTGGTAAATGCGTCTACTACGGTCAAAATGTGTTGATAACTTTTATTTGTGGAAGGTAAAGGGCCAATGAAGTCAACATGATACGTACTTAGAGGGATGTTTACTTTGGAAATAGGATTCAAAAACCCTTCTTTTTTGCCTGTTTTCTTATTAGCTAAGATACATGGGACACAATTAACAATTACTTTTTTAACGACGTTGGTTAAGTTTGGAATAAAAAATTCTTGTTTTACAATTTCTTCTGTTTTCGCTACTGAGAAATGACCATTTTCGTGAATTAACTTAATTAGTTCTGCTTCCATTGCTTTAGGAGTTACGATTAATTCTCGACCATTTAAGTATTTGTAGAGTATACCGTTCCGTTCAAAAAAATTCTTCTGATTCTTGCTTCTCTAGAAGCGACTTCAATGTTTGGATGCTATCGTCTTCTTCTTGTGCTTTTTTCAGCTTTGAAGTTAATGTATCGTTACAGATTATCATTACTGGATATCGACTTAGAGCATCAACATGTTTCATTCGACTTCCAGCTCTATGCTCTATTTCATAATCAAATTCTTCTAATTGGAGTGCCCATCTGGCTATACGAGTAATTAGATCTTTTTTATGCATGGTCTTCTGAAATGCTGAACAGTCAGTTACAATTTTAAAATGTTGTCCTAAAAGATAAACACGAAATTTCTTTAATGCGTTGATAATTGCGAGTACCTCTAGTTCGTAGCTATCATACTTTTCTTCTGCTGTATTTGTCTTTTTCGACATGTAGTAAACCGGATGTAACTTTCCATCTTCGGCTTCTTGTAATAGAATTGCGCCGTATCCTTGTTTACAAGCGTCAGTATGCAGTTCTGTTCTTCTTCCATATTTGTAGATATGCAAGAGTGGGCCTTCGGACATAATATTCTTTAACTTCTCAAATGCTGCTTTTTGTAGAGTCCCAAAAACAAAGGGATTTTCTTTTCTTGTTAAATCGCTAAGTGGTTTAGCTATCGTTGAATAGTCCTTGATATATTTGCGGAAATAACCGGTTAAGCCAAGAAAACTCTGGACTTGTTTTATTGTTGTTGGTTCGGGGAATTTTCGGACAGCTTGTGTCTTCGCAGTAGATGGTTTAATAGTTCCATTTTCCACAACGTGACCTAGAAATTCGATTGTCTTTTTTAAGAATTGGCATTTCTTGAATTTAATTTCCAAACCGTATTTTTTAGCGACTTCGAAAACAATTTTAAGTTTTTCTAGACCTTCCTTTTCGTCTTTCGCTGAACGCTAGTTGACGAGGTGGTTGACATACTGGTTCTTCGTCTTTCAGAATAATTTTCATTGTGACGTCGGTAGATGCTATTTTTCTGGCTTATAATCTTGTATTAATTTCTCGAGTTCCTTCTTAATTCGGCAATTTTCAACATGACGCAGGTCTAGCTCTTCTTGAAGATTTTCAGCGATATTTGCATAAGTGCTTGATTTTCAATTTGTTGAATTTAACTCCTTCTTTCGTGAAACTTATCGATGCTTGTTCCAAAGGTCTGACCCAATAACTGCTTCAATTTTTAATTTATCGGCAGGTACAACATGCCAAGTCAATGAATAATTTTCATTGTCAATTTCAAATTCAATGTTCAAAGGAACCGATAGTTGTCACCTGTGCTTCGCCAATACCTGTAAGAAGTATTTTATTTTTTTCGATAATTTTGTTGGGTCCATGATTCTTCTGCTTGTGTTCTCTCGCAGCAAACTTACGGTACTACCACTGTCTATAAGCGCCGTGATTTTCTTTCCGAAAAATATTTCTTTAGTACGTAAACCTTCCTTAACGATGAGTGTGAAGTTTCCTCTGGACATTCTTTTGAATTTCCGTGACTTTGAATAATTCGTCTGAGCATTGTAGTTTGGGTGCTTTTCGAAATTTTTTGTTGTAATACCCTTTCTGTGCATTGTCTTGACATCTTTGAACATTTTCATACTTGGCGACAGGAATTGATAATGTTTGTTGAAATTTGTTGACGCTGGAAACTTTTATCTGTTCTGTTATAGTATTCGAATTTTCTCGGTGCTTCATATCTACGATTTTTTTCAATGGGTTTGAATTTCTTGTTTCTTCGAAAAATGGATTGCCCTTTTGCTTCAGTGTCTTTTAACGTCTTGGGAATTCTTCGAGTTTTTCTGCTAATTGAACAGGAGAGTTCATATTTGGCCATTCATCTAAGTAATATTCTTTAAATTCGAAAGGTGTTTTCCGTTTGTTGATCCGTTATGATTAGATCAGATAATTTTTCGAAAGTATCTATCTTTAAACCGTCTATCCAACCGTTGAAGTAAGTATTTAATTCATGGTAGAAATCAATCCATGTTCTTTCAGGAGCCTTTTGATGAGAAACAAATAGCTGTCGAAATTTTTCTGAGTTAGCTTAAAACGTTTCAGTAGTAAGTCTTTAACATTTTTTCGTAAGAGTGAGCTTTGTCATCAGGCTCTCGCTATGATGTGAGATATTTCAGCCGGTAATAAGCCTAACAGATGAGAAACCCAAAATTTTGATTTATATCCAGTATCTGCGCTTGACGTTCGAATAATTTAAGATAAGACTGATGTCTTCTTTCAAATCGAAACGATGTATAAATTTTGACACTTCTTTGACGTGAAATTTAGTATTACTGCCTTCGGATGTATAAAAGCACCTAATTTAAATTGCGTTTGGGATCCTCAACTTTTCCAATTCAAATTCGTCTTTACTTTTTTGTTCATCAAACTTCAATTTTTCGATGTGTATTCTTTCTTCTCGTTCTTCTATGCGTAATTTTTCTTCCTTGGTTTTTACGATCCTCTACTATCGTTGTGTGTAGGTTTTTGGTTAGATCTTCGTCATATTCTTCACTACTAGTAATTGGGGTCTTTGAGAGTAGCGATTGTCATAGATTTATCGAATTTTAAATTTAGTTCTGTGGCTAAGACGAACAAACCTTCACGTCGCCCTTTTGCCGAGATAGGCCATTTTAAAATTTAAATTTAATTTTTTATTTAGTAACTAAAAAATTAACTAAACTGTCACGCGTTCCAACAATAACAATGGTATCACTATAGTACAGCAAATCTCGCTTTCAATTAACAAAATTTTAAGATAAAATTGTAATGCATCAAAATACATTAAAATGCAATGAAATACTCAAAACTTTTACGCTTAAAAATATTTTAGACCAATAATGTTTAAAAAAAACAGTGCGAGCTAAAACGTGTAATACTTAAATTGAAATACTTCAATTATTAATTTCAACCAAAAAAACTTCTATAAAAACATTTAATATATCAGTTAATTTTTGTTATAATAAAAGAATTTGAAAGTAAAAATAAATTAAAGTAAATCTTGTTTTTTTAAAAAACTGAGATTAAATTTATTACAAAATGAAAAAGAATTTAATCATTCGAAACGAAACAATTAGAAGTTAGTCACTTAAGGAAAAGCTCATATATATATTTTTATTACAGCAATAAAATAAAATCATTCAGGATCTATCTCATCATCAAATTCTAATAATAAGCACACGTTTCAATAGAAAGCATAATAATTCTGTCAAAAGTGAACTCAAAATATTCATATATTGAATGATAAAGTACACCATTAAAATTGGATCATCTAGGATGTTTCATCAATAAATTATAAAAATGAACGATGTTTAAATGAAAAGCAAAAATAATTCAGTGTAATTTCTTCTCAAAATACAGGAAATGATTAATTTATTACACAACAGCTGCGGGGGAAAAATGTAAAAAAAGATTAGTAATCGAAAATTGCGAAAAATTCATCCTGAGAATGATGGATTTATGAATTCCTAATGCTTAGAGGCACCCGTCAAGGTCAGTGACGCAACAAAACGGAAATCCTTTTAGTTTTGCATATTGTACAACATATCAAATACAATAAATCAATTCGTTTTTAAATGAATTGCAAAAAGTTAAAATAACTTGAATATTCATCGATTTCCTTAATATTTTAAAAGATATACTTGCAAAGAATTTAATACGGGCGATTAAATATGCACAAATAGAAAAATAGTATTTTAAAGATAAACATTATGCTTTAAACATATGAATTATATACTTTAAAAATTCAAACACAATTTTGATATTAACAGCATGACGATGGCTCTGAAATTCTTCTTTTAGAGATTTCCTTTCTTTTAATGAAGAACATAATAAAAAAAAAGTACCTGATACATTTTTTTGAAAACGTAGTTTTTTTGGATGCTGCAGATGAAGCTTGAAATGGACTCACTGAGATTTCATCAAAGCGCTTGTAAAGACGAAGTAACTTCAAAAAGGAACACTGTTGCTATAATGTTAGTATGTTATGGTTATGAGAGGGGCCGTTTGTTTACATTTCAGTCAGTGTCCCCAATTTGAGCGTTGTCAAATTTTTTCAAAAAGAAGAAGGTTAGGAAAAGAAGATTTTAAATCAATCCCGGAGCGATCCCCAATTTTTTCTTGTGGAATCCAACCGAAATCTTCCAAAAAGATTGGGTTCTTCAGATGGCGGGGTTTTTATGGCGTGGTGTCTAGGGGTTTTAGGGTGTGTTAGTTAATTTTGAAATAAAGTAGACAAAATAGTTCAAGAAAGAAACTAGTTGAAAAAAAAACAATTTATTAAGAATTATAGGGAGTATTTACATGGGGAATATTTCAAAGAATAGGAAAGTTAGATAAGCATATTTCGGAAGAATAGGAAGTTAGATCACAATTACTTTAAGGGGGGGCAATTGAGATTAAATAGAATTCATTATGGTGCTATTAAGACTTACCGCCTGGCGCGGGCGAATGATAGAACTCGTTATGGTACTATTAAGATTTACCGCCTGGCGCGGACGAAAAAAGGCGACGCGCGAAACACGACTTCTCTCAACGAATGTTAGTGGGCCTCTGGCGAAAAGGTTCATGTCCGTTTTTAAAAAAGGGCGCTAGATGGCGTTGATGTGGAATATTTTTTTGATTAGAATTGCCGACCTCGGTAAATGTGATATGATCTAACTTTTTACAAATGGAATATCCTACATGTATATATGTATGCATTTAATAAAAATCGATGAAACAAAAACATTCACAGGAATTTAATAAAGTTTAATACAAAATTTTCAAGTTTTTTTGAAAAGCAAATTATTTATTGAGTTTCTGGAAAATGTTTGATGTCATGCATTTTGTTTTTCATTTCACCATTGTAATGTGCGTCTAAATAACTTCGCGTGCTTTTCACGATATTCCTAATTTCGGAAGACTAGGGAACAGTAGAGCTGTATTATTTTCATTTTGTAGTCGGAATTTGCATCAATGATATTTCTTGAGCTTTAAACAACTCCAAAATGTCTTTATTTGCCATAATTGAACTGTATACGTACTATCATCATCTACTGCGCGAATTCTTTCGTTGATACTGTTGGACAGCTCAGTAATACAGAATTTTTCTCAAACATTCATAATATATATATATATATTTCTTAAATCTCGCCTGCGTTGCTGAGTTTTCGGTATTTTATTCATCTCCAGAAGGAAATGTTTCGTGTTAAGCGATTTTCGTTTCAAGTTAAGAGAACAAAATGCATGGGAAAAAACATAGTGCTTGTTAAGCAGTGCCAGTTTTTCCACTGGGCGCTTCGTGTGGGCTACTAGGGGGCAGGATAAGATGTACTTACCAGATTTTCTGGTTATAAATTTCAATACGCCAGTACAAAGGGGGCATGTAGATCTTCTGCGCCCAGGGCCCGAAATGAGCTCAAATCGGCACTGTTGTCGAGACCGTTGTATTTTTTCGTGTTAACCGAAATTTCGTCTTAAGCGGTTTTGCGTTAAATGTATTTCACTGTATTTTCTTAGTAAGAAGAAAATATAAGAAATGACTTTCATTTTATATAATTAATATCAAAATTATTTGTGCGAATAAAGTACTGGTTAAAATAATAGCTCATTACATCAGAAGCATATTGTAGAGTTATAAAGCAGAGTTATAGAATATTACTAACATTAAAAAAAACATCTAACAATCTCCACGATCTAATTATCAATTTACTTGAGAGAAGAAGCGAATTGAACCTTCTTGTTTTTATTCAAAATTCCACTAACAGAAAAGTATGAGATCGAATGTGCTTTGAAAAGACATTTTCAAATGTCCTAATTAAAATGATAGGAAAAGGCTTTAGTCCAAAACTTATTAAATAAAGTTTTCATCAACATTGTATAATTTTTTTAATAATCTTTGCAATTACCCGTGAGTCCTTATTGAAAAAATTAAATGGCTTCAATTTAAGATTTCGAGATGAAAATCTCTGCTAAGTTTTACCGTAGGTGTCTATAATGAGAATATATTTTCTTTTCTCTCATAGATATATTAGAATTCACAAAAGGGTGAGAGAGGAAAAACTCGTTTGTAAACTGAGTGGTTGTAATTAAAGATGAGAATGAGAAAGAAAGATAGAATTCCTTAGCATATGTAAATACTGGGAAACTCTTTTAACACGAAACAGGGGGACTGAAATATTTTTTCATGTTAAAGGATATTGCCAAAAAGAAGCATATATTCAACAAAATAAAGTTTATTAGAGTTCATTGTATTTACACACACACACACATATATATATATATATATATATATATATTATATTTAATAAAATTAATGAAACAAAAACATTCACAAAGAAATTTAATACAACATTTTCAAGTTTTGTGAAAAACAAAGCATTTGTTGAGTTTTTGGAAAATAATCTGATATTTTCCTTGCGTTGTCTTTTTTAGCATCAAATTGTCACCAAATCTCTCGATGTCGTCAATTTTGTTGTTCATTTCACTATTGGAATGTGCATCTAAATAACTGCGCATACTTTTCATGATGACGAATGACGTGGAAATAGGGTCTGCTTTATTAATTTCATTTTCGTCGTCGGAATCTGCATCAATAATATTTTTTGAGCTTTGAACAAACTCAAAAATGTCTTTGTCTGCCATAATTCGAGCTGTATACATAATATCATCATCTACTGCAAAGAATTCTTCCGATGATACAGTAGGACAGTCCAAAAATATAGAAACTTCTCAAACTTCGACTGGTGTATTCCATACTTTGTTCATTCCCAGAAGGGACATTTTTTTCCAGTTCGAAATTTTCATTTCGTGTTGAAATAAAAAATGCATGAAATTACATGTAGTTTGTTAGTACCATTGTATTAGTTTGTGTTAACCGATATTTCGTCTTAAAGGTTTTCGCGTTAAACGTATTTAATGTATTAGAGATGCATCTTTTTATTCCAATGAAAAGGGTAGCTCTTCGATATTTTCTATATAATTAATTCTTTCAAACAGAGAAAGTTTCTTAAGATTTATTAACCTCAAACATATGTCTGAGAATAAGAAATGAAAAGCAAGATAGTGTTCTAGCATTAACTTCTCAGAAAGTGACATTTTCAATGCGAATTGAAAAAAGATTTATACATATATTACCTCTGAAGAATAAAATGTGCAACAGGAAATACGATTGTAATTGTTACACATATTCCTTTTTCGAGGAGGAATGCTTATCCTCATCGTGATTTTAATTTTCAACTGTGTTGTGCTTCTATTGCCACCAGTGGTGTAACCCCCCGCGCAACTTCCCGGATCTTACAAGGGATAGCAAATTCATAACCTTTTGACCCCTAGAATGCTGGTCCCCTCTGCGATGTGGGGCGTACATTACGCAGTTGATTGACACCTATCTGATGGTTTCAGATCGAGGTCCACGAAAGTCATTGTGGCAGTAAGATTTGATTCGGTTTCCTCCCAATTTGGAGGGAGAACACAATGTGGGCAGTCAGGGGCCTCCCACCTCTCTTCCTCTTCCACCAACCTCACGAAAGGACTTGCGACTCGACGGCTATTTAGGGTACCTCAATGCCACAAAGGCACTACAAAGTTTCAAACTTACATGCCTTCTCCGGGACTCGAACCTAGGCCCAACGGCACAGCAGTCAGCGTCATTAATCACTATACCAGATGGGTGGCATTTTTTCAACTATATAAATGTCAATCTAAAATTTAGGTTCATTTTACTTTAGGTTGCTTAGAAAACGAATTAAAATAAAAAAAAATTTTTTGAAGATAAAAAATTTTAAAAATATTCATATTTTTTTTAA
>BMAV01016353.1:0-70259 GCA_019973955.1 Trichonephila inaurata madagascariensis
CTAATTAAATAAACTGATCGTAGTTTAGTTAAACTGTATAATACTTGAAAATTGAAAATATAAAATTTTTTTTAGTAAAATACGTAGTATATAATTTTAATCATATTTAAAACACGAACATCAATTAAATATATTTCAATTAGCTCCTTTATTCCAAAATTAAAATTTGATCCATTTTCTCTGCGTTTCGTAATTTAATCCAGAGCCAAATACATTTAAATTATGTATGAAAATAAGTTTCTTGTCTTCATAGAACAGAAATGAATAAGTATAAAACAAGAAAATAAAACAATACAAAGAAAAATATTACACGAAAATTGTAAAAGCGTTCAAGAAAAATTGCATTTAAAATATTGAAGGAAAAATAAGATTGATCAAACTTAAGCGTTAGATAACGCGAACCCATTTTAAAACATTGCAAATATTTCTAATTTAAAAAGGTCATCGTTTGTTTTTTGCAACTATGTATATCAATCATACTATTTCTTTTTAAATGCTTCTCCATATATTAAATGTTTTGTGAAAAGTATATAGATAAAATATTCCCAATGATTATTTTAAAGCAACTTTAAAAGCTAACTGAGAAAAAAATAAGCTGTAAAATGATTTTCGTAAAATGTTAAATAGCGAGCAAATATCTATACAGCAAATTTTTTTAAAAAACGAAAAAAAGGCCGTAAACTGACCCCCACAAACCAATTTTTTTCACCTTTTTTCCCCCAACACTTTACGAAAATCGTTTAACACGAACAGATTTCCCTTCTGAGAATAAGCAAAATACGGAAAATACGGAAGTTCTTGTGAATGTTTGTGTTTCACTGATTTATGTTAAACACATGGATATATATCTATATAATTTAAATATACTCTAATAAATTTAATTTTGTAGAAGGTATGTTTATTTCTTGCAATATCCTTTAACGCAGCATTTCACAAACTATGGGGCGTGCGCCCTTAGGGGCTGTCCCAAAAGAGATCGCTCCTATCGAAAAATCCAAAATAAAGGATTTAAAGAATTAAAAATTTACTAGAAAGGATCAAAACAAAATATACATTCGGACATGATAAAAATAAAATACACATTTACACGAATATAATATACCGTAAAATCCGGCATATAACGTGCACCAATACTTTCAAGCTTATTATTTTTATTTTTAGGTATATTCACCGCATAACGGGCACCCCCGTTTTTTACGAAGAAATCTGAAATATTAGTGTCAATTGTTCTTAATTTTAGAATAATTTATTCGAGGTATTACCCCAGATTTTTGGAAAAAAAAATTTTTTTTCCAAAAATAAACTTTTTTTTATTTCATAAGGCAAGTCATTTCTTTTAAATAAACAGAATTTCGAACATGCAGAAGTAAAACTTTTTTTTTATGCTCATCTCTTTTGTTATTTTTAAACCTTTCATTTTATACCCGGCTTATAACGTGCACCCTTAAGTTTCAGTCTTATTTTTTGCGTAAAAAGAGCGCGTTATACGCCGGATTTTACCGTTCTTATAAATGTATCAGAACTGTGTGTTATAATTTAAATTTAAGTGGAAAGAAAGGAAAAATTTCCCCGGTACTTCTCTCGCAGGGTTGAATACAAAAATTTTTTTTCCGCTCCCAAAACCTTTTTTTTGGAAAATGTAGTTTTTTTTAGTGACTTTAAGGTCATCTGCATTGAGGGCCCCTTAGCTGGTAGGCAAATTCAAATATATATTTCTGGATCCCGCCTCTTCGGGAAATGTTTACCCTGGGGTGAATCACCTTTGTTCAAATTATTAAGACGTTTTAAATTTTCCCCTAATGCTATCGTTTATTTAGTTATGTGAAAAATTGATATTTAAAAATTTAAATATAAAGCGTATTTAAAGTATAGTAAAACAGCTTTTTTTGAATGAAGAAATTCTCTTCGTGGTTATGATGAGGAAGAATCAAATGATGAAGAGTCTAACAACAAGTAGGATTCATCCACTGAAATCGATCCAGATTTAGAGAGGGAGACGCCTTTAAAAAAATGTTTTATATGTGGAGACACAAAAACAATTTTAGAGGATACAGCTGGTACGCAATTTATACCCTTTCAGATGAACTTTTGGATTAAAAAACTATTGTTAGAACAATAAAAAGAAAATTCTAAATTTTTTGAATTGAAGGAATAGAGAAGTTTACTCTTATATGTTTAGTTTTAAAAAGATATATGTTAGTTTGAAAAAAATAAGGTTCCAGTGAAAACATGGCCCTCACTCAGGACGAGATGAAAAGAGTGTATCAACAATGCACTAAATGCCCTTATAAAAAGAACAGAAAAACTAAATTTACGAGCGAAAAATGTAATAAACATAATGTATTTCCTACCTTCCTTCCTTTTGAACTTTTGTATACTAACTGTACTTTAAAAATAGCAGAATATAAACTCATTTGGATAGAAATCCAGAAATTTGGTTTTAGAATGTAAACACCCTCATACCCTTGGGTATGAGATACCTTACGTGAGAACTTTCGGCAGTCTTTTTTGTACGAGTGATGCCGGGTTAATAATAGATTTGAAAGCATTAAAAAAACCAATAGTTTATTTTTAGAACTAGCTTTTTCACTTAACAAACTTCAAAAGTCTGTCTAAAATAAAGGTATTTTGTGAAAGAAAAATTAAAAAGGAAAAAAAAAATATATATATATATATACAGAAAGTTATAATGAGATTTGATCTGTGTTTTACACAAATATTCAAGACGCACGATAAAAAAAAAGATTGGTACTTACATATTATCGTAGTCCATTGGCGACATTATATGAAACGAAGCCCATAGTTGCCCATTCAGCGCATACGATGCATAAGAAATTGGGGTTACTAACTGAGTTATTAATAGAATTGGCTATTGTTGTGGTAATATTTAAGTATAAATATTGTGAAAAAAATTCAGAAATCGTTATCGTCATAAGGTTTCAACATTAGCAATTTTTGAATTTTTTAACAGGAAAGATATGTGTGATGTTTTCCTACAGTGGTTTTTTTAATACTCTGAAGAATATTTTGGGTACTTACGTACTATCGCAAACATATAGGCTGCAGTGCGTAAGACCACAAAAATTCTAAAAACTGAATTCGCTGATTAGAATGATTGGAACAGGGAGCACGTAATTGAAAAATACTGTGTAAGAAATATTAAATAATTATAAAAAAAATCAATACAAGAAAAAATAACTATTTTTCATTATTTATTTATTTTTACTTTAATAGTATTGGTATTTTATGATTGCAAAATAATAATAAAACTAATAATATAATAATGATTATAAGAAACTACATCATTATTAATTTTATTATTTAAGAATTCTGTGAATTCCCCATTCATTAGTTTTCGAGTTTGGAATATCAACAAACGGCTAGACTTGGAATGACAGCAAACACAAAAATATGAAACAAAGTACTTGGTTGTCGATACAGTGCCCTATACAAGTGGGAAATTGGGTTTGCAAATTTGGTGAATTATCTTGAAAGTTGTCATAGTTGCTATTCCTCACTTAAGTACCACATTTTGCTTTATAAGACGATAACTTAATCATCCGAATTAATATTGGAAACCTGAAGGCATTTAATACAAAAACAAATAAATAAATTAATAAGATTTGGAATTGTAGTGAGATAGATCTTTATAAATCCAAAAATTATATTCGGAAATATGCAAATCTGAACCCTGACATAAAAACCTTTTTTTCAAGGAACAATAATTAGTAGATAGCTATTCTTAAGAAAAGCTAGATAAAAAAAATAGGAGCGCTTTGAATGTTTTATTATAGAAAACGAAAAGACCCATCTGTGTGAATAAACCATATCAGAAGACATGTGGTCCCTATAGAGCAGCGATATGCATAAATTCGATAGCGATCGACAGGTGAACCACACGGACTTAGGGGGTGATCACCTTACTTAAGAAGTGCATATTAACCCGTTTTATCCCAATTTATTTATTTTATTCAATAATAGAATAGTCAATAGTAGAATTATATTTTATAAAGTTAGTTAAACCTAAACAAACTAAATATAACAAAATTTGTAAAATTTATATATTTTATATAAGAAATCTGACCCGTCCTCTAAATAGGACACTGGGATAAAAGGGATAAAATTTACACTTAGAGGTTTTAGTGTTCTCTTCAATAAAGGAAAGGCTATTTCCGAATACAAAATTTTATTTTATTTCTATAATCCTTTCTTGTTTACAAATATTTAATTTTTCGGTTAAATTCCACTCTAATTTTGCTGGAAATGTCCAAAGAAAGCCTGACAAAGGGTTTTGTAACATTTGCAATAGTATGTTTTTGAATTTGCTTTACAGTCCTTTCTTTGACAACGACGTTTTTTCTTTTAGTAAAAATGATAAACACTGTCTTTATGGATGTATTATTTTGCACTAGAAGGTAAAATCAAGATCCTAGGTCTACCTTTTGTCCTCATCACAGTCTTTTTTAGATAAACGGTTGTTATACACCTCTTCGGAACTTCTTCAAGTTTCCGACTTCAAATTTGTTGAGCATTTTGTAAATTATCCAGGTGTTTAAATATTCATATCCCGTAAACATATAAAAAGTGACCAGTATCACTTTTTCCTACGAATTTTAATGGAATGAAGTCCAGTCAACCTGTCGTGGGGATCTACATCACCCATATGTTTGTTGTAAGAATTTATCAAATTTGGCATCTTCCGTTAACTTTATCTTTGTGCCCTCATACTCGCCTCTAAATTTCATAAAATTATTATTGAGTAAGGAAAATAAATGTTTTACTGTGAAGAATCAATCCTGGACATGCTGAATTACTATTTTATTGTCTACAAAGAGTAAATAAGATTTCAACTTTTGGAAGTGGATTCATGGCTTGGCATTTTCATCAGGGTAATTTTAAGGTCTCAACATCTGGCCAATAATCACGTTCACAGGTATTTGAAAGATAACCAGCTAGAAAAAAAAATCCTATAAAAACACGTATTTTGTCAGTAGTGGTCAAAAAGTCGTGTTTGTTACATCTGCTGCATATTGCATAGTTTCTTTTGCATTGAGACCATAAGCTTCGCTGGAGGAAAACTGTTCGAAAAGCTCTAATGAGGTTTTATCTTTCAATGCAGTTTCCATCTGCTAGAGCTAGTCACTCTTGCAGTTGAGTCATCATGTGTTACTCATTTTAATAATGCTGTGATTTATTCTTTATCCATAATGACTGATGTCTTTTAGCTTTTTTTTTCTGCTCTTTGTTGTCGAAACACTAGATCTTGTGAGCAGTTCAGGATGGAAACTATTTCCACTTCTAACCTCCTAAGGCCCAAGGCCATCTTTTATAATAATCTCTCTTGTATTTACTTCATTATCATCCCCTTCTTCGTCAGTTAGTTCATTGGTATCTAGTAACACAGAAATAATTTCTGGTAACACAACAATTTCAATATCGCTTTCATCTGAATCTAAACTATTTAATAATTTTTTAATGCTTCCCCTAACTTCAGAAACCTTTTCATTGACATGACTAAGCAGGGGTGAAATACTAGAAGCGAAATTATTATAATTACTATCTGGTATACCCGTTCTTCGCACGGGTGAATTGAAAAATTAAACAATACAGACTGAAGAATAAAGGAGTTTTTAAAGAGTTAATTTTAAGGAAATTGTAAATTAAACAAAAAAAAAGCATTTTGCATATCTCAGCTGAATAAAAAACTATGTTTGCTAAATTTTAAGTCTGTAGATATAACAACTGATAATAAAGACTTTTTAAAAATTTATACTCCCCCGTATCTCTCTTGTGGGTCGATTTTTGAAAACACCTTTCTTCTGCTCAGATAAAATAACACATTTTTTAAAATTTTGTGAAAAAAACGCAAAATAGTGTAAATAATTTTTATCTGGATGGAAACGTTAATAAAAATCTCTCTATATACAATTTAAATTTATTGCAAAATCTTTTATATACAATATTCAATTTATTGAACAATCTCTCTATATACTATACAATTTAATGAACAATCTCTCTAAAAAATTAATTATAAAAAACCCTATTTAATTGGATTTGTTCATTATTTTTTATTTTAAATTTTTTGTTTTCGGAAACCCCTTTTTTTTTTCCCCTAAAAAAAAAAGTAGCCTAAGTTACCTCAACATCAACTATCTGCCAGTGAAAGTTCCTCATATTCGGTCTAGCTTTTTTCAGATATTAGGGAACAAATAGCCAATAAACAGACAAAAATTTAAAAAACTTTTTTTTTTATGTAAATATTATATACTTTTAATCATCTAGAAAAAAGCGGGTTAATTTCAAATTACAAACACACTTCAATTCTATTTATTTGTATAGATTATAAGATTTGTTTTTTTCTTTTAGGTATAGAGCTAAAGAGTGTAAGTGCATTTTTTCACCTAAAACGTAATTAATAATATTTATTTTAGAAACAACTACCTACGTACTTATAAATAAAACAACCTGTTGGCTCTGCGATCACAGCCCCATTACACCTCACACTTGTACAATCATCTTCGCAAACATTTATTGTGACTGTTTTGGGCAGTGTTTGGCAATAAAAAACAATAGGGTATAAAATTGGCACCTCTATTTAAATGCAACCAAAAGTCAAATGACGTAAAACACAAAAATTTCCTGTTTTAAAAGTTTAAATGCTGTTAATGTTATAGAAAATTGATTTGCTCAGTGTTTTTGAGAAAAAATCTTGGAATGATGATAAACGTTGAATCAACATTTAAAAAAGGTCTTAGTAACAGAAAGGTTAAAACAAAATCTGCAAGAGGGGGGAGAGGGACTCGTGACCTTTGACATCGATGGGGGAGGACTGGGTAGGGGTGAAAGAAGCGGCAAAAAAGGGGAAATAGGGATGCATGACCTTTGAACTGTCGATGGTGTGAGGATTTAAAAATCATTAAAACCCGACATGAATGGGAAATATGGGTGTCAGTAACCTAATCAAACAAAAAGTTTGATATAACTCTAAAAACATTGAGACAGAAAGCTCAAAAAAAAACAAAAACCCATTGAATAAAAAAAATCACTATTGAAATAAATAATCCCCTTTTGAAACGGATATTGTTCCCATTTCATTGGTTTTAATTTTATTTTTCCGGAACCCAATTTTTTTATCATAAAAATAGCTTAAGTTATTCTTTATAAAATTGCTATCTGCCAGTGAAAGTTTTTTTCAAAATTGGTTAGCCGTTTTAGAGATTAGCGGAACAAACAGACAAACAGAAAAAACAGACAAAAAAAATTTTAAAATTGATTTTTCATATAAAATTTCCCTTTTACTTTTTTAAATTTGGTAGAAAGCTGTTAATTTCAAATTACAAACAGCACTTCATTTTTTTTTTATATTATGATTATACTTTTACTCTTCGTTATAAAGAGAGAAAGAACGCGTCAATTCGAAAACTTCCCCTGTATTTTTAGGGGCAGTTAAAAATAATTCAAAAAACTTACCCAAAATCAATATCGCTCTAATTAACCACCAGGATCATAACGAAAGATTAATATTACATAAAAAATCTCCAGCCAAGTATCCATATTAAACTAAAAAAGACTTCTGCAACCCCAAAGAGATTATACAAACAGCGATGAATAAGTAAAATTTCCAGAGGAAGGGGGAGGAGGTGAGACACGTAACTCACGCTGGAATAAGCTAATATAAAAATGGATAATAAGCCCCGAGACAAACCCCGAGATGGCGCTCGTGAAAAACCAGAAACCAGGTCTTTCTTTACTAACCTTTTTTGAAACGTGTAAAAATTTTTTAAGTCGATCGGACCAGAAACAGCTAGTTTCGGGTTGATAAATGTTTTGTAGTTTGTTTAAAAGGGAAAAAAAACAGTTTCGTGTTCTGAAAAAACATTGTTTTTAATGGGTAAAAACACCGTGCAAGCGAAACAATGGATTGAAAAATGTTACCCCGGGCTCTTTCCCTCAAAGCAACGATTTTTCGGTGGTTTGCCGGTTTAAACGTGGTCTACCCCAAAACCGGAATGCTCCCCGGTGACCTGTGGAAACCTTAAACCCGGGAAAAAGTGAGTGGTGAAAAAAATAATGAAGATCGTAAAATGAAACTCCTAATTGCTGAGATGACACAGATATCATATGGAATTTATTTACTATCCTCCATGAAAAATTGGCTGAAAAGGTTTTCCAAGTGGGTGCCGCGATTGCTTTCGATGGAACAAAACACAACGAGTGATGATTCAGAAAAATTTTATCGCTTTTACTCCAAAAAAGATTTCTTGCGTCGTTCGTGACCGGACGAAACATGGATACATCACACACTCCAGAGTCGAAACGGCGTCATCTGAGTGGCGCACAGCGAAAACCGTCGAAGGTCAAAAAGCGCAGTCAGCTGGCAAAGTCGGGGTCGTTTTTTTGGGGTACGCTGGGGTGATTTTCTTGACTACCTCGAAAAAGGAAATCGATTAACAGTGATTATTATATTGACTTGCTGGTGCGTTTGGGAAATCGCAAAAAAAAGACCGCACATGCAGAGAAAAAAACCTTTTAAGACAATCACCCTCCCAAGTCGTGAAAAAAATGGCAAAAAAGAACATGGGCGATCTGCTTCCCCCCCCCCATACTCGCCAGATTTAGCCCCAGTGACTACTGGCTCTTTGCTGATCTTAAAAATGCTCCAGGGGAAAAAGATTTGGCTCAAATGAGGAGGTCATCGCTGAAACTGAAGCTTATTTTGAAGCGAAAGATAATTTTTTTTATAAACATGGTATTGAAAAATTGGAAAAGCGTTGGAACGATTGTATCACCCTAAAAGGTGATTATGTTGATAAATAAAAAAAAAATTTTGCAAAAAAATGTTGTTTTCATTGTTAGTCTCGGGACTTATTGATCCATGTGTTATATCCCTACATGTTTCAACTGTCAAAATATTCACATCATACAAATAATCATTTGCACACGATATTTTTCAGCTGCCATCTAAATAGGACAGTGGGATAAAATGAGTTAAAAGAAACATGTTTAAGGAACACTGACTCCAGCAAGACTGGAGATTCGCCTTTTCACATTCGATGCGACTGGGGAAGTGAAGGATGACGCCTTATACGTTCACTACCACTGTAGTTTGTGATGATTGTCGTAGGATTTAATTTTTCTCAGACACCAACTGAAGGATGGGGGTTAATAAAGGATGATTAGCTCTTCCCGCGATAGCACGAGATTGGCTGTTGGGGGATCATCCCACACTCCATGCTTCTACGATATTGAGTTCTCGTGTTGATGTCATATCTCGCGATGGTGCGAGACTCGGTAGCGATCAAACGTAAGCACATTCATACACGTCGGTTTCAAATTCATCGGTTTTTGCATCTTCTCTGCTCCCTGCATTGAATAAATCCACGCACCACGATCTAGCAGTTATCCATAGTTGTTTAAGCATTCAACTGGACAGTTTTGTGTTACTTGAATTTTTGTAGCAAAAATAGTAATCGAAGTAGTTGAAAACAAGTGTTGAGAAAAAAAAAACCAGAATTTAAATACAGAATGACCACACCTAAGCCACTGGGTGTTGGAGTGGTCTTTATTGACATTAAAAGTAACCCGCACCCCCTGGAGAATTCCGCCCACCTCTGGCTTAGAGGCTGAATAAATGCAATATAATCTTCCTGAAAAATTTGGAGTAATCCACATTTTATAATTCGACTGTAGATTCATTACCTAAAAAGAGGATTTTTTACCAAGGTATAAAAAGAGGATCATTAGTTAGTAATAACTCAAAAGAATTTGCAAGTAACATTGACTATCATTAAACAATGCAGTAAGAATTCTACTTCTTTGGAATGGTTCTTTTAAAAAGGTACCGGCATAAAAGTGTCAATTAACTCAAATAAATTATCTTGCATTTATGCAGACTTATAATTTGTATATTTTTCTTTATAATCTTACACTTATTTATCAGATTTTGAGGAAATGGTGTGTAATATTTTGGATTGGTAACATCTGTATGTACAGTAAAAATCATGCAACATGAAACTGATTGGACAGAAATATTTTTTCATGTAAACAAAGTCAGTGTTAAGGGATATTGTAAAACAAACAAAACATATATTCAAGAAAACTAAGTTTATTAGAGTATATTTTATTTATAGAGATGTGTATATAGACAGACATTCAATAAAAATCAATGAAAGAAAAAGATTCACCAGGACTTGATGAAATTTAATACAAAATGTTCAAGTTTTTAAGAAAAAGAAACGAGATTTAACGAGTTCTTGTAAAATATTTGATATTTATCTTTGCATTGTCCTTTTTAGTATCAAATTGTCAATACATTGTTGGATGTCGTTCACTTCACCATTGGAATAGTGGTCTAAATTATTGCGCGTACTTTTCATGATGTTCCTCATTTCGGATGATGTTGAAACAGGAGCTGCAATAATCGTTTCATTTTCGTCTCCAGAATCTACGTTAACGATATTTTTCGAGGTTTGATTAAATTTCAAGATGGCTTTGTCTGCAATAATTGGGGTTGTACACACATTACCATCAGCTACTGCAATCGATTTTTACGATACTACAATAAGACAGGCTAATAATACAGAAACTTTTTCAAACATTTCAATAAATTGCAGGTGTTTTCCGTAAATTTGCATTCTCAGAAGAGAAGTCTTTCGTTCGAAGCAATTTTCGTTACGTGTTAAGAGAAACAATTTGAATGAAAATACATAGTAGTTTGTCGGGACCGCTACATTATTTCGTCTAAATGCATATATCATCTTAAGTGTTTTCGTGTTAAACCTATTTCACTGTAATATATACATTTCTACCCTTTTAATGTAATACCTGTGATCTATCCATTTTTTTTGTTGTTTGGAAAAATAGATCCTTTGTTGCTCAGAGATTCATAAATAAAAATCTGAGGTATTTTGCGCTCCATACTTTTCAAAAACTGTGGGTAAATTTTTTACCACACTCGGCAAAAGCCTTTTTTCCCCCATTCTTTTAAGATATCCATTTCAGTTTTTACTGGGGAATCATTGGAATAATTTGGTAAATTTTTCCCCTTCCCTTTTTAAATACTACTAATTATCATTTCCAAAAACCCCTGCTAGCCACCGTAAATGCAAAACCCTTTGAAGGAAGCTTGCAAATAACATTAAATTTACAACATGCATTGCGGAGGTGAAAATATGCAAATGATTAAAATTTCAGCTCAGACAAAAATATCACCCACGTCTGTGGCGCCACCTAAAAAGGCGCTATGAAAAGGCGGATTTTTGGGATGATTTCAAGTTCGGAAATGTTTTTTTGTGGTTTTTAAAAAAAACGATCAGTTATGTTCTAAAAAACGGGGACCAATTTTTGATCAAGTATCCGAGTTCGACAGAGGAAGGATGGTGGCCAAAGATTTTGGATTATCTTTCAGGAAAATCGGTAGTCGTGTTGGACGAAACCAAACAACTGTAAAGCGGATATGTGACCATTGGGTGCAGGAGGGGACGACGGACGAACGTGGTCGATCGATAAAACCTCAGTGCAGGGACTTCACATGAGGACCGGCAAATTGTGCAAATGAAAGGGGATGGATCGCTCAATCACATCACGAACCATAGGAAAGCAAATTTAGGGCTGTAACGCATCATTCAGGTTTCGTACCATTCAACGCCGTTCAGCAAGTGGGGCTTTTCCGCAAAACGTCCATTGCGTTTACCCTTGGGCGGGAGAACCACATACGTCTCAGCGACCAATGATGCGGGTGAAAAAAAGAATATGAGCGGAAGGAAAAGGAATGAAGTTGTATTTACCGAGGAGTCACGCAAAAGGTCTGCAACACCACGATGATCGGATTCGAGTCTGGAACACCGTGGGGAAAAGGATGCTGAACAGCTGCGTTATGAAACCCCCATACTGGTCCTGCACTGGTTATTATGGTATGGGGTTTTGGGGTTTTTTATCACACTTTTGCCCCCTCTAGTACGCATTGCCGGTACTTTAAACAGCCAGCGCTACACTCCGGGTAATGGAGCTGGGTTTTCCTTCCCCTTTTAAGGCTTCCACAGCCATATTTTTCAACAGGATAAGGGGGCGACCATAGGGGGACTTTTTGCCCCGAGGTTCTTCGTCAATCACCAGATTAAATTGTTTCCCCGGCCGGGTGGGTCTCCGGATCTTTCGCCGATAGAAAAAAATGTTTGTTCATGGTTGATAAATGATTGACCCAGATTAACCCCCCGCGCCCCGCGGTATGTTTGGCAACGTGTGGAAACTGCTTGGTCTGTTTTACCTTAAAAACACATCCCAAAATCTCTTTGGGTCAATGCCGGGCGTGTGGCAAACGGTGATTTTTCAACAATGGCGGCTACTCTAGCTACTGATTCTGGCAGGAACCACACTTCACAGAAGTCTATAAATTTAATCATTTGAAACTTGGTCAATATGTTATCTACAAAATAAATTTTGTTGTGCTAACTGTTATTTTTCTTGTTGTTGCATTTATGTTGGCCGGCACAGTGTACTTAGAAAAAAATTAAGTAGTCAAAAATATTGTTTTTACATACAGGATTAAGAAGGAATACACCATTCAGTTCCTAATAATTTCTCTCTAGGCTACATATTATTAATTCTTTTGAAAAAAAAAGAAAAGGTATTTTTAAATGAAATTTATATTAGAAAACTATTTTTTTCTTCTTTTTTATGTAATGCATGAATTGTTTTGTTGATAAACAATGTGAAAATATTTATTCTTTTTTTCTGGGCTTCCATTTCTACATACTTAACAACTTATAAATCACATATCAGTCGATGGATTGTTTTTCAAAACTTTTTTTAAAAAACCGCAAAATATTTTTAATATTTTGCGTAATTTTAAAGAATAAAAAAAGAGAATTTTAAATTAAAATTTAAAATTTTGAACGTATTTTTCAGACAAAAATAAACTTTATAAATTTTTACATCATAATACTTATCGTTTAAGGAATGAAAAAACCAGTAATTTTGCATCAATGAAATCAGTTCCAATAATTTGTTTTAGTATAAGCTGATAACTGTATCTTAGTTTTCCCATAAAAAAATATCCGAATAGTTTTTATTTTACTAAATTTTCCTCAAGTGAAATTTATTTCCACCTCAAAAAAGTTATAATTTGAAATTTTGATCCCTTTCCCCCAAAAATATAAAAAAAACTCTAAAATAAGTAAATTCCCACAAATCCGCATTCATAGGGCTTTTTAAAAAAAAATTTTTTTTTTAATTTAAAAGGCAAGTTTTTTTTTTGTTACTTTTATTTCTACAAAAGAATCGATTTCATTTCTGATTGACTGTTTCTTTTGACAATTCAGAATTAAAAAAAAAAAACATATTTGTGTATAATCAATAAAAATTGTTTTTTTTTAATACTTTTGCAAATTTTAAATTGAATCGTGTGTTATCATGTAAAAGTTATGTACGTGTCTAGAAGGCATGAAGATCTTGAAAAAAAAAAAAAAAATATTTGGAAAAAATTTTAAATTTGCACTTTTATTTATCAAAACATCGCTTATTTTTTCTAATATTTAAAAAAGTTTAAAAAAGCAAAACCTTATGTAATTTAAATTGACATTGCAGCATAAAATACGCTCATTTAATTTTATCATTTTAAAAAATAAATTTAAAAGAAATTTATTGTTAGATAAAAAAATTTTTCAACAGGAAGCCATAAGCTCTACCAATCAATCTAAATTTTCCTGCATACACTATAAATGACTAACCCAAAACAATGGTCTCATATAACTAAAAAAAAGAGGGGAAGAAATCAGAAAATGTTGAATTCGGGAAAGCTTTTAAAAAATTTTTAAAATATGGGTGCAAGATTTTTTTGAATAATAACTAGCTTGTATTGTCTATACTTAATTAAATTTCTAATATATTTAAAATTGTTTTTTGAAATAGTACAAATTAAGTAAAAGCATTTAAAATAAAAATTAACTCACTGAAATGTTTTTTCTTTTTAAAGGAATATCGAGTTAAAGAATACAGCAAAAATAATATATATATATATATATTCAACAAAATTAAATTTTTTTGAGAACATTTTATTTACGATGTATATGCATGAATGTTTTTAAAAACAATGAAGCAAAGGATTAATAAAATTTACTGCAAAATTTTCAAGATTTATTGAACATTTAGAAATTAATCTGAAATTTTTCTTTGAGTTGCTTTTTTATCATCAAATTGTCAACAAGTTGTCCAATAACGACCATTTTGTTATTCATTTCAAATTTGAAGTGTGCGTCTAAATAACTGTGCATACTTTTTCTGATGTTCCTCATTTAGGATGAAGTGGGATCATCAGCTGTCCCATTTTTACCGTCGAAATCTGCATCAATGATATTTTTTGAGCTCTGAAAAAACTTCAAAATGTCTTTGTCTGTCATAATTGGGGATGTACTCACAATATCATTATCTACTATACGAATTATTTCAATGATGAACCTGCGGGCTATTGTTTTCCGTATTTTTTTCATTCCCAGAATGTTTGAAAAAGCAATAGTTTGTAGGAACGTTTTTTATTTCGTGTTAACCGATATTTTTTCCCCACTCAATTTAAAATTGCATAGAATAAATTTTACGAATATTGACGATACTTTGCAGGAATATTCTTTTAAATCAAGTCTTCTAAGAAATATTAAACATGGGCTTTACGATGAGTATTTTAAAGGGGAAGGCGAATAGTTTTTTAGCAGAAGTTGCATTTTCAGCTGACTTTTTGGGGTTGGGTTGCGGTATTGCTTTTTTTTTCCGAAAGTAGTTAATATCAAGGTCTTATATAAAAAATATATATATATATATATATATATATATATATATATATATATATATATATATTTATATATATATATATTAAATTTAAAAAAATTTTTTATTATATTTATGTTAATGAAGACTTTTTAGAAAAAGGGAAAGACGATACCGACAGCTCACGATGTTAGGGGAGAACTTCCGCCCGTGTGGCTTATCGGTTTTTTTTTTTGTTGTGTTGTAAAGTTTACTTTAGTGCAATAGACTTGTGCTTTTTTTTTTTATTTTTTTTTTTTTCTATAACTTATTTACTTTGTTGTTTATTGTTTTTTCTGTAACGTTTTCAAAAAAATTTTAAACTTTGAACCTAAGATTTTTTTTTTTTTGCACACAATTATTGAAATATCTATCATTATTTCAAAATTAACATTTAAATTCCTTTCTGAGCTGAGATTTCCCCAAAAATAGGGGATTTTCAATGTGCTATTATTATTTTTTTACCTTTTTTAGAATTGACAAAAAAAGCTCAACTTTTAAAAAGGTTTTTCATTTTTTTCAGAGCCTACTATCTGAAACAGTGATCTATAACAGTGATTTTTCAAAGGAAGGTGTCCCCGCAAATTACTTGATGGAATTTTTGTTGTTGTTTGAATGACGATCAAAGACGATCAGGGGAGAGCTCATGTAAGGAAAATACTTATTTTTTTTCCCCAGGAGGTAGCGCTTGAAACATTCAATCAAATTCACTGAAAATACATAACATGTAATGCATTTTTGTATATTAATGAAAAGGAAAACTGGTTTTTTTGAATATCATCAAATTAAATTTATGTGGAAAAGCTGTTTTTATGTGCTCAAGAAAGATTAATTAAAAAAAATTAATAATTTTTAAAAATAAATATTTTGTGCTGTAAAATATTAGTGTTCTCTGGTTTTTTATTTAGCTTTTTTAAAAGTTAAATTTTCGTCAAAATAATCCTTCGGTCTTTTCGTATTATGAGAATATTTTAGATTTTTGTTGACTGACGGTATTGTAAAGTATCAATTTAATTAATTAGTCTAATGGATTAAAAATTTCTTACATTTTAGTAATTTATTTATGTATATCTTTAATTTTCAATGTAGTGATTAAAAAAAAATACCACATGAAAAAGAAAATTGCAGTAAATCATATTGCGGTAGATAAAGAGTTACTTTCTCCTTGGAAAATTAACTATCTACCTCGCCACATGAGCGTCCTTTCTGAAAGTACTGAAAAACTCTTAAAAATGCGCATACTAATCCTTAAAGCCATGCGTGCTTAACGTCCACAAAATTGAAATTTGAGGCAAACATTAATAAATAAACCAGTAACTTTATAAAAATTAAGCGTTTAAAAATTATTTTTTTGTTGGTTTGTATAGGTTTTTAAATAGTTATTTACAATTTTGTTTGTTTTGTTTTAAATTAGGTAATACTTAGGGTCTGATCTATTGTGCATGATTTAAAAGAGAGAGAAAAGAAACGTTATATATCGTTTAATAAAATTGCAATAAAATACACCCACATTGATATTTACAACAATGAAATTGTCGAGTAATATTATGATGCAGATAGCTAAGCGCTGCACATTCAACCCCCTTTATCTCAAAAATGGTTTGATGTATAAAAAAGGTTTCATAAAAAGGTATATAAAACATTTTACTATTTATAATATTTATAATAAATGTAAATAGCATTAAGGTATCCGACTACGTTCGGAACCGTGATTTTTCAAATGCGTATAAATGGATAATTTTCATAATATTTAGTGCCACCTGATTAGAATACATGTATAAAATCGTTTTAAGGACATTTTGACAAAAATGTTTTATTTAAATACAATATTTCGGCAAAAAATTAACTTAGAATAACCTTTTTTCAAAATGTTCTACTTTTGTGAAAAAGGCTTCTATTATAATAATATTTTGCATGTATATAGCTCAGACCTCTGTACAGTGGCTCAACTAGAATTTTTGAAATATATAACTTAGAAGTGGGTTTATCCATGTTTTACAACAACAAAGGTGAGAAATTTTAAGAAAAAAACGCCGATAATTATTTCAAGTTTTGTAATTAAAAAAAATAATGTAAATTTTTTTTCAAAACCTTAGCTGAGCCTCTGTACAGGGGTGGAGCTAATAAAAAGGCAAAATATTTATTATAATAGAAGCTTTTTTCAAAAAGAAAACTTTTTTAAAAAAAATGTTATTCTAATTAATTTTTACCGAAATATTGTTTTTAAAAAATTTTTTTTTGGTAAAAATGTCCTTAAAACAATTTTTATGCCTTTATTCTAATTTAAGTGGCACTAAATATTTTTAAAAATTAACTATTTATGCCCCTTTTTTAAAAAACCCGCGGTTTCCCGGGGCAGTGGGATACCTTAAACCAAAAGCAAAAAGATTTGGGAAAAAACGTTTTTTTCCTTTTTTAATTTTGAATTTTTTAAAGACCTTGGAAACAAGATTTTGAAAGATTTTTTGAGATAATTTTGGGTCCCGGGAAAAAAAGGTCTATACTATTTTTTCAGCTTATTATCCCCATTCGAAATTGCCCTTTATTTTTTGACCTATATGCCCTTTATATGAATTTTAAAACATTTTGATTTAAAAAGGGGGCCCACTTGAAAAACCCTTTTTTAAATTTTTTGAATCAAGGAGGGATATTATTTGGTTCCCCAGGGAATAAATTTTGAACAAAAAACCAACGAATAGTCATTTTTATGAATATTTCAAAAGATATAAAGATGTATTTTTTTAAATTTATTCAATTTACTAATAATCATTTTCTAAAAAATTTTTTTAAAAAAAAAGAAGAAGATTCATTGTTGGTTTATTTCTTTTCAAACATCAAAATGTGGTAAAAATTACTAAAAAAAATTTAAATGGGGGCACACTTGGGAAAAAAAAAAACAAAACCCTTTCCCAATATAGTAAAAACCATTAAATGACTGATGGTTTTTTCATAGTGTACGTTTTCCCGTATTTCAGTCCATTATTTAGTTTTTTAAAAACCCACCCCCATCACTTAATTGAAACTTGATTTTTGGGCAAAAACTAAATGTTTAGCAGACGTAGAAAAAATATTAATCTCGAAGTTTAAAACTTGCTAAACTTTAAATATTACCCAAATTCTTTCCCAAAAATTAATTATTTTATTACTATCTTTTTTTTTATTCATTTTATATTTCTAAAAAGGGAAAAAAAGGGATACAATTATAAAAACAAAAAAAATTTTTTTTTATTGCATCCAAATCCGTTTCCTTTCTAATTAATTAAGATGTTTTAAGACATATTTATTGATGAAAAAAAGAAAAATTAGTTCGGGGGAAAAAGACGTCGCTTTTTGGGGATTTTTTTTATTAGTACTTAAAATTTTTTTGAAATGACAAGACCATAAAAAAAATTACGCATTATTTTTCAATATTTAATTGATTATGTGTATGTTAATTCTCTTTTAGTATAAAAAATAAATTGGGAAATTTAATGTTAAAAGGAAATTATTTAATTGTGACATCTTCCCCCCAATAGGGGGAAAAGATTACCAGTAAAGGGGAAAGAAAGGATGCAAAAAAACCCCTACAGTAAATAAAAATAAATAAGGCAACAATTACAAAATTAAATATGATGTAACAATAATTATAAAAAAAAAATTTTTTTCATAATTAGCTTGCAAAAAAAATAATAACAGTCAGGAGGTTCGAATGAAAGCCTCCACAATATTTACCAGTGAAAAATGATTAAAATTTTTGAAAATTTTAAAATAAAACCATTTGTTGCATCGATGCACCGAATCCACTAAACACTTTGGGCCCTTTTTTTGGCGAAAAAGTACCCTTTACATACACAAAAAAAATCGGTAAATTATTATCTCCATCAAAACTGTCACCCACTAGTATCTGGGAATTTCTTTCCGAGGATGACAAACTGACCTCTTTCTTCTTTTTTCTTTGGGGTTTTTTTTGTTATTTTTTTTTAATTTTTTATCCGACCCCTTTCCCCCCAAATTTTGCTTTCCTTTTGACCGGGAAAGACTTTTTGAATTTTTTATGCCCTTTGGGGTTTTGGGCGTTTTTCTGACCAGAGGAAAAAAGCGGCCCCGGTTTTTCTCGGGTGGGGAAACCCGATGAAATATACTAGAAAAAATTGCATTTTAAATATTTTTAAATTATAATCCCTTAATTATTAATTGCTTTTATTTTTTATACATGGGTATACAGTATTGAAAAAATTTTTTAGAAAAGGGAAAATGTACCATGTTCATAGAAAATATTTTTCAATAAATTTTGGTCGCCCGGGGAACTCCCTCAGTCACCTCAAGTAGATCAATATTTTTTTAAAAAAAGAAAAAAAAAGGTAGTTTGTGAAAAAAACAAAAAAAACAGTTTTCCCCCACATAATCAAACATTTCAAAGAGCCTACGGTGCCCCCGACCGCCCCTTTTGGGTTAATTTTTATGATCAGTGCAACAATTGATAAAAATTTTGTAAAAACCAAAAAAACTGTATGGGTTTACTGAAAAAAAATTCATAAAAAAAATGAACCCAAAAGAAAACCCATGTTAAATAAATGAAACCCCCTAATGTTGTATCATAAATTTTAAAAAATGGGTTTTGGTTATTTTAACATTAATAAAGAAAAAAAATGAATTTTTTCACATTTATTCTATATAAAACAGTATTTCTGTTTTTCAAAAGGGTTGAGTCTTTTACTATAATTAGTTGTGGTTGTGATTTCACCTTTTTGAAAATTAAAATTTCACTCAAATTAAAAGCTGCATTATTGATGATGACAAATCCCGTTAACAAAAGCATATATATAAAAATATAACATATGGATTTAAAAATATAACATGGATGTATTTAATCACACAACAACTGACTGACTATTTTCGGTTTATTTAAAAAAAAAAAATGAATTCTGGAGCTATATGAACATGCTGATACCAAAAAATAAAAAACACATGGATGACATGGGTAGTGTATATTTACGTTTTTTTTTAATTTTCAAATAAAATATTTTTTGGGTTTATAAATTAAATGAGGACCACGGGGGGAACGCCCCCTCTCCAAATACCACACCTAGGAGGACGTTTGTGTTTCCCAACGGGATTTAGCGGTCAAGGCCCCGGGGTCATGACATTCCACCACGAGCCTGCCCCCCAACCATTTAGGCTCCCAAATGGCCCCAGGGTTGTTTGAAACGGTTGTTCAAAAAGGACTCGGTTGTTTGAGACATGCGTGCGAATAAGGTCTGAAGGGAGACTCAAAGCCCTCACACTGTATCGGTGTGGGAAATGGGGAAGACTTTTACAAGTACCAGATAATATGACGGTCGTAAACCAGACAGTATGGGGGGCATGCCCCCCTTAAAAACCCCGGGAAAGGGGTTTTTCCCCTTAAAATTTTCCCATTTAAAGGAAAGGTGCACCTCTTCTTGTTATATGCTGGGAAACATCACTGTAATAAATGTGTATATTCTTCTGTTGCATTGTATGCTTTCTGTTCTTCTTCATTTTACTTTAAAAAGTTTTAGGGGAAAAAAAAAAACACAGGTCAACAACAAATGGCCGCTAGTAGTTTGGCATTTTGATATTTTTGACAATCAGTCGTCCCCAATTTCTAGTAAGCGATTAAACATTATTTAATCAAAGTATCGTTTTGAAAAAAGTAATAAATAAAATGCAATCGGGCTTGTGTTTCAGTGGGGGATTTTTAGGGAAATATTGTGCGAAAACTACTGAGCTGACGATTAAATACGTTTAAATAAGAAAAAAAGGTTTTTTTAATATTCTTTTAATTTTCTTTCAAAAAAACACCAGATTTTTTGGAAATTTATAAAATTTTATTGGCTCGATTTGCTGAAGTGAACCTTTTAAAAAAACGTCACGCCCCGGGAAAAAGTAACCCTTTTTCGGCTTTTTTGCCTGTATTCGGAAACTTGTTTCCCACAAAATTGGTCCATCCCTCAAAATTTACGTGAATAAAGGGATGGCGTTCTCCCCGGGTTTTTTTTTCCCCCTTTTCCCACCCACCCCCGAACCCGAAGCAATACTCACCCCACAAAGTCAAAAAAGATAGAAGGTGAAGTTTTCCCTTTAAACAGGTACCGGAAACACATTCTTTGTGTTTTCCCCTTTTTTCTTTTTATCATTATTGAATTTCCCCCTTTTTCCCGTTTTGAGGGGACGAAAATATTAAAAAAAGATGCATTTATGCCAACATCCTTAATTTTGTATAAATTTAAGATATTTTTTTTTTATATGAGAAATTAATGTTTTTAAAAGTGAAATTTGTATTTTGTTTTTCTTGTCAAAAATTAAAACTTAAGGAAATTATTAATTTTCAACCCCTTTTAAAGCCGCATACATTTTATACTTTAACAAAGTTATTGATGTGCCCTATGGGCACCTTAAAATTCAAACATACGTTTTTGGGTTTTTTTTCCAAAATATGAACAGTTGATGCAAACTGCAAAAGAGACAATCCCCAAAGGGAAAATTTTAAAAAAAATCAGATGTATTTCCAAATAGAAGAGATCAAGTTTTAAAGTACATAGCGGGTTATTGCGTTTATAGTATAAAAAATTTGAAAACTAAGATTACAAATATAGATTTTTTTTGATAAAAAATCAATTTTTGATTCAAAATGTTGAAAAGGGCAAAAAAATTTGGGAAAATTCTGGATGAGGCAGGCCCTCTTTTAAAGCTTAGGAACCTTTTAAGGGATGCCTGGGAACAAAAAATTTAAGGGGAAAAAAATTTTTAATTTTAAGAAGCATTTCAACCCTTGGGGTTTTTTCCCAAACCAAATTTTTTCTTCAATTTTTTTTATCTAAATTATTAAATTTTTTCTTTTGTTTTCGGACAAATGATTAAAGTAAATCACTTGGCTTTTTTCCCAAAAAAATATTTTTTTTCATGATTGTTTATTAAATTGTTCTCCAAAAAGGAAAAAATTCCCTTTTTTCCGCAACGTTTTTAAACTGTGGGGGTTTGCCCACTAAGGGGGGGTGCCCTAAGGGGGCGCTATCATGGGGGAAAAAAAAAATTTAAAATTAAAATTCACACTGAAAATAATACACCTTATCCTTTTAATCAAAATACTGCAAAAAGAATATTTGGGTGATTAAATTTTAATATTCAATTAAAAACGTTTAGTAATTTTACCAGTGACGCCCCTTGGGGTTTCCCAAAAAAAAAAATTATATATTAAAATTTTAAAATGTATCTTGAATAATTTGCGGTTTTTAATTAAAAACCCTATTATATCAATTTTCCAAAAACTGGGGCTTTTTAAACTTCCAGAAGTGGGGTTTAAATTGTAAGAATCTTTCATGAGGTGAGTCCAATTTAAATCAAAAAAATTAATGAATGAATTTCTATGAAACTTTTTGCACCTGATATTTTTCTTATTTTTTTAAAAGGGAAAAGCACTAAAAAACATTCTAATTGTTAAATACTTTTTTTTTTTATGGACTGTTATTTCCCAAAAACAAATTTGTAAATATGTACATTTTTTTATAATATATATTCGGTCAAAAAAAAAATGCTTATTCTTTAAAAATAATTTAAAATTTTTTGTACATTTCCTAGGTAAAAAAGCCCTCGAATTTGTTTTGAATAAAACCTTTTTCTAATAGTAGTTTATTACTTTTTTCCCCTAATTGCTTTTAAAATTTTTTTTAGAAATATTTACAATTTCACTTTTTAACTGTGATTTTTGTAAAAATTTTAAATGGGTTTATTTTTTAAAAATTCTAGAATTAAACTAAGGGTATTTTATCCCAAAAATTTTTTATTTTTTAGTATGCTATTTAAAAAAAAAAAAAAAAACTGTATGAACGTGTTTGGTTTTTTCTTAACTTAAATTCTCAAAATTTTTCCCCTCTATTACTGGAAAAATTTTCCCAAACTTAAAAAAAAAAAATCAACCCTTTTTTGATTAACCATTGACAGAAGCCCCCCTTGATACTTTATTCATTTTTTCTTTTTTGATCTAAAAATTTTTTCTTTAAATCGGACTCATTTGCTAAAAGGTTGGTTTAAACACGCCCCCCCTTCCATCACAAAAAATTTTTTTTTTTTTATCTGTTTTTAACCCTTTTAATTTTTTAATTCATTTTTTGCTTATTAATATAATTATATTTTTTTTATTAATATACAACAGTTGTATTTTAAAGTTTGATATAAAATATTTAAATTTTATACAAAAAGATATCAAAAGAGAATTAAATTTTAAGCAACTTAAGAAAAAAAAAATAATAATAAAGCTGTTTAATAACAGATTTTTTTAAAAACAGAAAAAACCCAAAAGATGGCGTTAAAAACGAAGGTATTTCTTCGTTTGAATGAGGGAAACCCATTTGTGCTAGACAAATTAAACATCTACCGATGATAGCATTTTTTTTATCCAGTTTTAAAATGGACGCTTTTATCCGTTATAAAAAATGAACAGTTGTTAGTAGTTTGATTTTGTTTTTTAAATTTAAATTGTGATTTATTTGATGGCCTTTTTCGACTAAATTTTCTTAAAAATTTAATTTTTTTTTTTTATTGTTTAAAAATTTCAAGAAATTTTTTTTATATTTTTTGTAACATGGATTTAGTTATTACTTTTTGCACGGTTTTATTGGGAAAATATTTGAGCTTTTTATCTAAACGATTTTTTTTTAAAATTTTGTATTTATCCCCAAATTTAAAATGTTTTAAAACATTTCCAAATTTTCCCTTTTGCAGGGTTTCCTAAGCAACGTATCTATTGTGTAAAAAAAAAAGTTGGGTTTTAAAAAGGGAAATTTTGTCAGAACGTTTGACTTAGTTCCTTTTTTTTCTTTAACTTTTAAAAACCCAATTTTTAACTTAGCTGATACACATACTTGACTTTATGAAACAAACTTAAAAGATTTTAAGGTTCTCAAAGTAATTTTTTAGTCTAAGATATAAAATATGCATTTTTATTTTCCTCTGGTAAGTATTTTATAAACTTTGTTTACTTTTCACTCTAGAATCCTTTGAAATTCCTCGTAGCTCACTTCGCAATAAAATCTCTTCCAAAATCTCCTGGATGCTGGTATTTTTTTTCTTTAGAAAACATTTTGATGGAATCTTTTCTGATTTTTTTTTTTTTTTTTTTTTTTTGGCTTATCTATAAAAGTCCTTTTTATCGCGTTCGGCATAGTGATATATTTTCTTCTGTACATTCTATGTCTTATAAAAATAAATAATGTTTCAGAATTTTCTTTTTAATATTTGGGTGAAATTTATGAAACTATTTAATTCAAGAAATTTGCAAAATTATTTATTACCGAAAATTTCCTTAAAACAGTATTTTTGAGAATGTATATACCATGTATTCTTTTATAATATGATAAAAAATAATTATTTTTCTGTGAACCAAAGTAAAGGGAAAGGAATAGAGAAAAACAGAGGTATATTATGAAATACGAAACATCATATAATGCTTAAAAGTTTAAACAAGACTTTTTGTTAAAGTTTGGCAGGAGTCAATTCATTGCTTGATTCTTATAATTATGATAAAAAATAGTTAATTTCAATCGCTCCATGCTATTTCATGAGTTATAACTGTATTCTTCCATAGGATGATACTTTACACGTGTATGGAGAATATGTTTAAAGCACAGTAATACCTCGACTTACACTACTCCGATTTACACGAATTCGGAGTTACGAAATTTTCAAACATTTCATTTATTATTATTATTATTATTTCTGAAACTCAAACAGAATTCATAAAATTAGTAATGTGGTTGAAGAAGTTATCAATCTTGCCAAGCAAATAAATGTAGAAATGGACAATGATGATATCCAAGAACTCCTGGATTCCCGCAATCTGACGCTGACAATGGATGAGCTCATAGAAATGCATGAGCAAGAGCAGGAAATTAAAGAACTAGAGCAGCGATACTTAACCTGCGGCCCGCGGACCTCATGTGGCCCACTGAGCCTTTTTAAGTGGCCCTCCATGGTTATAGGAAGTTTACTTATTTAAGAACAATGAGTTAAAAATTAGTGGGAAATTCTTTGTCAAGAAATCAAATATATCAATTTTGCTTTTAGTTGTCGGTGTTGTGCGGGTACGAACTGATATTCTTTTTCTATTTAGAACGATTACGATTATAGAGTGAAACAGTCCTGATGTCAATCCTATCTAAAACTTGTGGCACCGTTTTTAAAATCCTGTCCAAATAACCCATTAAATAAAAAAGGAATTAATTGAGGATATAATTGTTTCCTGGTTTCATGTAATAACGAAGGCAAAGCTTAAAACTATTTTCAGCTGAATGAAACATCGATGTAAAGCTGTAATAAAGAATAAAGGCAATCTCACTAAGCTCTGATAACTCACTGCTATCATCAGTATGCAATGTATATCGACAGTTGTTGACAGAGTATCTTTTTTGTGTTACAAATATTTAAATTTTCTTTTCTGTATTGAATTTAGTTATAAATTTTCTTTAAAATGATATAAAATACTTTGCTTTTTTTCCTGCGGAAGATTTTCTATAAGCATACAAACTTAAAAAATATAACAATTTTTAAAAGTGTCCACTGTTTTGGCCACCACTGTATAACGCCCCCGTAACCAACCTACAAGTCAATTTTTAAAAACCTCTTTCTTAGTTGATATCTCCTCAGCAAAAATAACATATTTCCTAAGTTTAGCTATAGGTTTAGTTGTTCACAAAAGATAATTTTTTTTATATAAAACGCTCGCGTCAAACAACCTACGGGAAAGATTTTCACAAAACCTTTTTCGGGGCAGATCTCTGCTCCTTAGAAGGAACATATCTGCTGAATTTGAAATCTGTAGGTCTAACGAATTAAAATTTCATATTTAACTGCGTATAATCCCTCGTAACCCCCTTTGAGAGTCAACTTTTTTAAATATTTTTTAAGGTGGGTCTCTATTCCATGACAAGAATATGTCTGACAAATTTCCAGTATGGGGATCTTAAAGTACAAAAACGAGAAGATTAGTCTATAACGCCGATTCTACTCCTCGTAACCCAATTAGGGGTCAATTTTCGTTTGCTGCGGTTCTCTACTTCATAAAAGGAACGCACCTGCCTAATATCTCTGAAACATAAATATTTATCTAAATCTATAACCCCTCGCAACTCCATCCCCTTTGGGTGTCAATTTTCTCAAAATCCTTTCTTAGCGAATCTATGTTTTTGTTGTTACTAATAACACCTGATCGGCAAAGACCAGCTCGAGGCCCACGAAATTCATCATGGTAAAGGGCTAAGTGACACCTGTCGTTAGCTGTAGCTTTGAGCACCATGCAGGTTACAGTAAGATTTGGCCAGTTTTCTACCCCAATTTAGAACACCCTTGGTATGGTCAGGGGCCCCTAACCTCTCTTCCTCTTCCAACAACCTCATGAGAGGACTAGAGGGTCACCGGCTATTTAGAGCACCTTCATGCCACCAAGGCACTATACATTTACAAACTTCCATGCCTTCTTCTGGATTCGAACGCAAGCCTTACGATACAGCAGCCAGCGTCAGTAACTGTTATAACGGATGGGTGACTAGCGAATAGGTATTTCAAGAAAGAAACATGCCTGCCGAATGTCAAGTCTATTGGTCTAATATTTCAGGAGATATAATGATGAATAAGTGAGTAAATGAATGAATGAATGATCGAGTAAATTATTTTTCTCTATTATATATAATAAGAGAGAGATTAATAAATATGCATAAGAGTAATTTTGGAAATAAACTGCAATCATTTACTGCATTTCATCGTTCAAGACTGACATTATTTAAATTTTATTCTACCTGAAATCTGGAATAATATATTTGTCATTTACAACACTAGAAGATGTTCATTTATGCTTAGTATTTATAGTGAAGTATATGTATAGTGTAATTTATAATTATTAGTCGTATTAAAAATATATTTTAATAACACTTTGTACATCTATATAAAGCTTGAATTAAACTATTCAAATACTTCCAAAGCAAGAATCTATATTTTTAGAATTCCTGTCTCATGAAATCAAATAATTGGTTCAATTCATATTAATGGATTAAATTCATCACGTGGTTCCATCCAATCAGTTCAAAAATTCATGTGACGTCATAGTGAGATGGTGAATGCAATCAGGTGTTTAATACCCTACGTTTCGCAGTTGCCAACTGTTAATTTTTGTAGAAACTTTCTATTAAAAAGTACACAGTTATCAACAATAATAATGCACATAGGTGTACAAAATGTATTTAATTCAAAATTACCTGTGAGGTTAATTTTTTTTTTTTTTTAAATTTCGAAAAAGATATTGAAGAATATTCAATACTTGAACATATTTATTTAGTCCTCAAGTTTGAAACCTTATTTAAATTTTAATCAAGTACAAGTCTTAGGTCAGTTTTGAATTCAATGCTGAACAACCATTTGGTCATCGTGAATTAGCCTCAATGACTTAAAATAGTTCATTATCTGTAAACCCTTTTCTTCAAAGGAAAATTACTCGATTCGCTCTCCAGCGCCAGTTTTTCACACATGAAGTGTAGTTATTCGGTGTATTTGAAGAAAAAAGGGTATAAATCAGGGCTACTCAACTTTTTTTCTGCCGGGCCGCATACATATATTAGCTATTTCATGAGGGCCGCAAACATTTGATGGTTATTTTACGCAGGGCGCAACATGAGAATTAATGGAGGGAGCAGGGGAGAAATGTTTTAAGACTTAGGTAACATAGAAAAGTTAAAATGGGGAAATTGATCAAAGTATTAATACTCCTATTTTGTGCTTATGTTAATTATTATTTTTTATATATTTTTTTTATTTTTGTCACTAAATTTTTCTAAATTAGAAGTATTGAAGAATCACTCTTTCTCACAATTTCTGCATCAGTAGACGGTTTCATATGATTACCAATAATGCAGTTGTTCTTAAACTGTGGGGCGTGCCTCCCTAGGAGAGGGTGTGATAATTCTAGAAGTGGGGCGCGAGTATATCGAAAAGTCGAAATAAAAATATTATTTAAAAATAGTTATTAATTTACTAGAAAGAGTCAAAACAAAATCCATACTGACATGATAAAGAATAAAATATACATTTACACTGATATAATACACTTATAAATGTATCAGTACTGCATACTTTGTTTCATAATTAATGCAACAGAACTAAGTTAAGAACAAGTTTAATAATTACCAGTGACCTATGGGTATGTCATAAAATTTCATACTTATACTTATGGTAATTTAATACTATCTTGATAATTTGTTCGGTTTATAATTAAAGTCATTTTGTAGCTTTACTTCAAAGTGTATCACTATAGAACTCAATTCACTGTTATTCTATAGAAAGGGGGACGATGAAAATTATGATTGAAAGTTGGGTCGTAAGTATAGAAAGTTTGAGAAGCACTGTAATAATGTAACAAATTTTATAGGTTGCCTTTGTTACCACTGTGACATTACCACTAACAAATCACTTTTTGCTGTTGTAAAGATTATTCAAGAAAATCAATTTATCACTTCTTGAAAAAGTTCTTCGAGTGAAAGTGTCATTGAATGATTCTTGTTTATTGGTATTTTTTAAAAAAATACTTTCGTGACAAATCAAACAATTACTAAGCCATGAATTATTTTCACTACAAAACAGTCAACTTCTCAATCGTCTTGAAAAAATCTATTTTCTTCGAATATTTTTCGCTTGCAAGATATGAAAGATAGTGGAAAATTACTTCCAATCATAAAGTGGTCACTACTCCACTGTTGTCTATTATCACTAATTAGCAAAGAAATATCAATTCGGATTCATACAACATTGACAGCAAGAAGCAAAATTGATATATTTGATTTTTTAACAAAGGATTCTCCACCAAATTTTCATAAATTAATTAATTTTCTCAGAGCAAGGGGCCATGACCGGGTCACTTAAAAGAGCCCACTGGGCCGCATGCGTCCCTCGGGCCGCAGGTTGAGTATCGCTGATGTAAATTATACAACTTCAGGAAACGTTGTCAAGGTTATTGTATTCCATTCAAAGTCTTTAGAATAGTTTAAATTATAACAGCGCACATAGTGAAGGATCTTATTTCAGAAGGACGTACCACGGACTCATAGCTGGCATGTCATGAGTTCGAGGCTAGTGCCGCTGAAGACCCACTGGGTAGAGGGGGCTGATGCAAGTTTAATCTATAGAAACTCAATATCATCCCATTGATTCATTAAGACAGAGAGTCAGGTGAAGTCCTCGTCACTTGACAGATGTCCCAAATCACAAGATCCGCCACTAGTAGCCCTCGTATTGCTTTATAGTGTTATAGTGCGACAACTCTGTCTCTCACACTGTCGGAAAGGCATTTAATATACCCACGGTTCTTAAATGGTTAAAAGAACATTCGTTGAACCAACTAATAATTTAATAAGTAAAAGAAGAATAACCTGAAACTGTTTCTGGATAAAGCATATAAAATTAATTTTTATACATAATGTTAACCTACCGTGAGACTAACTCTAGTGAGGCTTAATTTCGATCCAGGTCCCATCATTTTCGATACTGTAGACAAGACCGTTTCTGTTCATTTTATTTTCCAAGCCATTGATGCTAGTTGAGGTTCCCGAGGGTAATGTCTACAAAATAAATAATGCTCAAAACTGTAAATTTTAATGTAAAATGCTCAATAAAATTAATCGGTGGCATGATTTCTATAAAGATGTGCTAAATAAAAATTACATGACGGACATCTTTGCAGATTTGAGCAAATAGTCAGTACATAGTATACAGTTCAATGTGGGCATTTATAACGCGTACACAACCATCATATAACCTAAATGCGTGTAGCATTCTTGTTCAGCCTCCATTGGATCGTACAAAATACATTTACTGAATGTAAGTCGCAATTATTTGAATCCTTATATTTAATGGGTTTATGCATCAATAAACTTAATCAATGTAACCATAGATAGACCTTTACTTCTGAAGTACCGTCTTCTTTCAGTAATTCCATGATTTTACAGTAGAAATAGCTAAAAAAAACATTAGATGTAAATCACTTCTGTCACCCCATCAATCGGCTTTTAATTTTAAACTACCGCATTTTTTATAACACTTATTTTACTGTCCAGATATTATTGCAAAGCTGATTGGATAAGATCCACAATTTAACCAATGACAACCTAGAATACTTAACAACACTAAATAAATTTTATGTCTCATATTCAAATATAACATCTGACTGGATGTAAGTCTCAGTATAATTTAACCAATGTAACAATAGTTAAATCCTTTTAAAGTACCACCTTCTTTCAATAATTTAATAAATTTATTGCTGTAATTGTTCAACAAAACGTGGGTGGAAGGCAGTTCACAATTATTTTATTCAAAATCTTGTATTGACTTTTATTTTTAATGTACCACCTTCTTGAATAAATTTATTTTTTATTGCTCAGATTCTGATGACAGAGCTGCCAATTTAATTATAGTTAAGCCCTTACATTAAAGGTTTCGCCCTCTATATCGGATGAAATAATTTTATTGCTAAAGTTGTGCAAAAAACCGTTGATTGGATGTAAATCACATTATTTTATTCAACACTATCCAATAATAGTTTCATTTTTAAAGTACCGCCTTCTTTAGTCAGTTAAATTTAATTGCTCCGATTTTAATGAAAGCGCTGATTCGGCGAAATATTCGATAAATTTAGACAATGTAATTATTGTTCGGCCTTTATTTTTAAAGAGTAACGTCTTCTCTTTTGTACAGCATTAAAATTTTATTGTTCAGATTCAAATCCAAATTCTATTTGGATGTAAGGCACACTTGTTTTAATCAATATGATCACAGACTGACTTTCATTTTTAATGTACCGTCTTCTATACAACATGAATTAAAATTTTTTGGTTTGTTCTATTGAAAGCCCTGATTGGAGAAGCATGTTTTGCAATGTATTTAACCAATATAGTCACAGTTCTACTTTCAACTTATAAGTACCGCCTTCTTACAAGGATTTACTATAAACATCACTTTCATAAATTATATCAATACATAGAAAAATAGGCAACTTACTCACAACGAGATTACCAGAATTATACCTACAGACGTGAAATTCACCAGGCATGATTCTTTTGAAATAGAACCCCCTAAGAAAAAAATTGATTCAAAAAAGGGGGGTTATGGGGAAAAATAAAATATATTAATAATATATATATATAAAATATATATATATATATATATATATAATATATATATATATTTTTTATATTTATATATATATATATATATATATATATATATATATATATATTTTTATATATTTTTAATAAAAATATATATATTATATATATATATATATATATATATATATATATATATATATATATATATATATGACTATCTCATATATATGGATATATATTTATATATTTTATTTCCCTACTTATATTAAATTTTTCTAAAAGTTTAAAAGTATTAGTATATTAAAAATTTTAATTTAAAATTTTAACTTTATTTTTTTGTTTCGGTTCAATACTTTTAATTCATATGTGCGAAGAACTGCATACTTGCTAGTATAATGCATGTGTTTCTTTTACAAGTTTAATATAACATAAAATTATTTTACAAATTTGGTGTAATATATACGTTTCTTTTACAAAACTGAATGGGGGGGTAAAGTTTTTTTCAAAAAAAAAAGGGGGTTCGTAATAACTCGACTTTTTGAATTCGGAGTTACGCGTTTTTAAAAATTTTGTCGATTCTTCCTTTTTTTTTAAATCACTGAAACTTAAGCGGAAATTTTGAAGCCTGATGAAAATGTTTTTTGGTTGAAGGGATCTTTCAAGCAAATAAAAATAGGGTTGTAGTGATGGGGTTTAAAACCGTTTCTCCCCCCTATCAGTAGTGACAATGGATCAGTTCGCAAGATAGCAAAATGACTTGAAAACTTGAGTCTTTTGACCTAGCTCAATCGGAAGATAGAATAGCGGTTGGCAGTTCGACAGAAGGCATCAGTTTAATTAAAGAAAACGGTTATATTTTTTTAGAAAAATAATACTCCCACGAAGGGCATTTTTTTTCTTAACAAAACGAGGAAGAAAATACTTATTAGCATGATGCGAGCAAATTTTGCTGGAGAAAAAAAAACATCTTTGAGCCGGCAGACTGCTTGTTAGATTTTATTAACACTACTTCAAAATAATTTTGTTTTGCCATTTAGTATTTGTATTATATAATATTTTATTAAACACATATTTTTAAATTATTATTTTCCACAGTCTCCCACCCCAACTAAAAATAATATACATGTATTTATATGCGAAGTTATACCCCCAAATCCCGCGGTTATCATTCAATCCCACCCACCGCGTAAGTTTGGGGTATTACTGTTCCTTATTTTTTTCTTTTTACAAATTAAAAAGACAGTACTGTTTTTATATACAATTTAAAAGAGAGAAAAAATATATGAAATGGGTCTATTGCGTCAAAGAAAAATTACACCATTTTCACATTAATTCAGTAGACATGTCCTTCCTATTGAATGTACGAGAAATTAGTTGTTTCCAATTTAAAATGGAATGAAGTTTGACAAACCTGGTTAAGTTACATCATCTTAGGTGATGAATCAATACATGTAGAAACTATTGATTCTGAAACTGTTCAAAACGTATGGATGTAAGATCTACTTTGGTGATGAATTTGTTTGCGGTTTAGCAAAGTAATGAAGTCTTTCATGTCATGAGTATCAACAAACAAATCTCATTGCCACTTGCAGCTCATTCGCTGGTTTGTCTGTTGGTAAATGAAGTGAAATGCTAACGAGATTAAAGTCAAATATGTTCTTCGTATATATCGAATATATATAAACATTCTCAGTTTAAGAAAGTTGTATAGATGTATATGTTACCGGTTAAAGCGTGAAATCCGTTATTTCATACAATAAATATTTCATGATATTACTAGATCATTCAGTTAAAGCATATAAAATAATTGAATTCTACAATTTGACTATGTATTCTATAGAATAACGATTGCTTGATCGTTAAAGTAGGAAATATGACACTCGCAAAAGTTCTCTGAACCGGTTCTAGTTGCTTTGGAAAAACTTTTCCGATTAGATGGAATAAAGCAATTGTAATATAGATATCAGTTCAGTACATGTCAGCGAGAATTAATTTCTATTGAAGAAATTCTAAATATGGACACAATGCTGTGATCGGTTGCAACCACGTAATGGTAAAATGTAGACTTGTTTCAAAAATAATAAGCAGTCCAATCCAAAGTGTCATCACAGCAATCCTTGTTCTAATAAATAATGAAAAGTAAAATAACGGTATCTCATAAAACTTTAGTTTTCTTTTACATTTTTGTTTTAAAAAGTTTACACAATGTCTTAATAAAGCAACAGTTTTTCTTCCTCGCATGTATTTTTGATCATAATATTTAAATATAATCTATTTTTACAACATATTCGTTTTCCCTTTTTCTGTTTAACAGCAATAAGAGCGATATAATGAATTATATCATCTCTGTGTTCCCTTAACATTTATCAATTATCTATTCGCAAAAGGGATAAAATGAATTTTTTGAGAGATTTTAGCTATTTATTATCAATTAATTTATAAAACATCTCTGAAATTGTTTATTTTTCACTGTGACGGTCTATCCTTAATTATTTCATAGAACAACTATGTAAAGTTTGAAATTGTGCATCTATTATATACTTTAATCAACTTGTCTAGTTATTTCATGAAATAAGTGAATTATATATTTTAACGGTAATATATACATTGTATGATATGTGAGCAATAATATTGAATTTAATTTCTAAATAAAACTACAGTGAAATATGTTTTACGTGAAACTCTTAAGACGAAATATTGGCTTCACGAAATAATGCAACGGTCCCAACAAACTTATGTATTTCCCTGCATTTTTTGTCTTAACAAAAAATAAAAATCACTTAACACGAAAAGATTTCCCATTAGGGATTGAACAAAATACGGAGAACACCAGCCGGGTTTTCTAAAAGGGTTTGAAATGAAGGAGAATTCGTTTCACATGTTTCGTAGAAAAGAAGCTGACTTAACTTCGAAACATCCTCGGAGTAGTCCGTGACGTGAGCTATTTTTTTTTATTTACGCTACTTTTACTGTCCATCGCTATAAACGCCACACAAAAGATCTGATCTCTCTCTCATCTTGGGGTTGGTGTCGAGTTTATTACTGTGTGAGCAAAAATCAATAAGTTTGGTTTGCGTTTTTTTCTTTTCTATTTTAGAACTTTTTTTCATAAACGCAATAGCATAAAGCTCAGAAGGAAAGCAAACTTTATTTTGCTTAAATTGAAGATGGAGCTTCTTGAAGCTGTTGATCAAAAATTGAAGACGAAAAAGTTCTGCAAAGATTTTGTGGTATCGCTAAATTTGATATTAAATTTCATTATATTTCTGTGAATGTTTTCGTTTCTCATAGATTTTTATTAAATTCATGCCCATATACATATCTATTAGAATAAAATGTACTTTAGTAAACTTATCTTTGTTGAATAAATGTGTTTTTTCTTTTTTTTTTTTACAATATCGTTTGGGTTGCCTTAAGGGGAAAAGAATCCATTTTCGAACTATCAGGCCTGTATTTAGAAATTTGACAGATATGTTCCTTTTGTTGAGTTGTGAGATCCGTTAAAAACGGCAGTTTCCTAAATCGTGCACTAAAGTGAGAGGAAAGAGTATTATGGAGGCTGAGAAATATATTTTTGGTGTGGAAATTCAAGTCCTAAACTTTTTTTTTTGATAAATATATGTAGGCTATAGGAATGTTTTGGAATTTATTTAGAAGCATAGGGCTAGGACTTTGATACCCGTACCCTTAACTCCTTTGCCAGCTCAGATGTTGTCCTCGTCACTTGACCATGGTTCAGAACTACGAGGTCCGTCGCCGAAAGCCCTTGTGTAGCTGAACAATGTGACGTTAATATTCACTCTCACTCCCTTTTAACTCCTTAAGAGGTGTTTTTATTTTATTTATTTACTTTTTGTTTGCCTAAAATATTTTTTACTGCATATAACTAAGTACAATACTTAAGAAAATGCAAAACTGTAAGAATTTTATTTTAATTTTTTAATTTTAAAGATTTCACGTTATTTTTTATTTCATAAATTTTGGAGCATAAGATACACTAAACGTTTCATTTTTTTATTAGTAAACTTTGCATGTTACGAAGAATGTTTCATGTATTTTATAAAAAAAATTGCATAATAATAATAATAAAAAAAATCCATGTTTGTGCCACTTTTATCAAATAGTTGATGATTTTGTGTGTGTGTACATATATATATGGAATATGAAGCATAGTGTATAATAACATTTTTCCCAACACAATAAAGGGCAGATAAAATTTTGGGGCTTTTCGGTTATTTTCCCCAAATTTTCATTTCTTCTCAACAAAATTGAGCGTACCCTTTCTATTCCTGTTTTTTTATTGAATAGTTTCAAGAATCTAAATTCCTGCCTTAATGAAAAATTCAGCATTGAAAAGTTCCCGGATAGCAGAAGTATTTCAGTACCATGGGTTGAGTTGAGTTGCGTTGAGTTTGGGGTTTTAGGGGCAAACCATTTTTTGGGCATACTGCCCAAACATTCATAGATCTGTGGTCTGGGGGGGAAGAAGAAAAGGAAAAATTGGATAACCGGGAGGGTTTTGAAAAAAAAGGATCACTGGGGCCCCGGGGGTCGTGACACCGGTTTTTACCAAAGACAAAGGGGTAAACCCTTGGAAAATAAAAGATCCCCTAGGGTATCCATGGACAAACTACACCTAAAAAGGACCCCAATCTACATCTAATTTAAAAACGAATCAAATTAGAAAAAAAATATCATCAAATGGAAAAAAACTTTTACTGCAAACGGGTTTTCCATTTGGTACCCACGGTGTGGCAAAAAAGTTAAGGGTTAAAAATTTTTGACAATCAAAAATTAATTGAATGGGGGAGGTGGGAAATGGCTGTATATTATGTTTTTTTATTTATTATTAATACAGTATATTGTGCAGATGAATATATTTCAAAAAACTGAGAGTGAATTTTTCATACATTGGGAGTGCCAGTCATTTTTTGTTGTAAAATCAACGTGAACTCTTTTAAAAAACAATATCATAGGTTACCATTTTTACATAGATCGGGGTTGAAGGATTTTATATAAATCAGTTGAAAAAAGCAATACAGTTCTTGAGGAGGGATGGGAATTTATTTTCGAAAAACAATTCTTGAAATACAGGATACATCATTTACATCCACTTAAAAAATCTCAGAAGCACTTCACACCCTTTACGGCACTCAGACGCAGAACTATCAGCGTCTAAGATACAAGTATGTTTTAAAGATTATTCGCAAGCACTCACTCATAATATTCAACAGACGCAAGAATCACTAGTTACTTTTCCCTGTCAAATCAACACCAACTAATTGCTAATCAAAATAATGCTGATTCTGCAATGATCAAAACAAGACTAACTCAGTTTAGGTGAATGACTCCCTATTTATAGCCTGTACGGATTTTTTCTCGTTACCTCAACTTGCGTCGTAGAACATACAGTAGATTTCTCCCGTAATTTCCAGAAGAATCGACAGGGTCACGAACTCGCAAAAATTAGTCATCAATGTGTTTACCAAAATGGCGCCAACTTGGCTCTATCACCAAGATTTCGCCAAGTTTCCATTGGATCGTCATTATTGTGTAAGATACGGCGTTGCTTGCGAATATTATGAAATAAAATAACAATATAAAATAAATACTATAATAATAAAATAAAATAAAATAATAATATAAAATAAGTACTACAATAATTAAATAAAATAAAGTAATAATATAAAATAAATACAAATACATTAATATAAACGTATTACATATCCAGATATAAGTTACTTACACCATTTTAAACATTCATTCATAAAATTCGTAACACTTAAGAAACATTCAGTATTGGCATTTTATTAGAACTATTTAGAATAAAATTAAACCTGTCAGTTCCATTATTTAATAGTAATATGAATACTCTGAATATAGTTGATATCAGACGAAATCGAATGGTTTTCAAAACCAAAAGTTTTATTCAGCAGAATAACTATTACCATATCCGTGAAGCTTTATTTTGCAATTTCTTTTTCAAAATGACCCCTTAGGATACGACTCGAATTTTCAAAATTGTGATCTTTTAGGGAAAAGACTTTCAAAAATAAGGAATACCTCTCAGGGTCTGAAATGTTCGCTAAGTTTTCTCAGAAGGCCAACGTAAGTTGTTGCCGCAGCATTATGCAAAATTCTTCCAAAATATTGGATGCTGCTTTTCGACGTGAAAGGAGTTTCTGATAGGTATCATTGTTTGCATTTCTATTCCGTTAAGTTGAACTTTTCTTTAAAAAGATTGGAGATTTTCAACATTATTAATATAGAAAGAAGATTCGTGCAAAGTTTATAAACATTTCTCTTTTTATATCTTTATTACAAATATTCTTACTATTATTTTCAATTTTTTTATTATAATGTTTTTTTTTCAACGCGTTTCTTTTAAGGTATCCGACTACGTTCTTGTAACTGTTATTTTACAAAAGCGTATAAATGGATAATTTCTTATTATATTTAAAATCACTTAGATTGGAAGACATGTATAAAGTTGTTTTAAGAATATTATTACAGTAAAAAAATTATCTAGACGCAATATTTTGGCACAAAATGAACATAGAATTATCTATTTTCAAAACATTCTCCTTTTATGGAAAATGCTTCTATAATAATAATATCCTGCCTATATATAGCACAGCCCTATGTGCAGAGAATGAACTAAGATTTTTGAAATATGTGACTTAAAGGGTAGATTTATCCATATATATATATATATATATATATATATATATATATATATATATATATATATAATACAACAGAATGGAAAAATTTTAAGAAAAAACACCGATAAAATTGTTTCATTTGGTAATAACTGAAAATAATGCGAATTCTACAAAAAGTATAGTTCAGGCCATCCGGAAAAATATTTGTGCTTTATATAAGTAAAACATTATTATTATAGAAGCATTTTTCAAAAAAGGAGAATGTTTTAAATATAGTTAATTAAAAGTTCATTTTTTGCCAAAATATTGTGTTTAAATAATTTATAATTCACAATTTTTATAATTTAATATTTACATAATTTATTTCATGTAATACTATTCCTAAAACAATTTTATACCTATTATCCAAGTGACACTAAATATCATGGAAAATATTGATTTATACTCTTTTTTTTTAAGTCACGATTCCGAACGTAGTCGGATGCCTTAAATTTTAAGAGAATTAAACATGTTTTGCAAATGTGGTTTCTTTTACTATGAATATACATATAATAAACATTCAATTGAGAGAAATGTCACATATGGGCTTTCATAACAATTTTAAAATTCCAGAGAATAATAATTGATAGATTATCTATTACAATGTTGCACTTTTCAGAAATGATAGGACAATTGGAGATGGATTTCTTAAATTTAAACTATGGAAAAAGGACAAGGACCTGAACTGTGTGGTATCCCACTCTCCAAACTTATTCCCAATTCCAACGCAATGATTTTGGACCTCAACAGATTAAAAAATTATGCAGCTTCTTTTCATGGCAGGTCTTTAATTCTGGAGAACAAAATCACTCAGCTACCGTCGCCAAAAAATTGATAAGGAAGATTGGTAAAAAGTGATAATGATAACTTAAAAACACTAATTATAATATTTCTTCAACCACATCGAGTGTAAAATGTAATGTTTTCAAAATTACGTTTGGGGTTTTTCTAAATATTAATTAAAAATTAATACTTATTAAAATATACACCGTCCTATTTATACTCTTTTGTGAAAAACTATCTAGTTTAGAACTAAGTTTAAGAAAATGTCTTTAATATTTTCAAACTTTTTTTTCAAAGTACAATGAAGTACGTTTAACGCAAAAACGTTCAAGACGAAACGAATGTTAACAGGAAATAATACAACGGTCCCCAAAGACAACTATGTATTTTCATGCATTTTTTCAATTAACACAAAACGAAAATATTTCCCTTCTAGGAATGGACAATTTTCCCGAAACCACCGTCGACTGATGAGATCTAAGGGGGGTTAAATTGAATGGTTTCATTGTTTCGTAGAAAAAAATGATCCCCTTTGGGAAAGCCGACACGAAACAATTTTGTTTATCTGAGCTACTTTCACCCTCCAATCCAACAAAATTCACACAAAATTATCTAACCTCACATCAGTTGGCTTTAATTCGGTGACAAATACATCCGTGTGAATAAAACGTGAGTTTTGGTTTAAATTTTTTTTCAACCTTCCTATTTTAAATAAAGAACGTAATGAATTTTGGAGCGCAAGCTATTTTGCTTATTGTGAACATGGGTATCTTTTTTAAAACAAACCAAAAAATGTTGTTTGTAATTTCATTAATTTTGTGACGGGCTCACGCGTCTCTCTCTGTTCTTTAACACCTCTGGGTTCTTTGGCGCAAGATTAATGGCAACTCTTTTCCTACCAAAACTCTAGAAGCGAAATGTGAAAAAGAAATGCAAATAAGATAGCTTTTAAATAACGGAAGTTTCAGTAAGTGAAATGGCAATTTTGGGGAAATGGTTGTGTGATAGGAATGGGGGGGTTGACGAATCGTAAATTACCGGGAAAACCTTTAAATACAAGGTGCATACCATTCCCGTTGCCCCCATTTTCCCCCCCGACGTTTCCACATAAAGATAGAATCTATGTTTGGATTGGTAGGACTGATTTTTGATATTAGGTTTTTAATATTATTAGAAGTGGGGTAGGCGGATAAAATAATTATAACAAAAAAGTGGTCTAAAAGGGGTTTAACTATCATTGTGTGTTTGTTCATTATAGATTCTCCTTAATTAAATTTATCTAAATTGTTAGAAATTTAAGTTCTATTCTTAATAAAGTCATATTAAAAAATTAAAATTCTATTCCTTTTTCAAATCCTAAACCCCTAGCTCACGCTTTCAATCAAAAATACGGTCACCAAAGGGGGGGTATCCGGGGTTTTTAAAAAAATTTTTTTTTTTCATTGATTTTTATTTAATATATGCATATACATTATGTAAATCTATGTAAGTAAAAAGTACTCTAATGAACCTAATTTTGTTGAATATATGTTGTTTTTTTTTGTATTATGAGTTAACACGAAATCTTTTTAACAAGAAAATGTATTTCAGCCGCTTAGTTTCGTGTTAAATGATTTACACTGTATCACTTTGCTCTGTAATTTTCTTATGTAGAAAAAGTCGTTATAAAAACTTAAACATATTTAACAATGATAACTCTTATGGTTTTTTCTTTTCCCTTCCCAACGGAAGGAAAGAAAGGACAGAGCCTGATACAGGATGAACATCAGATATTCCTTCGTTTGCCGTAGCCTTGAACACCTACGGTGACGACGTTTTCCCTTCCACCCCCAAATTTCAGGGGCTACCGGGGAAATGGGGGAAATCCGACTTCTCTTTCTATTCTAACAACCTCCCAAGAGGACTTGCGGCTCAACGGATATTTCGAATACTTCCATGCCGCAGAGGCACTTTTATTTACAAACACTATGTCTTTTCGGGGTTCGAAGGGGGTCTACAAACCCCAACACCATTAATCACGTACTGGGTGAGTGTCTCTTTGTCAACTGTTTTGTATTGCACTTCTTGGAGTGTTTGATAATCTAAAAAACATGTTGGTGAAAAAAACCCTTTCTTCCCTTTTTTTTTGGAAAAGCATAAAATTTATGGCATGCGCTGGGGAACCGTTCTTTCTAAAAGTTCAATTAAAATTCAACAATTCAGCAAAATAACAAATTTATTTTATAATGGCCCACTTCCAACCGAAACAGGATTACGGTCGAAAAATTTAAAATAATTTTAAAAAGAACTTCTTTAATGTAATTATATTTCGTGCTAATATATCCGAGTGCTTTGCGCCGATTTGTTGCTTCTTTTGCTCTCAAAGTACGTCATTGGTGTCTCAATAACTGTCCCACAAATTATGAATACTCCTAAATCACCTGATTAAAGCCCAGTAGAACTTTTTTGGTGAGAATTTGGTTTTCGCAATGAAAACAAGACGAAATGTGAAGTGAAAAACAATAAAATTACAGAAGCATGGAGGAACATCGATGCAGAAATTGCAAAAAAGTTGATGAAATATACACCAAGATGTTTAAATGTTGTTATGGATGCTTAAAGACATCCTATTTATTACATTAAAAAAGAAATACGATATTTAAATATATGTTGAAATTTTTAAAGCATACGGAGACTTTTGCGGCGTAATTTTTACCAGTATGTTGATTATTAATTTTTCAAAATAATAGTTATTCTGTCTTTTAAAAACTGATTATGTCATTCCATTAAGAACAAGTTGCAGATATCACAAAAAAAAAATTACAATTCCAACATATTATTTTGTAATAGTCGAAAACGTTGAATTTTACAGGATATTGCCGCTGTACTAACACTATTGTTGTCTACTGTAGCAAGAGAACAATGATTAAAAGCATCGTATTATGTGGTCTGTGAGAAAGAATAGTTGAAGAAAGTAAATTAGATATGATCTAAATATTAATAAGAACGAATATATGAATTCGAATAGACAACTGTGCCTTTCTGTTAAATACTGTCGGAAATGCAAAAAACATGAAATAAAATAAAATATCTGTAAAGTCACATTCTGTTGAATCTATGAAGTTCCATGATCAACCTGAGAAAAACAGAATAAAGGATGTCATAGTTCATTTTAATCTTGAAGAAGATGAAATAAGTTTATTTCTTAAATGATATTTGATCGCCGAACTAAAATTATGATAATTACCCCAGAAAACAAAGCGATTTAGTTTATTTCGTTGTTATCTTCTTTTGTTCAACCTATTTCTAAAGAGCCAGAACAAGAAGCATTGAAATATAAGTACAGTCGGACCTCTGTTTAGGCACCTAATAAAACCAGTTCAAGATTTATGACCACCATAAAAGAAAAAATAACTTGAAATGTCCTGAAATACTTTAAAAATAGGGAGAAAAAGTTAATTATATAGAAAATATACTTCGCTATTGGGAGGCTGTCTTACGAAGAAAATCGTGAAATATTCGTGGTTCCAAGAAAAATTTCGATACATAGAAAAATTCACAATATTGATGTTAGATTGTATTTAGAACTTTAAACGTAAGTTGTAAGTTGAAAATATATATTACAAAATGCCCTGAATGCACAAACTAATCAAATTGTATATAAAATTTAAAAAAAACAGTGCTATTTTTAAATATTTATGTTACAATTGTTGTTGCATGCTTTATTTATGATAACGTTAAAATACAGGTCTATATACAAGTAATGAAACTTTATCTACAGATATGCTTCAGAGCCACAAAAAGTACGAAAGTGATATCCTGGCCCTCCTCCCCGAAAAAAAAAATAAAAATAAAAAAAAGGAATACTTATTATGTGCTCTTTTCAATTTTACCCTTGAATATTTTCACTAGAAAAGCAGATATCGAAAGAAAAAAAAGACTAGAAAATAAGAGATCTCAATGTTTCCGTTCCTTGAAGTGTAAAACTTTCACGCTCGTCTTCTGGAGAATTGCTATCACATTATGCAAAACAAACACTCGCATTTCGGCGATATTTTCAACAATCCTTTTTTCTATCCAAGTAGTTTTACTGCTTCGCTGAATTTTTCTTTCTTAAAAAATCTAGAAATGTATCGCATTTATTGAAGAAGAAAATTCATGTTTCAGAAATACTGATTTTTGAATAGATTTTGCTATCCTCTGCTTTCGTACTTAGTTTCTGTTGCATTATGCAGAAACGAATTCAAGTGTTGTTTTCTGAAATTTCGTTCCTGCGATGTTTTTCTGTTTTTCAGCAAATTATTTTTGTCTGGAAACATACATGAAATGTGAACGAGGGAAACATAATTCTTATATTTCCCGTAAATATTTACAGAATTGACCCCTTCCAGGTTCATTTTATTTCTGGATTATGAATCCAACAATGCCAATTTTTTTTTATGATTATGTTCAAACATATATGCCGTTTAAAAAAAAATAATAGCACTATTCGCATAGAAAACTTTCAAAAAATTAATCTAAAAATAATCTATTTAAATAAATGAGTAATTTACATGTCAAGTTGGATTTCTGTATGGCAGAAATCACTAGACTTTGGAATCAGTTCACATTAACTATAAATATAAAACATATAACACTAGCTTTTATCTTGAATTACAAATTTTTTTGACATCCTTTGCACTTTGCATAAATGATTATGCAATTTTAAATAAATATCATCATGTATGATAAATTCGAAAACACGGTACTGCACATAACCCAATATTGTAATCTGGACAACAGAATCTCTTGCGTCTCTTTTTACCTTTTTCCCTTTACTGTTTCTATTTGGGCAGCAAATAATTCATTGTCTTGTTGGATTAGTTTTCTTCTCTGTTGGGGGAGTGTAATCAACCAAGTGTTTTTCAAACAAGCGTAAAAGAGGGGGCTCAACAGAAAGACCTCTTGTTTGAGCAGAAAATTCCACCAAATGGTAATTTTCTATTATTCGAAACCGTAACAAGCACATGTGAGAAAATTCGGAAAAGGCCGATCGCACAGTGACAATTTTCCCAGTTCCCGAGCTACACTCGGGATAAACCAGGATGGTACTTTCCACCTGCCCGAATTGAACATTTTAAATACCGGGAAAGGGCTAATGTATTTATTCAGCTGGTTTTTGACGAGAGAGTATTCATAGGTTCATACAGTTCTCTTCGCGTGATGTTGTTTCTTTTGAAACGTGTGTGTGATTTCTTTATTTTTTCTTGTAGCGCTCAGTAATAGATACTTTGAAAATTCAGGTATTATATACCCTTTCTATGAAACAAAATGTAAATCAACATATTTAGGCTGATTTCTACCTAATACACGTTATTTGGAATAATATCAGTTACATATTCCGTTAACTGTATACAAAATGTCTTATTTATTAAATAACAGACAAAAGAAACAGTGATGATAGTTTCCGTCATTCTTATTGCAATAAGACAAGTTCGAAATAATTCAGATTTACAGGAAATAATTAAGTTTGATTTAGAATTAACGAACATCTTGTCAATTTCTCTCTTTACATAATAAATAACTTTGGTCGATTTGCAATTCCTTAGGAAATTAACAAATGAAAGGTGTTCCTTAATAATTTCCGTGTCTATATTAGATAACAATATAAACTCACATCTTCTGAGCTAATATTTAACGTCTCAAAGTATTCATATAGTAATAAAAAGTACAAATCTTCGTATGCAAAATATTTTATTCAGAACTATTTCCGTCGAACGAAAGATTCAAATAGGAAATCCAAAACACACCCAATTAAAAATTTAAAAAAAATATTCAATTATAGTTACACCAAATCTCTTTCAATGCGCTGTTTCTAAGCATTAGTTTTATAGAAATTTTATTTTTCTTTCTTTCTTTTTGAAAATTAATTTTTTTGCAGTAATATTGCTTCAAACTATATTTAATTCTAGAATAACCACTTATTCAACATGCAAGTAGTCTGGCTTTCTGTTTTTTTAACTTTACTGATGGATCCATTTAGCAAAACGACTTAATTATGCAAATTTTTAAATATAAAACTTACATATATTAAACATCCCTGTTTTTATAAAAGCAGTTGAATAAAGCTAAATACGTTAACACAAACTGAAAAAATATCTTGCATAAGAGCTGACATTTCAAAAAGCTGAATTCAAGTACTCAAATCAAAAGAGTATTTTTAAATATGTACTTACGATTTTTATGTAATAATATCTAAATAGAGTTAAAAAAATCTTATGTACTTAAACCTCAATTTTATATAGTTTGCTACATAATTAATTTAAATGTTATATTTCATATTTCAAATAAATTTATCGAGAAACATTTGTGTAAAACAAGACACTTCACTTTCTTTTACATTTATTCATATGTAGATCCGATAACTTACATATCTGTGCTAATTAGTTGGAATCAAATAAATAAAACTGCATTTTTTTTAAATCTTTGCCTTTATTTATAGTTCTGTCTTTATTTATACTAAAATAAATGCCTAGATTAGTATTCTAATGTCGTGAACAATCAAAATTATTTCATTAATCGGTTGCGAGAGGGCTCACACAGCTTTGTGACATAAGGCATTTTATTTCAAATTAATTACACATAGCCCAGTGGCTGAGTGGTTAGTGCATTGCGCTTTCTCCTACAAGTTTGACGTTTAAATCCTGAACTGGGCAAGGTTGACTCAGCCTTTCATTCCTTCAGTGGGTCGACAAAATGAGCACCAAGCTTGCTTGGAAGCTTAACACTTCGGGTTTTGCATCAGACTGACCACCTGGCCGGAACATCTGCTCATGCAACTTAGGGCCCAAGGTCATGTAGACTGAGTTGAGCATAATAGGCCTTGGCCTTAATGGGCTGTAGCGTCACTGAGTTAAGTTAATTAAACAAAACAAATATTTATTAGTAAATTGTTACTCTTCACAGCCTATCATTGAAGAAAAGTTCTAGTCCTGTATAAGGTTCAAATTCTTGAAATGACCAGTGCCTAGGTGTGGCTGTCTTCGCAACCCTTTTCGCTGGTATGGTCACAGGTCAATTTACTGGTGTGGCTGTCCTCACAACTTCTTTCGCCTGTCTTTGAAGAAGAAGAAGAGCGGATCAATAAGCTGCTGCAGAGGATCAATCCAAGATCCTCGTCAACTTGTGCGCCGATCCTTTAAACCCCAGGGTGATCCTCTTTATGGACCCCAATAATCTCTGATTAGTGAGCGCAGCGGATCTGCCCATAGCCCACCTCGTCTTCGTCCCATCACCATTGGTTTTTTGGGACAATAGGCCGGTGCGTCTGAATCAACTCCGTTAAAATGTTTTCAAATATTTTAATAAAGGTGAAAATTCATATTTTCGTTTTATTTTGATCCGTACGACCATTTCCAATCCAAACAATGTTAAGTTAATTCCCTTAACTGTCTCAGAAAGTCTTTTTAACTCAGGAGAGGTCACACAGGTGACAGAGTTACCCCAGGCCCATGGAATCTTCAATTCTGGGAAAACTATTTGTTACCAATGACCTTGTCAGTATCCTCCTAGACGACAGTCTTCATGCGAACGAAAATGTATTCGTCGCATATCTCTATCTGTTTTTAATAGTGGAAAACGGTTTTTTTCCCACACTTAAGGTACTTGGGTTGACTGAGTTCTATGCACGACCACTTTTGTTCCAAAATATTTTCTGTGAACAACATTACATTTTCCCTCTGTGAACGACTTAGTGATTTTAAAAACTGTGTTGTATGACTTATTATGGTTTATAAATGTAAATGAACAGAATATAAAAAAAATGAAATGAGCACTTGAGATCTCTATTTGATGAAGTTGAGTATTCGGAACAAGAAATTCATCAAGCAAGGAAAGAACTTGACGAAATAATGAATACTAATCATGAAAGGTGAAGTAAATTAGAGGAAAGCGATGAAACGTTTTAGTAGAAAGAAGATTTTTAAATGCTAACTAAATAACTCCATCAAAAAGAATACAAAGCAATAAATGAACCACAAGACCCATTGCGTCCTGCCAAAAAGGCGCAAGCGAGAAAAATTCAACATGCTATTATGCCGATCATCTAAGGATAATAGAATACTCTAAGTTGAACAAAATTTGACAGTTTTGCTGCGAATATACTCCTGTAATGTTAGCGAAAATTGACTGTGAATTGAGTCCTAAGCTATTAAAAAATCAACTACGTTTGAAACTTTTTATTTTTAGTTCAGTTTGATTGGATTATTTCTCAAATTATGAAAGAAATTTGAAAATTTTTAAAATTAGGTAAGTATACTTTATCTTAAATTATTCACTGAATTATTCACTGAAATTAAATTATTCTTAATAAGAATTAAATTAAATCTTAAATTATTCACTGAAAAATACGATTTTTATCGTGTACAATAAAAATGTTATGAAGAAAAAGGATTGGGGTGATTCATCACCCCGCATGACCGCTAACATTACTCCCGAGTGTGTGAGCGACTTCTTCCGTGTTAGTAAGAAATTAATTTATGGTTTTACATTTCAAGGTATGAAATGTATTTTATAAATCAATAAAATATCTTAACTTAACTTAATATAAAAACATTGAAAACTCATTAAATTTGGATTTTTATTTATATTAAAGAGCTACTGGTGGATTTTTGTTCTTTAAAAAATCTGATAGTATTGATTAAAAATTAATATAATTCTAAGCAAAGTTATTAATATGATTTCTAAGCAAAATATCATTTATAATATAAAATTAAAAATAATATTTTCAATAACTTTAATAATGCACATATATTTGAAACTGAGAAAATAAAAATGAAGTATACATGAAAACTTGTATTACTGTAATTATCATTACTAACCTACTCATTTTTTCATATTTGAATGCATGGGAAGGATTATGATAATGTTAATGGTGTTTATTATTTATGTAAGTTTTAAGTTTAGTAAGCAATTAAAAGTTGTGATAACTTATAAGCGATTTGAAATCTTTAAACTTTCCATTCACCACCGTTTATGATTATCTCACAACATTTATTGGTAGACAATTGCTGGAAAGGAAAAATAAACCAAAATTCTTTCTCTGAAAAGGATTAATTTGTCTAGAAACATCAATTATATTCTTTCAGACCCAAAAGAGATTGTAATCCAAGATTATTTCATTCTTTTCCACTAATAATTTGAGTAATCGTATTTTATAAACAAAATTGGATGGATTATATTACTAATTCATTAGTCAATCAGGCGTTAAATTGCCTCAAATTTTCTTAAATTTTTGTTGTCGCTCACTGATGGTCGTTAATCATGACGTTGCAACTAAAGAAATATTTAGGCTTAGCTGAAAAATGCGTGTTTTGTTCGTCGGATTTTCGTAATTGCATTGGATTAGTTATTATTTTACTTTGTAATATTAATTATAATCCTACTAGAGAACAACACTGCATTTTTATATTATTTTGATTTTATACATGAAGAAATACTTTCCAGAATAAGATTTCGAATATCATATTTTAATCATGAGAAGTATTATTGTTAGTTTTATATTATTATTTCCCAATGAACAAATTATACAGTGGACCAAAAAAGTGTGTGTTCTTACAGTTGTAAGCTTGTATAAAATTAAATGCATACGACTAATATAAATTAATGTTTTAGAACTGCAATTTTTTTATGAAAAATTATACTTAACTTTTTATGAAATATTATATACGTTTAACTTTTTATGAAATATTACTAACTTATTCTTAATGAAATAATATAACCAATTTTTAAAATACAATCTATTATAATTTAAGCAATTAATAAAAAAACATTAAAAAATTACGCCACAAATTCTTTGTACACTTAAAAAATTTTTAGCATAGCTTTAAATATTGTATTTATTTCTCAGTTTAATATACAGGATATATTTTAGCATTCACAATAACTTTTATACATTTTTGTATAGACTTAATCAGTTTTTTTGTAATATCTGCATCGATGTTCCTCCATTCTATTGTTGTTATTGTTTTTACTTTACATTTGTGGTTTTCCATAAATCATGTTTTCTTTTCCAAATCAAATTATCATGAAGCATGTTATACTAAGCTTAAATCAAGTGATTTGGGAGGTTAATTTCAGAATTTGAAACAGTTATAGAAAACCCAGCGGCGTACAATGCGGATAGTGCGCTTAGTGTCATTATCTTGTTTACCTAATCAAACGCATAAATTTAACAATGATTTATGCAAATATTTTCCTTAATCATGGAAATTCATTTTTAAACAATCCATTTCATAAAAAGGGCTTGGTGTTTTAAACATTTTACAGTGTTTTTCCAGGCACCGAATGTATTAAGAATTAGTTCTCTTCATTAAATGTTTTTAGGACCTTCAGTTATAAAAGCTTCGCTGGAAAATTACTTTCAGTCTATTAAATATGTTTGAAACACCTGATTTTTTCAGAAAATGAATTATTTAGTCTATAAAATGAAGAAAATAATACACACATATCTATACATATATTCCAACATACTTATTCAAGCACTAATCACGTGATCTCTCCCACTATTACACCTATTGACTTGAAATTCGGCAGGCACATTTCTTTTGATGTGTACTGTGACGCTACTTAACTTCCAAGGAGGTTTGTGGGGGTTACAGGGTGTAATAGTAAGACTTTAAAATTACTTTATTTCTTGTTAGCTAAAGCGATCGCGCAGCTTTTGGCCAAAAGACATTTCATTTCAAATTAATTTTTAAAAAATTAAACTCATTTCTTAAGTATTTTAATTTTTTCAACCTTTCGCTGGAGAAAAGTTCCAGTCCGGATTAATGTTTGTAGATCTTCAGATGATCTTCTCCCGGGTGTGGCTGTCCTCATAACATCTTTCACTGGCATCGTTCAACATCAATCAGAGATAAGCCTGCTTCACAGGCTCCGTCCCTCCGTCTTCAAAAATGTCTTCGCAGTTCCTTGATCACTTGATCCTCTCGTGTGCGGCTGCCCCTGTCACCTTTTTCACTTATGTTCGAAGAAGAAAAAAGATTGATGCAGAAGATCCTCGTCACGTTTGCACTCGTACTTTAACCCCCCTGTGTGGGCCTCATTTACCTCCCAATAATTTCTGATTGACGAACGTCGTAAGTGTGCACCCGAAATCCTTCGCTTTGGTCTCAATTTCATTTATTCTTTGAGACAATAAGCCAGTGCTTCTCAAACTTTCAATATACGCGACCCACTATTCAATCATCATTTTCATCGCTCCCCGCTCCTTACAATAACAATGTATTATGAGTTCAATAATACTATAGTTTGACACTAAAACTACGATACGACTTTAACCTCTTATGTGTCACCGACGCACAAAAATGTCCCGCACAGCCTAAGCATTAATTTTCTGGTCGGATATATACGTCTTTCCAAAGTACGATCTATTATGTGCAGCGCTATCCATAAAATTATTCTGAAGGCTTTGGAATGTAATAAGAGGATCTTGACAGTGCTTGCGAAGGATTTACTTATTTCAGGGGATTTGCTTATTTACTCATTTTCTTCTCCCCCTCAAAAAAAAACCACACACACACATCAAATAAGCGTTTTCCACGTAGCTTGTCTACGGTGACATTGGGGAGCTAATCGCTTAATTTTTAATCGGCAGTTAAAGAATTATTGAAAAACCGTACAAATTATCAAGATAAGTGATAATACAAGCCCATGGGGTCACTGATAATTATCAAACTTGTTTTTAACTTAGTATTGTTAAATTAAAAATAAAATACATTGTATAGTACTGATACATTTATAAGTGTATTAAATCAGTGTAAATGTGTAGTTTATATTTTATTATATCATATTTGGTTTGATTATTTTTAGTAAATTATCAATTTTTTAAAAATAATCTTTTGCTTTCGACTTTTCAATAGGCTCGCTCCTTCCTCGTAGATATATCACACCCCCCAAGAGGGGCACTCTCACAGTTTGAAAAATACTGCAATAAGCCATTACGACTGAGATCAACTACGTCGTCGTACCTCTAACACCATATGGATAGTCTATCAATCTACCTGTAAATTTGACCTTGGAATATCCTCCTGTGTATGTCTTCCTCACAACTGGTCAACATTCTTACCATTCTAGTAATAAGTGGTCCACCTATTCGAAGGGACGAAATAATGGATACCTTGTCCAACAGGAGTGTCCTTTCTATAAATCGTTGTAACTAAAACCCCATATGGGGGTCGGAGAAGGAAGAGATGTGGGGGAATATCAAAGCCGATTCGAGAATCAGCTTAAGATGTGTTTTACTTCAGGCGTGAGAGAAGAATACGTGGTCTCTTTCTGAAGAATATAACAGCTCATCTGACAATTCTGTTTTCTCCTTAGCTTCAAAAATGACAAGTTGGAGGCATACAGTTCTAGTCTAATGAGGAGTCACTACAAGGGGTATTATAGTTTTTTAAACAATTAAGCCTACAGATTTGGCATTCCACAGGTATGTTTCCTTTGTTGTGAATAGAATTTCTCTAAAAAAAAGGTTTAAGGTATCCGACTACTTTCGGAACCGTGAATTTGCAAAAGAGTATAAATGGTTAATATTTATGATATTTAGTGTCACTTAGATTAGAAAACGTATAAAAAATTGTTTTAAGAATATTATTACAGTAAAAAATTAAGATAGAATGACCCATTTTCAAAATGTTTTCCTTTTATGAAAAATGCTTCTATTATAATAATATTTTGCCTGTATATAGCTCAGACCTCTGTACAGAGGCTGAACTAGAATTTTTGAAATATATAGCTTAGAAGTTGATTTATCCATATTTTACTACAACAGAGGGGAGAAATTTTAAGAATGAAACGCCGATAATTATCTCAATTGGTGGTAATTCTGAAAATAATGTGAATTTTTTCAAAAATCCTTGTTCAAAATCTCTAGAGAAGTCTTTACTTTCTATAAGCAAAATATTATTATTATAGAAGCATTTTTTTATAAAAAAAGAACGTTTTGAAAAAAGGTTATTCTGAGATAATTTTTTGCCAAAATATTGTATTTAAATATTATTGTATTTTGCCAAATCATTGTTTTTTATTACTGTATTTTTTAAAATTTTTTTTTGTCTTAATGTCCTTAAAACAATTTTGTACATGTATTCTAATCTTAGTGACACTAAATATCATGGAAATTATCCATTTTTGCGTTTTTTTAAAATCACGGTTCCGAACACATTGTTGGATACCTTAAGGAAATCAACTCTATGGGGGTAAGTGATACAGGGGTGTAACTAATACATCTATTTCCGTTTTAGAACTAGACTTGTTCTTTTTAAACATAGAGGTTAGAGGTGAGGGTGATAAGATTATCCCCTTCAATCATTCAATACAATCAAAAGCCTGATGCTTATACGTATATAATCCTAGCATTAGGCTTTTAAATAATATATATACCTTTAAATTTATCCAATTTCTTTGTGATTAGTATTGCATACAATTTTTTCTAGTCACATGACAATAAAAATATTGTAAAATACTTAAGCACCACCATTTGCTTGGGATTTATTTAATTCATTTTCATAAACTAGGAGGCTCTAGTAATTTCTAAAAACAGTTCAAACAGCATACTTAATCTAAAATGGGATGAATGATGCATATGTGTTATTTGTATTTTAGATGTACGATGGTTAATGCCATTTTTATTTCTTCTAATTATATCTAATGTTTATATTATATTTAATGAGAAATATTTAAATTGGACAAATATATTTAGATTTATCTAACAGGCTGAGTTAATACAGCGTTGAAATAGTTTTAACTAACTAATTAAATCTTAAAAATATTTTTAAAGCGCACAGCAGTTTTTCCAATTCGTGCGTAACTTTACCTTCTTTTTTTTCCATCATAGAAAAATGATTAGAAGATGAGATCTATATAAAAAGCGACTTCAAATGAAATAGTTTGGAAGAATTCGCAACTTTTTTAGAATATATTTATAAAACATTTTAGTACGTTTTCAAAAATAAATCAATATACGATGAAATACGTTTAACGTGAAAACACTAAAGCGAAATATCGGTTAGCACGAACTAATACAAAGGTCTCGTCTAACTATTTTGTATTTTACGTCACTTTTTTTCTTAACACGAAAAGATTTATTTTCTGAAAATGAATAAAATACGAGAAACACCAGCTGCGAAAGCGCGATTTAAGAGGGATGTGAAATGAAAGATGGGTTTATATCTTTCGTAGAAAGGAGGCGAACTTGGCATTGAAATACCATTAGAATAGCCTGTGGCAAGAGCCAATTGTGTTTATATACTCTACTTTCACCCTCCACCCCTACAAATGCCACACAGAAGATGTCGTCTCTCATCAGTTGGCTTTGGAATTCCGAGTACATCGCAGTGTGAGTAAAAATGAGGGAGTTAGGTTCACGTTTGTTTTCTGTTTTAGAAGAATTTTCTTTCGAACACATTGGCAAACGGCTCAGGAGGAAAAGCTGAAAACAGGAATCTGCGTAAATTTTGCAATCAGTAAATATTGTATTAAATTTCATTAAGTACTTGTGAATGCTTTTATTTTAATGATTTTTATTAAATGTATACATATATACATATCTATATAAATAAAAGAGTAATAAAGTCTTAACTTTGCTGAATAAGTTTTTTTAAGTTATAAGTAATTTTTTAATAGCTATTAAATGGTCACAATATACTTTAACAGGAAAAGATATTTTAATCTATTCAGTTTCATGCTACTGTATTTGTTTTGTTATCATTAAAAAATCCATTAATTTACCCAAATTGCGATGCATTATATTAAATAAATGCATCCCAGTAACAATGCTTATCTCTTAATAACAATAATGCTTATTTAAATTATAACTAATCCAATATATCTTTCCCCTTTTCTTGTATCAATGGAGGGTTTTATAGAAATCACTTTATTCAAGAAGATTTTTAAGGCATAAGTATATATCATCATTTTATTTGATACTTTCATCATTTGTCTTCTCAAACTATATTTTATATTTCAATACATTATAACAAGTACACTTTTATATCGCGTAAATAGTTGATGTATGACATAAAAACCTTTTCCACTTTCATGATATACATAAAATTCTTGAATAATTGAAAATATTAAAAAAAAAAAAAACTATACAAATATAATAAAAACTTTCAAAAATATGCAATAAATAAAATCACAAATATTATATATGATGGTAATCTGGTATATATGAGTCCATAGTACATATACATCTCCCTTTTCTTGGCCTGATGCCATTAATCTTTGAGCAATAAAAATACATTCATTTCTTTGTTTGTGTATGGAGATTTTGAAGAATCATCCGTCTAATAAAAAGTTACACTTCCAATAATATAGAAACATAATATCTATAGTAACTTTTATTTTGCCTTAGCTTGAATATGTGAGAAGAATTAAAGTATTAAGTAAGGAATGAACCAATAGAAAAATTCAGACAAAATTGAAGTATTAGGGAAAAAGAAATAAATGTTATAACAAAATTAAAGCAAAGTAATAAATATATTAACTAATTTACGTTAAAAATATTGCTGCACTTTGTTATGATATACAAATTAGAAGCGCTTTTATCATTGGACGTACTTAGACACGTGATTGAAGAAGCGTACTGCATTTCTCTAAATGAAAATTTCATGTAAATTAAATTGGTATCAGTAAAATTATAGTTTATATTTTGATAAAGAATTAGTATTCGATATAGATCTTATTTGTTAGCTGAGACAACTATAAACAAGAAATTACAGCAAAAGAACATTTTAGGTAGCGTTGATAGAAACATTTACGATTTTAAGAACATTTGTGTGACACAGTAACATATAAGGAAATAGAAAAGTATATATAATTATGGGTTTATTAAAGAATCCATAGCTTTGGTATTACATATGTCCTATTCATAATCTGATTCTCGTACATAAGTTTGTCTCTATTTACATCTAGAAGCAGAACTTACCCAGCAAAGGATTCCATCTTTTTTTTCTTTTTGGCATTATCATCAAATAACGAGAAGATCTTTAAGAAGGTTTTATTAATTTGGATAAAAAGGAACACACCTCTTAAACATGTGGTGTTGAATAAATGTTGCAACAGCGAATATTGAGAAAAAGTGAATATCCTTTTCTAAGTCAGAATTATTTAAATTTACACACTATGATTTAGTAAAAAGGTAAATTTAAATGCAACAACATACGACAGTCTTTACAAAAGAAAGCGTCAATTTTCTTTGGTAGAATCAAAGGCCTCAAAGTCATGTGTCAATTTCAGTGTCAAAACTTTGGACCTCTTTATCATAATAAATGTGAGATCGTGAAGCCATTTAAATTTACCGTAAAATTAAGCATACAACGTGCACTTTTGACACAAAAAGTAAGATCAAAATTTATGAATGCGCGTCATACAAGGGATATAAAAATGGGAACTTTTAAAATAAAAAAATAAAAGAAATGAGCATAAAAAAATTAGACTTCTACATACATCTAAATATTTTTCATTTAAATGAAATGGCACTCCATATGAACTTAAAGGTTTGTAGTTCTAGAAGCATAATGTTTTTTCTAAGCCTTTGGGATCATACCTTGAATAAATGACTTCAAATCATAAGAGCATTGCATACGCACGTTTCAGGATGTATTGTAAAAATTGGGTGCTCGTTATAGGGTAAATATACACTGGTGTGCAAAACTTAAGCAACAGGTGGGTTTATTGCCATAACTTCACGAAAAATCACCTGAGAGACATGAAATTCTGAAATGAGGGAGAGTATTATGTACGTAAAGGATGACGAAAGCATTGGCGCTGAAAAAGGAATACAACGCATACGGTATGGAATCAAACAAAACAAGCTTTTGAACGCATAGTATCGTGACTCATGATTGTCTATCCAACAGGAAGAACAACAAGCAGATGTTCCTTAATATGGTATATGCCTCCCTTACTACAATGGTGCTTTGCACTGTCTCCGCATGCTCAGAACCAGCTGGTGCAATTTCTTGAGGTAGGAGTGCCCATTCACTCAATCAACATCTGTTTGAGTTGTTGGTTGTACTCCGGATGATGTGAGCGTGTGGCAATACGTCTCCCCAAAGCATCCCACACATGTTCGATGGGATTTAAATCTGGACACGCTGGCCAATCCATTCGAGTGATATCTTCACTTCCAGCGCTCCTCAACAGCAAGAGTGCGATGTGGCAGTGCACTGTCATCCATAAAGATGAAGTCTGGGCCAATGGCACTTCGGAAATGATGCAGATGGGGAAGAAGTACCTCCTCACAATAGCGATCCCCGGTTACAGACCCTCTGTCGAAAATGGAAAGCTCAGTTCCGCCGTTCAGCATAATGCCAGCCCAGACAAGAACTCCAGGACCACCTAACGATGTCTTTCCTTGATGTTACTGGGATAAAACCGGGTCCCGATCTCTCTCCAAATCAAACGCGTTGAGAATCGCTTCTGGTACTGAACCGACTCTCATCCGTAAAAAGAACACGACTCCATTGATAAGTTGTCCAGTTTTTGTGCTCTCTGTCCCACTGTAAACGGTGGCTTCTGGTGGCCATCTTTCAACGGGAGGCAGCGTTCAGGGACGGCGGGTGAACAGGCCCCTTGTGAAGGCGTCTGGCCACAGTAAACCGCTACACTTGTCGACCTGTTGCTGTACAGAGTTTCCGAGCAATGGCGCTTGCTGACTGCTGTCGAACTTTTTCGCCTGCAGGATGATATATCGGTCATCCTCTGCAGTTGTCGTCCTCGGCGGCCACACCAACCTTTCTAACAGCTGTACCTGTGGTTTGGAACGCTTTCAAGCGCGCGAAACGACACTTTGTTGATTCCGAACTCTGCAGCTACACTGGTGACAGTACGCCCCTCCTCCAGCTTTCCGATCATTCTTCCACTGTGAAGTCATCCAGATGATTTCTTCTAGCCATATTTCACGAACTGATTCACTGGCACTTGCAGAGAATATGGTGAATTGCGTCTCCGTCCTTCATTTCATTCTACTGTTGACAGGCGCGCGACATCACGCGTTTTGCGTACGCTCACATCGCTTCTGACGTTTTGTTCCTGATATTTTGCATACGCATGACGTTTCTACTGACTTACGTGTTCCCTCTACTGATCTCCAGACCTTCTTTTTCTGCAATTTCATGGCTATCTGCTAAATGTTTGCATTGTTGTTTAAGTTTTGCACACCAGTGTACATTAAAAACCCGAGAACATGGTTTGAATGTATACGTGCGCATCATTCGCCAGTGTGGGAGGTACGCTGGATTTTACACGGTATAAGTCAGTGCTTCTCAAAATTTAATTATTAGCGACCCAATATTCAATCATAATTTCATCGCGCCCCTTCCTTACAAATAACAATGCATTGAATTCAATAATACTATATTTTGACCCTGAAGCTACAACACGACTTTAACCGCTTAAGTGGCACCGGCGTATATATACGTCGCACTCAACCAGTGTGTTAAACGCCCGGACGTATATATATACATCTCCCTCAACTAGTACGTTGAATGCTCCGGATGTATATGTATATTAGGTTGGGGAAAAAGAAATCCATTATATATTTTTCGGTATATTACGTAAAGTATAGTAAAAACAATTTCAAATTTATGCTGGTTGTTAAGGTGACATATCACACTAAGAAAATTATTTGCTGTTTTTTGTTTGGCTCATTCAGTTGTGAGTTACAGAGTGTTAAAAATGAAAGTCATACAAGAGAAAATTCGATACATTTTACTGTTTTTCTTTGATAAAAGCGAAAATGCAAGCCAGGTGGCTGAAACTGTGAATGATGTTTATGGTGCCGATACTGTAACAACTAATTAAGTGCAAGTTTGGTTACGTTGATTCCGTTCCGACATTTTTGATGTTAAAGATACACCTCGCACAGGTGGGCACGTCATCGAAAATGCCGATAAAACCGCAGAAATAATCAAACTGACCGGCATATTAGTAGTCGTAGCATCTTCCAGGAGCTAAAAATCGACTATAAAACAGTTTTTAAGCATTTGCGCAAAGTTGGATTCAAAAAGAAGCTCGATGTTTGGGTGCAACACCAATTAACACCAAAACACATGATGTATCGAATTTTCACATGTGAAGCCTTGACCAAACTTAAAGAAATTGACTCATTTCTTCAACGATGATGATTGGAGATAAGAAATCGGTCACATATGAAAATATTGTGCGAAAACGATCGTGGTCAAAGTGCGATGAATCAGATCAAACGGTTGCCAAATCAGGACTAACGGCCAGGAAGGTTCTATTGTGTATTTGGTGGGACTGGAAAGGAATAATTTATTATGAATTGTTTCGGTATGGTCAAACACTAAATTCAGATTTCTACTGTCAACAACTGGACCATTTGAAGCCAGTGATTGACCAGAAATGGCCAGAATTGGCCAACAGAAGATGTGTTGCGTTCCATCAGGACAACGCCAGGCCACACGACTGTAGTGACTCGCCAGAATTTCCGGGAGCTTGATTGGGAAGTTATAATGCATCCACTATATAGTCCAGACATGACTATATGGTGTTTTATGGTGACTATATGGTGTTGAGAGTTTATAAACCGTATGAACTCTCAAGATCAGGGTTAATTTTTGTATATATTATACGTGACAAACCCGCAGAGTCACTAGTAATTGTTAAACTGGTTTTTAACTTATTATTGTTAAATTAATAATAAAATACATTGTCAAATAATGATATATTTATAAGTTTATTATATCAGTGTAAATGTTATTTTATTTACTATGTCAGAATGTATTTTGTTTAATTTCAGTAACTTTTTTTTAATAATATATTTTTTTTAATAATCTTTTGTTTTTGATTTTCCAATATGCTCGCGCCTCCCTTGTAGAGTTTTCACATCCCTCTAGGGTAGCGTGCCTCACAGTTTGAGAAACGCTGCGGTTACGTCAATTTAAATAGAGAGAATAAAATAGATTAAAAGAGAAGCAAAGAATAAAATAAATGGAAATCAATGGTTTTATGGTACATCCTTACACATGTAAAAATTACAAGTCATTGCAAATTTAGGCTACATTATCTTTAATTTTTTTTATTTATCTTTTAGGCTATTTTAGAGCACTTTTCAAAGTTCCCCTTGTGTTTACGGTAGTATCAATTTTTCTGCAATAAATATTTTTTTAATAATTGCATCTCATATTTTTATCGGGAGTGAAGCAGAGAAAGAAAAAAAGAAAAAAGAAATTCAAAAAAAAAAAAAAAAAACCAAAAAAAAAAAAAATACCAGAAAATACTTAAAACAAAAAAAATTAAAGAGTAGTTTTTTTTATATATATGAGGATGCAAAGACTGAATGATATAAGCGACAAAAAACTTGTCATATTTTATATTTACGCTGCTACTTTAATTAAACTAAAAGGCATAAAAATGTCAATTAATAATGCCACTATGCAAGACTTCCACCAAAAAAAAAATGTAGCTTTTACAAGCCAGCCCATTTTCTTCTTAGAATGAACAAATATGCTCAATTATTATTATTATTTTTTTTTCTTTTGAAAATTTATTACATATATGGATTTTTGCATATTCTTCTATGCATTTAAATTTACTTCTATACATAAATTAGACATTGCTTTTCTACATTTGTATTCAATTAATTATGCCAAATGATGTTAAAAAACTTCAAAGGGCACTTTTAAAGAGAAAACATTCAAAAGAAATCAACTTCAAAATTAGGAACCTTAGTTCTGTTTAACCCTATTCCGCAACTAACCCCATGTTGGTAACCCTATTCCACAGAACTTTGGAGTTAACTTATTTCGAAATCATAAAGTGGTCTCTTTGTCAGTAAAATGTAGAATTTAGTGTAACTTAACCCGGGAGAAGGTACTAAAGTTAATGGTTTCGGGAATCACCCCAATTCTTTTTTATAGTTATATTTATTGTACACGATAAAATGGTACTTCCAGGAAATAATCTAACTAACAGAAAGTATACTTATCCACCTTTAAGGACTTTTCAATTTATATTTGATAATTTGAGAAAAAAATCGAATCACACTGATCTAAAATGTTTCAAATGTGCGTGACTTTAATAAAGGACACACGCCACAGACATTTTTCGCGAAGAGTACAGAAATAATATTTGCTAGCAAAACTGTCCTATTTGTTTCAAGTGTTTGTAGTTTTATTGTCCTTTTTTACTTTACACAAATAGCTAGTTGAACTGTTTCTTGCTTGTGCCTTTTTGACAAGGCACAGTTCGGAGTGTGGTGCACTTGTGGCTTTATATCTTTTTTGATAAAATGTTCGGTTTACATTTGAAAATTTTTCTTATAGTTCAAACGTTTCATGTTCATCACTTTTCTCAAATTTACTTTCGCTGTTATAATTAATATCCATTATTGACTCAGGTTCTTTCCTTGTGTGATCAGTTTTTGTTCATCCAATAAATATCGGAAGTGCTGATTTCCTTTTTTTTATATATGTATATTCTGTTCATTTGCGTTTATAAACCATAATGTGTCGTGCGATACCAGCAGTCAAAAACGCTACGTCGCTTACAGGGGAAAAATGTAGCCTGTTAATAAAAAATATTTTGGAGCTTAAGTAGTCACGCGACGAGCTCAGTCACCCCAAGCACCTTTAGGTATCCGACTATGTTCGGAACCGTAGTCTTGCAAAAGCGTATAAAGGGGATACTATTTATGATATTTAGTGTCACTTAGATTAAAAAATGTATATAAAATTGTTTTAAGAATATTATTACAATAAAAATTATTTAAGTACAATTTTTTTGAAAAAAAGGGAAACATAGAACGCCCCTTTTTTTCAAAATTTTTTTCTTATGAAAAAAAATGCTTCTATAATAAAATATTTTCCGTAAATAATAGACCCTCTACAGAGGCTCAACTATTTTTGATATATATAACTTAAAAGGGGGTTTATCCATATCTTACGAAAAAAAGGGGGGCGAAATTTTTAAAGAAAATATGCCGATAATTATTTCAATTGGTGGTAACTCTGAAAATAATGTGAAATTTTAGAAAATTTTAGTTCAGACTCTCTGCAGTAGTCTTTACTTTATATAAGCACACACACAAACACAAAATAGTATTATTATAGAAGCATTTTTTATAAAAGAACATTTTTTTTTTCGAAAAAATTGTTATTCTAAGTAAATTTTTTGCCAAAATATTGCATTTAAATAATTTTTTGTTGTCCTATAATGCCCTTAAAAAAATTGTATACATGTATTCTAATCTGTATTCTATTCTGTATTTTATTTCCTATAAAAATAAATTTTTCCATATTCCTTTAATTTTTTTTTGTCATTGTAGTAAATATTTTTCTGGATTCACCCGCAATTTGCAACTGTTAATGTTTACATGGATTAATCTATTTCAAAAGTCTTAAAGCTGAAATATGAAACAGATTACCATTTGTCTAATGACGCATACACATTTATATCATTCTGAAAATATTTGAAAATACCTCTCTAGAATTTTCAGTAAAACTCTTTGAAGTCAAATTTACTATATATTTATTTTTAGGGTAAACAAACACAGTCTACAAGAGTTTGGAAATACTATACTTTATTGCTTTTATATCTTGTACTTTCCAGACACTATTTCGGAGATTCAAATGAGAAAGGCTGCAATTTTCAGACCGTTCAAGCTATTTGAGCTTATATAGAAAATAGCTTTTATATGATGAAATTTCTCTTATGGTTAATCAGTAAGAAAATTCATTTATAGGCACACAGTGTACTTTAAAAATTGAGATTAAAAGTTTAAGCTAGACTCTACTTTAAGTAAATGGTTGTATAAGAGTATATAAAGTATATAAAACTTTATTTAAAGTGGTATTTAAAGTATATAAAACTTTATTTACAGTGGTATATAGAGTATATGAAACTTTATATACAGAGTGAAAATCGTTTAACACGCAACTGAGGAAACTGAAACAATTTCTTCCTGTTAAAGGATTTCATGTTAAAATATATTGCGTCCTCCTCCCACAGATAATCCACAAAATTAATTTTATTATACATTTTATTTACATATATAAGTGATTATGGATGTATTTAATAAAAATCAATGAAATAAAAATATTCACAAGAGAACTTAGTGAAATTTAATATAAAATTTAGTAATACCAAAATATTTACAGATTTTAGTTTCCTGTTTTTGATCAACAACCTCAGGAAGCCTCCATCTTAATTTTATGCGAAATTGCAGTTTGCTTTCCTCCTGAACTCTTTGCCATTGTGCTCGTAAAAAAGCCCTTTTTAAAACAGAAATAAAAGCGTGAATCGAGCTCACTGATTTTTATTCACTCGGTGATGTACTCACCTCTGAATTCCAAAGCTGACTGATGAGATATGTTTGTGGGGCATATGTGGGGGTGAGTGAAAGTAGCTTAGATAAACGAAATTGGTGGTGTCATAGGCTTTTCCGAGGGAATTTCAAAGCCATGTTAGGTTCTTTTCTATGAAACAAGTGAAATCTCCTCTTTTCTTTTCTTTTAATTTAAACCCCTTTCCAAGCGGTCTGCACGTAAATCCCGTTTTTCCCAAGAGGGTTTTTTTGCCTTCAAGAAATTCCCAAAGCGGCCGACCCGCTTTCCCCAAAGATACGGCTCAACCGTTTTTGGGCCCCACCTGAGGGAAAAAAATACTTGGGTGCATTTTCGAAGCATCTCCAAAATGGCAAGACCTTACGTGCAGACCGCTTAGAGGGTTAAATCTCGTATGGTCGAAAGTTTTCAAAATATTGTTCATTCGCAGAAGGGAAATCCTTTCATCTTAGAAGGTTTTTGTATCATGTTAAGAAACAATATGCATGAAAATACGTAGTAGTTTGTCGAGATCGTTGTATTATTTCGTGTTATCCGATATTTCGTCTTAAGCATTTTCACATTAAACATATTTTACTGTACTTTAAATATATGGTGTACCAGAAAAGTTTGTCCTTTCGGTTGACAAGTTTTACTTAGTGTGTGCGTATTCGGTTGTCCTTTTTTTATCGTACATACATATTTATGATATTCACTGAGTATGAATGAATTAATTCGAAGTTGATTAATGTTAGCATTAAATGAGATGCGACTGTGTAAAGAAATAAATGCTATATACAGAATCGAGTAGAAATTTATTTAAAATGTTTGGTGAAAGTGTGTATTTTTAGATAGAATATGTAGAAGATGGCTCGAAAAATTTCAAATACATGATTTCTAACTTTCTGATAAGCCACTATCTGGGCGATCATCTTCGATCGTCGACGATGCTGTTAGAGAATCGTCGTTTATGACAACATCGAAGTTAATGGAAAAGCTTGCCTCTATTCAACAAACCATTTTAAACTATATTAAAATATCAAAAGATATAAAATTTGAGGGGGCCATAAAGTTATATGAGAAGAATTGAATTTTTAAGCGTCACTAAAATCCCAATCTCGCTTGTACAACCCTATTTCTACTCGTAACAAAATCAAACCCTTCTTGTGCCCGAATATAACTGGGGATGCTACCTAAGAACTCATTATGGGAACCCGGAAAAACTACCTCTTCTACCTTTCAACACTGCGTTTGAGCCTGAGAAAGAACATGCTATGTAAATCGTGAAACATTTGATGGCCAATACCTTTTGAACTGTTGACCTTGACAATAGTGTTTATTTGTTCTATGACCTAATTGTTCACGTCGGGAGACCGTTAATGCCAGACGAAAAAAGACAAAAGGGAATTCTTCAATTGGAAAAGTATTTAAAGGATTTTTTAATTCAGGGTCATTTTGCTTTTTTGCGATTTGTTGAAGGGCGCTAATGCATCCCCTTCCAAAGAGAAGAAAGTTTTTTTTTTGTTTGACTTTCGGGAACGATATTGAAGAAGGGGGTTTTTTCAGTCAATTACCAATTGTCTTTTTTTCCTGTTTGGAATCACAAGTTATAATTTATTAAAAACCCCCCCTTAACGTAACGTTTTAAAGAGTGCATAATGAGCCAGTACCCTTAACTTTGCTGCCATCTAACGTTCAATTCCTGAATCACCACTTCGGTGACAAGCTTTGGTGACAGGGGGGAGGACGACCCATGAAGACATTGAATCCCGTTTGGGGGCAGTGTTATTTGAACGGGCCCCAACTTCGGGGGGAAGCACCACCCCCGGAACTACTAAGACGAAAAAAATCCTTTTTCCGGCCGGTCGCAAAAGCGCTTCTTTATTCCTACCCTTTTTTTGTTGTTTTGCAACTTGCAGAAGGGGGAGCCACTGTAAAACCAACGAAAACCCAAATTCAGAGAAGAAATTGCCAGCAATTGAACAATTCAAAAACAGCAAATTTAAAGAAAAAATCAAAATGTTTAATAGGAAGGATATCATACTGCTTAAAGATAATACCATGTCACATGCCTTTAGGGAAAACCCTCCGGGAAAATTTTTAGACCTGGGCTCAGGGAAATTTTGTCCTTTCCCACTAAATTTCTCGAAACCCCCCAGATTTATCACTTTTTTGGGTCCGAAAACCCTTTTTACGACGGGGGTGTCAAAAACATAGTCCAAACCCCTTTTTCCCATAGACAGGCCATTCAAAAACACCTTAAAGTTTTAAACCTTTTAGAACCGGTACGAAATGCGATTCAACCAAAATGAATCACCCCGGCCCCCGTTTAATTTGAAGATAACACACCTGTCTCTACCATCTTTCCCCCGGGGCCCGCCTACTGGTCAAAAAGGAAAAAAGATTCTTTTGGCGTGTCATGAGGTTTTGCCAAAAAATACCGCTGGGAAAGTCCCCCCTTTGGGGGGGAGTGGGTGCCCCGTTAAAAACCCGTTGAGTTCAAAAAAGTCCTCCCCTTTGGGGGGGGGGAAAACAATGCCAAAATCAAAAAATGTTCATCCTCGTCACTTGATCAAGGTTTTAAAAAATTTTAAAGGGATTTCACCCAAAAGCTTTTCCCTACCCCGTTTTAGTTTGACGTTAATATTTACTCATCCATTCATTTTTCTCTAAAAAGGTTTCCGTTGATCCTTACTTCGTCCCAGAAAAAGGGTTTAAAAAAAACGTTTCCGAGCAAAAAACCGGGAAAAAAGAAGAAAATACCAAACAAGAACTAAACCCCAAAAAGGTTTAAAAAGGGGGTTTTAAAGTATAGTCATCACGGGGGAAGTTGTAAATAATGATGGGAATTTATATTATTTAAAAGTAAAACTTTTTAAAACAGGTAATTTTTTTAGAATTTTTATAAAAAATTTTTTTTGAGTATAATGAGAAAATATCCCGGTAGCCCCGCCCTTCCCCCTAATTTAAAAATTTAAAATACCTTTTCCCAAAAAATTAATGTAATGTCGGCCATTTTTTTTATCTCCCCTCTAAGATATTAATAATGGATATTGCAAAATTTTTTTGGGCCCAAAAAAACCGGAAAAAAAAAATTTAAGGCCCAAAAACATTTCAATAACAAATTTGTGTAATTAAAATTTACAGGGATTTTATTTTCTTTTTTTTCGTAATCTAAAAAATTTAATTACAGTTATGTGATATGAAAAAATTTAAACAAATAGTTAAGTATAACATAAAAATATTTTTTAAAATTTGGGGGTTAATTAATATTTATTACAATGTGTGTGTTTTGGGGGAAAATTGTAAAAAAAAATTTCTATTTGTAGAAATTTTATTGTATATGTTACCGGTAAAAATGTTTTTAAACCCGTTATTTCATAAATATTTGGTATTTCATGAAATTTAAATAGACAAATTGTTAAATTTATATAATAGTGAAAATTTCTACCTTCCCCCACCTAGTTTTTTCCGGAAATAACTTTTTGGAACCCTCTAAAAAAGAAGAATAAGAAATTTCCAAAAATTATTTTTTAAAATTAATTGATCATAAATTGCCAAAACCCCCTTTGAAAAAAATATTTTATCCTATTGGGTTGATTAATTGATAAATAATAAAAAGGGAAAAAAAATAATTTATTTTTTTCTCATATTTCTAACATTAGTTAGATATAAAAAAAAAAAAGAATTTTGACCCCGTTTCTTAAAAATTAACTTTTTCCCATTCTTTTTAACTTTTAAGGGTATTATAATGCCGGTGAGTAAAAAAAAGTCAAACAAAATTTTTTTTTTGCAAAAAAGTAAATAACTTTTAAAATAATTGAATTTACTTTTTTCTTTTTTCCCCCACTTTTTATAAGGGCCACGTGTCTCTTTGAATTAAATCTTTTTTTATTTACAAGTTGGTCTCCCAAGCCTGGGAAAAAATTTTTTTTGGGAAAAAAGGCCGAAAAGTATTTTTTATCCATCCCAAAAATTTTAAAAAGGTAAAAATTTACTGTATAAAAAAAGGGGAAAAAGGGGTAAAACAAAATCATGTCATTGCAAAACAGCTTATAAGTGGTTCTAAACTGACTATATACAGCCAGAATAGGTTGGGAAAAACTTTCCGCGCCGGGTTTTAAGGTGAAGATCAAGAATTGTTTTTCCATAGAATACCTAGTTAAATTGTAGGGTTAATTTTTCTTAACCTGGTTTTTTTTAATTATTTCTTGGGAAAACCCCAAATTATTGTAAAAAATAAAAGGATTTCCAAATATAACCCCCCAAAAAATATTCAAAAAAAATTTTGTGTGTGTTTATATTTTACTGTCCTAGTATGTGCCAATTTTTTTTCTGCTGGGAAAAATTTAAAACCCCCCCCCCATTTCCTTTAATTAATAAAAGTCATGAAAAAATCTTTTGTCATGCACGGAGAAAGGGGGTTAAGAGGAAAAATGAACTGTCACGTTTTTTTAATTGGGGTTTTAGATAACAGTTCCTAGTTTTTTGTCAAAAATCCCTTTCTGTTAATGTGAAAACCCAATTTTTTTCCGGGGTTTTTTTGCTGAAGCTTTTTTAAAATACTCATAAATTTTTAATTTTTGAGAAATAAGAAAGAAGGTTTTTAATAAAATTAAAGAATGTAAGTAAAACAATCTTGAATTATTTTTTAAAGCATCTATTAAAATTTTAAGCTTTAAAGCAATATTTCCATTTCTTAAAATTTTGTGTTTATTTTATTATTAAACATCCCAAAAATCGGGAAAAGTTTAAAAATCATCTCAGGGGAAAAAAAATTTATCTAATGATTTTTGCCATCAAAACTTGAGGTTAAAAAAAAAAATTTTCCCTTTAATATTTAATTTAACTGGGCCCTACCACGATAAAAGGGTATATTACTTTTGAAAATATATAAAAATCAAAAAAGCAAACCATGGGAAAATGTGTTGGTTTAAAGGGGGTGCTTGCGTATACATGCATGTTTAAAAATATGTTTTGTTCATATGTAATAATAAAATTTAAATAAAAATAGTCTGTTATATCACATATTTTTAGTAGCTTTTGGTTTTCCGACTACGTTCGGAACCGGGGATTTCAAAAGCGTTAAAAAGGATAACATTTTTGATATTTAGTGTCACTTTTGATAAAATAAATATATATACAATAGTTTTAAAAATAGTATTACAAATAAAAATGATTTAAAATACAATATTTTTTACAAAAATGAACATAGAATAACCCCTTTACGAAAAAATTTTCCTTTTGTGAAAAAAAGCTTCTATTACAAAAAAAATTTTGCCAGTATATAGCCCCGGGCCCCTGTACAGAGGCTCAACTTTAAAAATTTTTTAAAAAATATAACTTTGGGCGTGGGTTTTTTTCCATGTTTTCGACAACAAAAGAGAAATTTAAAAAAAAAAGGGCCCATAATTATTTCCCAAAGTGTTGTAACTCTGAAAATAATAAGGGAAATTTTTTTAAAATTAAAGGGGCCCTCTGTAAAGCGGTCTGAGCTATATCCCCCAAAAAATTAAATAATAGAAAAAATTTTTTTTAAAAAGGGGGACATTTTGAAAAAAATTATTATAAGTTTATATTTTGCCAAATATTGTATTTAAATATTTTTTTTTTAAAAAATCCTTTAAAAATTTTTTTATACCTATATTCTAATCTAAGTGAACTAAAATATGATGAAAAAATTTTCCATTTTTTGTGCCTTTTTAAAAACACGGTTCCGAAACCCAAAAGGTACCTTAAAAAAAACAACAGTAGCTAAAAAAAATTTTTTTAAATAAAAAATTTTGAACTTTTTTAAAAGAAATGATATACATTTTATATAAAAACAACGATGTTGTAACTGTGAACAGAAGGGCGAAAGGCATCCAGCAGGGGAACTTTTTTTCCTCGTTTGCAAAAAATCTGTCAGTAAAAACAGTTCAGCGTGAGTTTAGGTGAAAGTACCATGATATACGCCAAGTAAAATTTTAAGAAGATGGTTTAAAAAAGTTCCAGGAAAAAGGATGCCTTTGTAAATGCAAAAAAAAGGGGTTTTGGGGTTTTGCAGTGAAAACGGGTAACCTTTAAAAAAGTCCCTTGAACACATTTACGAAAATAAATTTTTTCTTTACTTCAAGAAACGTAAAGAGAAAAAAAAATTTATATTTTATCTTTACAATGAATCTTTAAATTTTCTTTTCGGTTTTTTTCATCCAAAATTTTTGGGAATTTTTTTAATCGAAACCCTTCATTTTTTGATAACCCCCCTTTTTTTTAATTATGTACAAAATTAAAAATTTTTTTTTTTCGAATAATTTAGAAAAAAAAAAAAATTTTGAAAAACTCATTAAATACTGTTTTTAAAACAAAAAAAACACAAATATTTATTTTTTTCCCTATATGGTTTAAAATTTGGGGGATTTAAATTGTTTATATTATTATGGATTTCATTATGATAATTCATTTTTTCCAAATTAGGGTATGTTTACAGTTACCTGCATAATCAAATTTGTTAAAATTATTTTTTCCCCCTTTTGTTTTATTTTAAAAAATGAATACTTATAGTCAAATACAAAAAAATTCCTAGAATCTTTTCGTAACTTTTTAGTATATTTATCTTAATACACGTAAAATTTTTTTTGTACTAATTTTTTTTATACTTTTTGCAAAATGCTACAATTCAATCAATAAAAAAGCTTTTTAAAATTTTTTTTTTGGGTCCCGAATATGGCAAAAGATTTGTTTATTGTACACGGGGTTCAACGTAGACTATGCCAGCTTCTTAGATTCTTTCGAAGTTTAATATTCCCCTTAAATACAATTTGGGTTTTGGGTTTCATACTGCTTTTAACACTTCAAAAAAATGAAGGCTATTGGGGGGGCAAACGGGGAAAACAAATTTTTTTTTCAAAATCTGATTTCAAAATTTAAATTTTAAATTAAATTATAAATTTCCCGAGAATTCTGCTGTTTCCCAGTCACAAAAAGGGTTTAAAAAATGGTTTTTAATGCTAGCTGTGTGTTTCCTCCCTTTTACAGAAAATTGCCGAACATATTTAAAAATTTTTGATTCCCACTACTTAAGCAACAGGTATTTATTTTATCTGAGTTAAAAAAATAAATAACTTGGGAAAAGTAATTTTGTTATTGAGACCTAAATATTTAAATAAAGCTAGAAAAAAAAAATTTGAGCCAAAAATTTTTAAAATTTTAGATTTTGACCGTCATAAACCCCAAGTCAAAACCTTTTTAATTTTTAATTTTTTCCCCTAATACCTCCTGAAAATATTGAAATCCCAAAATTTTTCGATTTAAAAAACCCTTTTAATCAGCCTTCTACATCAAATTTTAATCTTTTGGGGTTCGGAAAACAAGGAGACAAAACAAAAATTCCCCCGATAATAAAATTATAATATGTGGCCCCTTAAGAGTTTTTCAAAAGACAACTTTGCTACATTTAAAAAAACTGTGGATAATGGGGAGAAAAGAAATTTTAGTTCCCCCACACATGATTAACCGCCTTTTTCCCCTCGCCACAGTTAGAACTAGAAGGATATTGTAGAAGCTCACTCTTCAAAGTGGTGACATCTGTATTGAAAATGGAGGAAATTCTTTTTCTTCACAGTCAATAATTTTACGTATGAGTTCGGCCTTATATTTTCATCAACTTTGTGTAGCGTATGAAAGGACTCCAACCCCCCCCACAAAAAGGGGTAGCAGGGAAAAAGAGTTGACTGGCAGAAAGTTTTTTTGAAAACGCTCTAACTATATGCAGTGCTGTTGAAAAAAAAAAAAATAACCCCCAAAAATTTCCAAAAATCAGAATCAACAGGTTCAACCTGATTATAATTTTACAGTATCAGAAGGACGGCCAAACATTGTAACTCTTTTGGCTGTACTAAAAAAAGGAAAAGTATTAATTTGCTTATAGAGCAAAAATTGACATGTGAAATATTAAGATACTAATTGAATATACTTGTGTACTCTGTAATTACAAAAAAAATAATAAAAGCGATTTTTCCACAAAAAAAAAAAATCATATTATTTAAGTTTGCCATTTAAGAAACCTCTTTTGTTTCCAAAGTTTCATTGATTTACATAAAATGTATTATTTAATAAATAAAAAAAAATTATCAAACTCAAATAAATACCGTATTTATTTGAATCTAAACCGCCATCAATTCTAAGCTGCACCCCAAATTCTCAACAGATTTTTTATGAGAAAGAAGAAATAGTGTGAAATGTGGTTTATCGACATGCAAATTTTTAAAATTAAAAAATTAAAAAAAGAAAAATAAAAGAATTTTATTTATTATTTTAACATTTTTATAAATATTTAAATGCATATGTGAACTTGTTATTACTCAATTGCCCCATCCAAGGGAAAATTTTTCCTTGATTCTGCCCGACCGATTTTCAGTAGGGTTTAAAAGAAGAGTGGCTTATTTTTTAAAATTTGCCTATGTCTGCACTGGCGAAACTTTTAAAGGGAAATTTTTAATGCCTATGCCTTCCTTTTTCCTTTTATTTTTAACTAACCGGGGGAGACC
>BMAV01016355.1:0-17852 GCA_019973955.1 Trichonephila inaurata madagascariensis
GCAAAAGTTCATCCAATAAGTCAATTTTTGCGGTCCAAAACCAACATATAAGGCAGTTGTTGTAATTTCGGGTGATTTAGTCGCCCTTTTCCCTTTGGAAAAAAGTTGTGAACTTGCAACTTTCCAAAAATTCTCGATAAAGGGACATAATTTCGTCATGATTTCTAAAAACTGCTTTGACTATGTCATCTGTGTCAATGCCATAAGCAAATGTTGCAGGAGGAATGTCGAGTTCTTATCGAGGGAAAAATTGTCAATGTTAAAATTTCCCAAAAAATATTCAAATTTTTGTGATTTTTTGCCACAAATAAATTGTTCATAATTTATATACACCAAATTAATTTTTCTATTTAAACTTTAGTATTTTGTTTTTTTTTTAAATACAAAAAAACAGTTATATTGCTCAGTTTAAGTTTTAAATCAAACTTTTTTTTTTTTGATTGTATTAAAATTTAAAGGGAAAAAGTTTTTTATGGAAGTTCTTCAATGCTTCCCACCGATTTATATAATCATACTATATTATACTGAAAATTGATACGGGATTCTCGAAACATATGGCAGTTAATTTTGGAAAATTTTTTGGGTCGTTAAATTTGTTTTTTTTTTGCTTTAATAAATCTGTTTTGGGCTTTAAATAAATGGATTTTGTATTTAACTTTTTATCAGATCCCTATTTACCCGAATGAAACTATATAAAATAGGCCCTAATATTTTTGAATTTTGGTTCAACGTCGAAGATGACATCAGAGTTTTCGAATTTCCCCAAGATTCAGTAAAAGTGAAACAGGTTTTCTAACTTGGTATCTATCAAAAGGAACCATAGGTGAAACCGGCCCCAAAACACAAATGATTTCACCCATAAACTATTTTTCAAAAGCGAAAATATTTGTTCATTCTTCTTCTGATTTAAATTTGACTATATGTATATTTTAAAAATACTTTTAAATAATAATCGTTTTTTTAATTTTTGCCTATCCATTTTAATGGATTTTTTTAAAAATTTGTTTTATCATTTAACAAATAAAACCAATTGTTTCCTTGGATTAACTTATATCATACGCTATGCTTTTTTTTCCTTTAAAAAAAGTGCTTATTTTTTAACTTATATAAACCAAATAATTTATATTCGAGTTTTCCAATTATGTCCCCGGTTTAAAACACTTATGAACAAATCTTCATAAAAATTTAAATACTTTTTATTAGTTTTTAAGAAGTAATGTGTACCCAAACAAATTCATTAAAAATTTAAATTTTAAAGTGTTTTCAAAGAAAAATTCATTTTTTAAACCCTTTACACTTTTCGTGTTGAAATAATGATATTCTTTACTATATATCATAATAATGGTTTTTTTTTTTGCTAAAGACTCTCATAATGTTATTTAAGGAAAATTGATTTAATATTTTCTTAAAATTTTTTTTCCCAAATAAACAAAAAAAATAAATTTCTTCGTAAAATGTTCACCCAAGACACCTTTTTGATTTGGGTACTAAGTTTTTGCTTTTCTAATTTTTTTAAAAGTAAGGAGGTGAAAACTTTTGCTTTTGTTTCAGTTTATTTCGTCCTTTCTTATTTCACTATCTTATTTTTCAACTTTCCCAAGAGGACACGCAGAGACACATGCTAGAGCAATTTATGTTGTTAAGGTGCTTTCTGTCTTGTCTTTGTTTTTATGATTTTTAACATGTTGCCCATGGACACAGAAGAAATAAGATGCTTAAAATTTCCTGACTGGGGAAAGGAAACATTTTTTTTAAAGATGTATTGCTGCTCTTATGAGCTTGTTTTTCCTCTGCAGTGTGTGGTAGTTTTGTCTCTGAAAAGGTGCACTATTCAAATATGCTTTCCCAATTCCACCCAAGGGGAAAAGGTTTTCTTCAGTATAACACTTAAAAATAGTTTCCCGGTGTTTTTTGGGCATGATATTTATATTCATAGTTTATCAAATGCAGGGGTTCTGTTTTCCCCCCTTGGAATTGCCCCAAATTTTATTACCATGTATTTATCGGAAAAACCAAATAAAATAAAAATTTATTTAATTTTTTTTTGTAGTCACATTAACGACCAATATTTTAAAAATTTCCCTTTTTAAAAATGTTTAATTTTTTTTTAAAAGATTTTCCCAACCCAAAGTTATTAAAAGAAAATTTTTTTAAAAAGACTTTTAAATTTTTTTGGGATAACGCCCAAAAAAAATTTTAAAAATTTAAAAAATAAAAGGTCTTAAAAAATCCCTTTTAAATTTGAATATGTTTACAATGTTTGGCCAATAAAAATTAAATTTTTAAAAATTTTTTTTTTGTTTTAAAATTTGGGGTTAAAAAAAGTTTTTTTTAAAATTTTAAAAAATGATTTATAAAATTTAAAACTTCATTTTAATTTGATGTACTGAATTCTTATCATCCCCTTTTAAAACCCCCCCTCAAAAAAATTTTAATGGGGCAAATTTTCCCCCCTTCTTTTGGATATTTCTTGGGGTGATTTTTTTACTAAAAACAGGGACGCCCCCGCGTCCTTCTTCTAAAAAACTCTAAGTTCTTTTTACGAAACAAAACCTTTCCAAACCCCAAAAAAGAAAAGGGAAAAGGGCCAAAAATGTAAAAAGATTTTACTTTTAAAAAGGGGAAGGGAAAATTTTTATAAAAGAACGGTAAGCCCAGAATAAACCCTTTGTGGGGGAAAACATTCGGGAAAAAGTGTTAGTCGTCCTATAGCTTTTTAAAAAAAGGAACCCTTTATTTTCCCCAAAAAAATATAATAAAGATTAAGAAATTAATCTTTTCATCTAAAAAATTTCGTAATGGGAAATATTCTTTAACCTATGAAGGAAGGTGACTTTTTATAAAAAGGGAATATTTTTTTATAAAAAAGTTTGATTAGACAGTTAAATTATTATAATTTAAAATAAATGATTTAGTTGCGCGATCTGACTTGAATATGGGGGTTTTGGGTTTTTAACCCCCTCTTTAAAAAAGTTGTTAATTAGAATTGGAATTTAAGTTATTCTTTAAAAAAGTTGTGTTAAGAAACCCCAAAAGCTCATCATTTGGGTAATTCCACACCTCTAGCACCCGGGTCCCAATAACATAGTCATCCGGGGTGGGTATGTCGCAACATAGCATTTTTGATAGTTTTTCATTTTTATTTACATGTACTTAGGAATTTGGTTAAAGTTAATTATTCTAGTCAAAGTTCACAACATACAGTTTAATTCTAAGTAGATTCGTTCTTGTGTGTGTGTGTGTGTGATTTTCATGTTATACAAATATCTTCTTATCTTGACAACTTCTGTTTTAGATACTGCCACAACAATTTTTTTTTTTTTTTTAGATGTATGTAATAATTTGTGTAATCTGCCTTTTCATTGCCACTTTTATTAAAACGGCACTTATTCCTGGAAAGAATGAGGAACAGTATACCTTAAGTACTTTAAAATTTCTTTATATACAAGAAATTACCCCGATCACTTCCAGATAATTCATTATTCATTGGAAATAAATGTTGTTACAAATAAAAGTTCTATAGGCCATGTATTAATTTTGAATTTCTGAAATATGTAATTTAAATATCCTACTACTCCAGCCTTGAATCACCCCAAAACCTTCTCAATTTTAACTTTGCTGTTTATATAAAACGTATCCTAAAAATGTTTTAAAAGAAAAAAATTGGGCACTTTTTTTCATTTATGGAGTATTTACATATTCATTGAAGAATTTGCAATTATTTTTGTATTATCCGTTCTCAAATAGTCTTCAAGTACACAGATTGAATAAAGGTACCTATGTAAAATATTTATATTTCGTTTGTTTCAATCGACTATATATTTTGATCAATTAAAGGAAAAATCGAGTGCCTATTGAATACTTTTTGGGTGGAAACTTTGAGTAAAATATAAGTTTAACAGTCAAATTTTTCCATTGTTGAAATATTTACTAATGTTTGCTGTTCTTGCTATTACAGCTGTAATGTATAAATCAATACAAATTTGGATAATCTAAGACTGACAATTTTCTAATCATTATGTAAGGACGTATTTATATACAGTTATTATCTAATGAGATAAGTAGCTTAGATAATTTTGCATGTATTTATTTATGATTGCTAAAAGTTGTTTTACTACTTTTATGTTTTAACTAGTTTTCTTATAAATAATTTTGTTGTATGGTTATGATTAATACCATTCGATTAATTCCCTGTAACATCTGAGAATTATAAAGTAAATCTACGTAGCATGATTTCATTAGAAAAAAAAAAAAGGAAAGATGCCAAGAAACTAGAAAGAGAAAAAGATGGTAAATAACGCAAAATAATGAAACAAACACTTCATCTATTTTTAATATATGATATAATAACCAATATATTTAAATCATGCTTCAATGGATATATTTAATACTTTTTAATAATTAATAGTTATTTTCATATAATTTTGTTTAATTTAAAGTTTGTCTTCCATTTGTTCTTGTAGAAAAATTATTCACTGAATTGACACTACATTGTGGAAAACTAATTAATAATGAGTTAACCATCTCTGGTATTACAAACAGATACTATACGATAAAGCATAGATTTAACAAGTTTGCGTATGCGTTCCGCAGAAATGGCTTGTTAAACATCGGATATAGCTGATATTAATGAAATAAGGGTTTCTCGTGATGCATAATGTGCTCTACAACTTTCCAAAAACCCTCCAAAGGTGTTTAATAAGATTTAAATCAAAATTTGAAGTTTAGAATTCATGAAATAGGTCACAGAAATGTTCAACTAACCAGGGAGTGGTCAACCAACACTCGTGAGTGGTACAGTTATCATCTTAAGGGACTCAATTTCTATGTTTAAGAAAGTATAGCATAAGTGAATAGGGGTTATCGCTAAATAATTCAAGGAACTGAATCTTATTTAGGAAGGTTGCAACAAGTACTTAAGACTCCTAGAGCTTTCAAGAAAAGAACTCCTCAGACTATAACTGAGCTACCATGATCCTGTACTAATCCAACTTAGTATGCGTGTTTCAAGGCTTCATGAGCTTGACTCCATACTCTCAGATTCTCACCGGTATGAAGTAGGAACAATTTGGAATCATCATAGGTCATAATTAGAAGCATATGTGTATGCGGCTTCGAAATTTAAAATTATTAAATTTTAATTAGTTAATAATTAATTGATCTTTTACGTATTATTCATACTTTAATAAATATTTTGATTATATTATTAAATAAACACAATAAATCATCCCATATGGAGAAACTGTATATTTTTTTAGTTCTTAAAATGATATAAATATTAAATAAAAGGGAAATTCTTGTTTTACTACCTTCATCTAATAACCATATAAACCTTTACATAAAGAAAAATTGTGACGGTCTTTTATCGCGATTGCTATTAACTGTCCTCTTGGGATTTCCTTGGGGCCAGAATGGCAATTCTTCCCAACCAACTCAAGAGGAAAACATGTTTATGTAAATTAGGAATCATACATATATTGGAAATTTAGCATTCGCGTGGTCGCTAGGTAAAGCCGCTAGATGAGGTCGCTAAGTAAAGTCTCTGAGTTGAGAGGTAGTCGCAAAGTGATTTGAGATAAAGTCTGGAAGAAGAATACTAATTCTGGGGAATTAGCCTAGCCGTGCCGGTGCAGACGAATCAAAAGTGGATCCGAGACCAAAGAAGCATAGCCTAAGCAAGAGCCAGCAAGATGAAAGCTGGAACGGAAGATTTAAGGACGTAGCTGTTTACCTAGGATATAGCGGTAAGCTTGATTAATTAAACTTAAAGTACAAGACATTTACTAGTGAGATAGGATTTAATCTATAAAGATAACTTCAGTGGTTATTTATTGGTAATACGTGTTGCGTCTTCTCATTCCTGATGCTCCTCCTCTTAGATTAATATTGTGTTGTATTGAGTTTAAACTAAGATCTTAGCAAACAGATTTTAGTATGAATGCATTTAGTAGTTCTTCGTTATTTCCCACAGACATAGGTCACGCAAATAGTGGAAAGAGTGTGTCCCCAGGGGTGGGGACACCACAAAATTAGAATGTTTCTGTCAATACATTTGGCAGTGAAGAATAAAATCATGATACTCGTAACAGTTATAAAAGTTATCTTCTATTTTAGAAAATTTATCCATTGCAATTCTTAATAAAATTTTTGAAACCTATATGGGATAGAGAATCAAAAAACAGCAGGATCACCTGTTCGATAACGCTTTCGGAATGCCCAAGTTTATTTTGGGCTGCAACAACTTGACAGGGGCTGCAAAATCATGGTGAATACGGATACAGGTTGTACGTAAAGTCTAAGGTGGGGTCAAACAAAGTCAAGATATTTCGAAATGGCGGCGTCTAAACTCTGAGCTGACTTATTATAAAATCCCGATTGTTGTGTTTGGAATTCAGATCAGGTGATTTAAGTTGCCAAAACATTAATTGGAATTCACCATTGTACCCCAAAACCTTTCCCAAAGCAATACGAGTTCTGGCCGGGGTTTTCCCAATGGGAAAATACTATTTCCCTTCGGAAAGGGTGAAACCATGTAAGGGTGAAACTGATCCAAATTAATTTAAAAAATACAGTTTTTATGACTTGTTTTATGACAAGTAGGACCCAACCACTTTTTTTAAAACTACCCCGAAAATAACACCCACTACCAGCTTGCATTTGACCGGCTGTACATGGGGGGAGCAAATTTACATAAAAACTGTACAAACCGACTTGACAATTAACGAGATAAATAAAAATATGGGATTATTCCAACAAAATGATTTCCTTTTTTTTTTTCCATCATACGCAAAATTCTGAGCCCATTAACGTATCTTCCCGATGCGGGTAGGGACACACGAATTTAAGGTCCCTTTTCGATTTCATATCCAAATATCTCGGTTTTTTCCGAAACATAAACATTATTTGGACTGGGATTTGACTGTTAGGGAAAAATTGTATCGTACCTCTCATTTGATATATACCAAGTGGGACGGGTTCCCTTTCTTTTCCTTTAAACCTTTTTCCATGATGGTTCCAGATCTTGCCCATTGCTGATTTCACCTAATTTACCGTCAACAAATATTCATTCTTGGGTTTAGAAAATTCATTTTCGTACAGAATCCATCCAAAAAATTATTGCATTAAAAAATCAAAAACATGTTAAATACTTTCCTCTTATAGTGTTGTCTATAAAGCAATTATTTTGCATTGCCGTTGCGCACTAATTATAAAGTTCAAACCTGAGAACTTCGGTGGTAAAGTAATTTGTAGTATAGTAAAAATACTTGTACGATGTTTCATCAAAATTGAAGGATTTTATGACATTTGACGATATTCATTAACACATGGAATTGTCAATTATTTTTATTACATATATCATTGACGGTGTTACTTGAATATGCAAGTTGAGCTTGCTGCCTTTCATTTTGTTTCAGGACGCAATTTATTATTATCCGTAACTGATTATAAAAGAGTACAGAACACTTGTGGTAAAGGCGCTGTTTACTGTTTCCAAATTTTAATAGTGTTACAGTTGAAGTTACTCATTATTAAGGGGACAGTTAATGATGCAATTCTACTCAAAGCCATATGTTTTTTTTTTTTTAATTATTCTTTAGATATTTAAACACAAGCTAGACTGTCGAAACAACATGTTATACTGGTCGTAATTTTTACGTACATTATAGGGTACAGTATATATTTTGAATTTGAATTCTTGATACAATTAATGCATGGAGTAATTAATTTTTTAGGAGGTTAAGAAATAGTATTAATTTTATTTTGAAGTGAAATATTTTCCCTTTAAGGGATTGATATGTATAAAAATTTATCACAGATATTATATATATATATATATATATATATATATATATATATATATATATATATGAAAAGTAATAATTAGAATAACTACTAATCTTACAAAACATTTCTTCTTCGTATTTCAATGCAATTACATAAATAAAAAAAAATATATCCAATAAAAGAATGTTATTTGTTATTAAAACAAACACAACTAATTAGGTTTATTCTTTTCTAGTTCATTAAAACTCAGTCATTAAATTGAGTTTTATCCGAAAAATAAACACTTTCTGGAAAGATATTCATTCTCAAATATATATTATTTCTTTTTTAACGCCTCTTGGGAACTATATTCATTAGATAAAATATTATCATCGTAGATAAACATCCTGAACCTATTCAAAATATCTGGCGTAATAAAAAATCCCTTACGTCATGGAAACTTTTGCATTAAAAAAAAAAAAACTTTCTTATTATATGTGTAAGGTTATTAAAAAGATTTCACAATTTTAAGTTATGTATATCGTTTCAGATTTATACGCATTGAATATTGCATGGTACTTTTTTTTTAATGACACTTAGTATGGTTTCACTTTAGACCAAGGGTAAGCAGCCTTATATTTTTCTGCTGGGCCTGATACATATGTGAGCTATTTTATGCAAGCCCCAACATGAGGATAAATGGGGAAAGGGGGGGAATGCATTAAGACCAAGGTAATATTGGAAATTTGTGGAAAATTGATCAAAATATTAAAACTCTTCTTTTGTTTTTTAATTATTATTTTTGATATTTTTATTTTTATTTTATTTTTTTTTGTCACTAACACTAAATTAGAAGTATTTCAGAAACAATCCTTCACAATTGTTGCATCAGTAAAAGGTGTCATATGATTACCAATAATATAACAAACTTCATTGGATGTCTTTGTTACAGCCGTGATATTACCCCATCGACAAAACACGTTGTTGCGGTTGCAAAGATTATTTAACAAAGCCTATTTATCACCTCTTGAAAAATATCTTCGAGAGAAAGTGTCATTGAATGACTCCTGTTTATTGGTATTTTTCAAATACAATACTTTCATGACAAATCAAACAATTACTAATCCATGTTTATTTTTCACTACAAAATAGTCAACCTCTCAATCGTCTTGAAACGATCTTTTTAAAAATATTTTTCGCTTGAAAGATATGAAAGATAGTTACAAATTAATTCCACTCATAAAATTGTCGCTATTCCACTACTGTCTGTTATTAATAACCGTAACCATTCCAAGTCGAAAAGAATTAATTTTACCCGTACGAACTCACAAAAAAAAAGTAAAGGGATTATTTTATTTTTTTGACAAAAATTTTCCCACCAAAAAATTTTTAAAACAATGTTCTTAAACGTAAATAGTGAGTAGACCGACCGGGCCCCAAAAAGGGCCGGTGCCAAGTTGAGTATCGCGTCTTTAGTCCATTGATTCACTCCGTCTTCGGTATAAATAAGAAATGAGACAAATTGCAGCTTCTATTTCTTTGTAAGAATTTTTGTTAGTCTAATAGATACGCTGGAGAGTTTGGCCAAGCTGTGGACTGAACGTAGGGGCTCCTGAAAATTCGTAAGCTAATGTAAAAGATGTATTGTAAATATAAAATTTACTGATACATTTAATAATTTTATCAAAATTTCAGTTTGTGAAGTAAATCCCTGAGCAAGCTTCATTAGGAAGTAAATATTTTAAACAACACAACAGATAATTGTACAATTATTATATTTTAAGCAATCAGCATGATGAATTTTTTAAATTCTAAATCCGTTTCGCTCCAATTTCAGTCCATGTAACCTCTTTTATAAATAAATATAAATAAATAAATAAAAAAATTGTGAGCCTCTTAAGAAAAAATGAGTATGTTTGAAAATAACTGTCTGTATTTAACTGCATTTAAGCAGGACGTATTTAACAGAGTGGGCCAGAAGTTCCTATCGTGTTTAAAATAATACCTTTGGAGAAAATTATTTGTAGAACTGTGCTTCTCAAACTTTGAATATTTACGACCTAATGTTCATTCATAATTTTCATCGCGCTTCCCTTCCCCCCCCTTCATTCAGTAAGAATGTGTGTGTGTGTATTGAATTCTTACTAATATTATGAATGTGCAAGTTTGTGTGGATGTTTCGTACTCTTTCACGTAAAAACAACTGAATAGATTTTATTGAAACCTTACAATAATATAGCTTATACACCAGAATAACACCTAGGCTATAATTTATAAAGATATTGTGCGAAGTGTCCAACATACAACAATAATTGTCAAGTAAGTGTAAAACAATTCTCCCATTTGCAAAAAAGCCCGTGACAGCATATATAATTATCTCTTATGTGTGAAGCAAAACTTTGCATTTTGTTTTGTCTACGCAAGGGGCCAGGAACAGTAAAGGCTTGAACAGGCGGAGTGTGAGGCTGATTACAATTTTATCATAAAATAAATAAAGCAAAAAGTAATATTAACGTCTTACACTTCCAGATATAAATTATTTATACTATTTTAAGCGTTCATTACATAAAATTTGTGACAATGCGTTATTTTTAATGAGCAGAGATCAGCTTAGGAAGGTGTTTTCAAAAAATCGACCCACAACAGAGTTCCGGGGAGGTATAGATAAAAAAAATCCTTTTTATCAGCTATTAGATCCATAGACTTAAAATTTAACAAACATGGTTTTTTTTTTATTCAGCTAAGATATGCAAAAAGCTTTTTTTTTATTTATTTATTTAATTCACGTAAAATTAACTCATTAAAAACTTCTTTATCCTTCAATCTCTATTGTTTAATTTTTTCAATTCACCTGTGCGAAGAACGGGTATAGCAGCTAGTTCTATAATAATTTACATTGACTTTAAGATTCGATTATAATCTGTTCGAAGAGAAGTATTAAATTTTGTACATAATTTTATATAGGAAAAGCTCATGGAAGCATCTATATTTATTAAATGTTTACTTAACTTAATACTGTGGTCAAGATAATAGACTCGTGGCCGACATGTCTAGTACCACTGAAGACCCTCCGTGAAATGTGTATTTTATTTTTATTATATCAGAATGTATTTTTTGCTTCCTGTCAGTAAATTAACAATGGTTTTAAATCCTATATTTTCGACTTTTGGATATGATCGCCCCCCCACGTAAGGTTATCACTTACCCTAGGGCAGGGATGACGAACCTTTTCGAGACGTTGGTCAAATTTCGTTCGTATTTTTTTTTTTTTTAGTACTAGCGCGTGGGTCACTAATGTCCATTTGCACCAGAGTTAATTTTAAAAAATTTTTAGCCAGTATTTTTAAAAAGCAAAACTTCTTTAAAATTCAATTGGCTACACGGGTAAAAGATTTTATTGGAGTCACTTTCTACAAACATAACTGAGCATAACCTTACAAAAGTGCATTTTTCCCAAAGAAATGGCTTTAAATATGGTTATTTGCTTTGGTTTTCGATTTTTCAACAAACAAAAAGTGAGTAAAATTATACACTTTATTTGATATTTTGTAAACACTTTTGCTTTTTTTCAAATACTTCATACCTTCATATACATTTGTTATCATTTGCGTAACTTTGGAACTGTTAATGATCAAACTGAAGGTTATAAACAGCATTTAAATTGCTTTTGAGTCAATGCGGTTGAAAAAATTCAAATAGAATATAAATAATCCACACAAATTAGAAAATCTAAATAATTTCGAGTTAACAAACAAGTGGTTGCCTAGCAATCGTGGGTCAGGTAAAAAGGTTGCTTGGGTCAGTGTCTGACCCACGGGTCACAGGTTCACCATCACTGCCCTAGTGGGTGCGCCTCAAATTTGAAAAACGTTGGGTTAATGCTTTCATGGGTTAATGGCTGAAATCTTTATAACCTATTTTCGGTTTAATAAAGAATAATTATTATACAGAAACAATTACTTCGTATTATGTATTTAACAAGGAAATCTACATTATATGTATAGGGATTATGAGGCGATTAACTAGTTTTCTGAAATTTATAATTCCATTTTTAATCAATAAGTTACTCTATTTAAATTACAGTTATCTACCAGTGGTACTAACGAGTACCACTCAATTTAAAATTATACATAGAATAACCATTTTTACGAATACTTTGATGACACTAAACATGAATATTCTTTTAAATCCAATCCTTCAAGATATATGGCAGCACGGGTTCTACGATGAGTATTTTAACGGGGAAGGAGAATAGTTTTATAGCAGAAGTTGCGTTTTCAGCTGACGTTTTGATCGTATTTCGAAAAATTTTATTTTTGTTCCCAAAAAGTAACTAATACCAAAGGTAAGTTTCTTATTTTTTTGTATGTTATGGAAGAGCTCAGAAAACGATCTGACAACTTATTTTAAGTTAATAGTGTTATAATTAATTTTACAGTTTACTAACTTTGTGATACTTATATGTATCGACAGTAAACTGGATGTTAGAAGAAGACTTTTCTTTTTTTTTTTCGTCCGTGTGGTTTATTGTCGCTTTTTGTTGTGTTGTAAAGTCCTCACTGTAGTGCAATACTTTTATGCTTTTTTTGACATTTCTTTTTTGCTTAACTTATATATTTTTCTTTTTTTAATGTTTTATTTAAACATTAAACTTGAGTTGTTGTTTTTTTCAAACAATTAAATGAAGCATCTGTTTTTATTAAAAAAACCAACATTTTATATCTTTATCTGTAACTGAGATTTAAAAGTAATAGGAGATTTTTAAGGTACTATTATTCTTATCTCACCCCTACTTACTTACAAGGGAGGGCAGCTAAGAAAATTCATTTGGGGTCCAGACTTGGTGTAATAGTAGTACTCATTTAGGGTGTTCAAACCTCAATAAAATTCCGCCAAATGGCAGTCAATTCGGAGAAAATAGCCTTCAAAACACATGCTTAGCTTTCATACAATTACGTTTTAATTTCCTCCCACGAGCTCGTAGCCTAGTTGCTATATCGACTGCTTACTAAGCGCAAAGTTAGGGTTCGATTCACACGTTCAACTTTTTTTCAATTCATTTAAATATGTATTAAAATTAAATAAATAATTTCTGTAAGATTTATTAAACATTAAATGATATTTTATGTAATTATTTTATTTTTTATAAAGTAAAAGAAATAAATAAATTTATTATTTAAATGATTTATTATTAAAATTATTTAAAAAAAAGTATTAGTTAAAATATTTAAAAATAATTATTAAATAAATTATTTAAAATAATTTTTAATTAAAATATTAATAATTAAAATAATTAATTAATCATTATTAATTCAAATGATTTAAAATTATTAATAATTAAAATTATATATTTATTCAATAAAATTAATTAAGATTATTTAACGAATTATTAAGAATTATTCTTAGTTTATTATTGAAATTATTATTAGTTTATGATTGATATTATTATTAATTTATTATTAAAATTATTATTAATATTATTAATAATTTATTGTTATAATTACTAATTTAGTATTAAAATTATTATTCATTACTGTAATTACTATAATTTTATTATTAAATTGTTAATTTATTATTAAAATATTATTTATTATTGAAATTATTATAAATTTATTATTGAAATTATTATAATTATTTAAAATAAATTTTAAATAAACTTATTAAAATTATATAAATTTCTTTAAAAAGACTTATTAAATATTTTATAAAATTATAAATAATAAAATAACAAAATTAATAATAATGAAAAAATACATATCTTTATCATATTAATATAAATAATTAATTTATAATAAAAATAAATTTATAAATTATTTTATATTATATATAATATTTTATTTATAGTATATTGTATTTCACATTATACAACTATTAGTATCTAATTTTTATGTAAAATATCATTTAATATGTATTATATATTTTATTATACACATTATTTATTAATATAAAAATATATTTATAAAATTTAATATAAATATTTTTGTATAATTACAGTAATTATTTTACTTTATAAAATACCATAAATTTACATAAAATATCCCTTAACATTTAATAAACCTTTCATAAATAAATTTATTTCATTTTAAAAAATAATTAAATTAAATGAAAAAAAGAAGTTTAACGCTGAAATCGAACCCTAACCTCACGCGTAATAAGCAGACGACCTACCAACCAGGCTATGGACTCGTTGGAGGAAATTAAAACTTAATTGTATCACTCATAATGCACAACGTGTAATGAGTTTTTATGTATTAATAAAAAGAAAAAAACATTTCTTTGAATATCATCAAATTTATTTATGTGTAAAAACTTTATTTATGTGTAAAATTTAATAAAGTTTAAAATAATCATTTAGTGCTGTAAAATATAAGTGTTATTTAAGTCTGGTTCTTTAACATTTTAAGAGTTAAACTACATTAAGAAAACTCATTTGCTCATTTAGTATTAGAAGAATATTTTATACCTTGTGAACTGACAGTATTTTAAAGTAATTTAATTAATTAGCTCTAAAGGATTAAATTTTCGGAACATGAATATTTTATTTATGTATATCCCTTAACTTCCAAAGTAGTGATTCAAAAAAATGCAGAAATACGTTGCATTAAATTATCATCAGTAGATATCAGGTTAAAGTATCACGGGATTATTAACAATGGACCTCATAATTTTGAATTATAGTCAAGGGACATAAACGACACCCCATTCCAAGCTCCCACACGATGTCATTGACCGTTCTTTGTGCATCAGCTCCTTTAACATGCGTCGAGCCCTCAACATGGTATGTCTTCAGTGGCGTTAGTATTCGAATCCGTGACATGACAAAGGCGAATATGATTTTAAATTGGGAGACCATTGGGCTACCACAGCTAAAAATCTATGGTTGTTGGATTTTAATATTATATTTTATAACCACAATGAGTGAATATCTTAAATTACGTGCATCAAAATAATTGTTTTAATACATTTGTGCACTTCCGGTTAAAAGAAATAAATTATTTATACACGCAGTACAAAATACAACATATTATTTCATAATTTATATAATCACATTTCTATCAAATATTTTAATTTCACTCTAGGATTTGCACTAAATTTAATTTGTATTGTCTTCCAATTGGAAATTTGTTAACAATTTCAATTAGTTTTAATAACCGTTTAAAAGTGTATAATATATGTGTAACACTTTAAAATTTTACAGATGAAGCAATTGGTATTACCATATTTACTATACACATACGTTTTATCCTTGTTAATTTTTTTTTTCCATTAAACAAATTTTTTAAAAAAAATGACAAAAAATACAATTACTTCAGATATCTGCAATTTGATGAAAGCATTGAATAAAATAAAACTTTAAATGTTAATGAGGAACAAAAAAATGAAATGAAAAAGTATGCATTATCATTATACAATTTAACACTTATGCACACACACACAGTTGATCTTATCAAATGACATTAAGGTATCTACGTTCGGAACCGTGATTTTAAAAAAGCGCATAAATGGATAATTTTCATGATATTTAGCGTCACTTAGATTAGAATGCATGTAAAAAATTGTTTTAAGGATATTTTGACAAAAATTTATTTAAATACAATATTTCGGCAAAAATTAACATAGAATAATTTTTAAAAATGTTCTCTTTTTGTGAAAAATGCTTCTATTATAATAATATTTTTACCAGTATATAGCTCGAACATCTGTACAGAGGCTCAACTAAATTTTTTTAAATATATGACTTAGAATGGGTTTTTCCATGTTTTACTACAACAGAGGAGAGCAATTTTAAGAAAAAAAAACGCCAATAATTATTTAAATTGGTGGTAACTCTGAAATTAATGTGTATTTTCAAAAATTCTAGTTGAGCCTCTGTGAGAGTCTGAGCTTATATCAGGCAAAATAGTATTATAATAGAAGCATTTTCAAAAGAAACATTGGAAAAAGTATCTTAAGGTAATTTTGCCAAAATGTATTTAAATATGAGTTTTCGGGAAGAAGTAATTTCGTTTTTTCCAGACAGAGGGGTTTAATTGTATTTTTTTACACCAACTTCACATTTAAGCCGTATAGTTTTTATTTGCTTTGAAGGATCATATAGCAAGGCTTGTGTGTGAAAAATTCCAATTAATTCTACGCGTAGTTTTGGTGGGTGCTCTTTTTAAATATGGAGCGAAAACAGCATTTTCGACATATCTTACTGTTTTACTACAGAAAGGGGGAAAATGCTGTTCAAACTGGAAATTGACCGATGTGTATGGAAGGTGTGTTGACAGTACGCCAGTGCCAGAACTGGTTCGCTAAATTTCGATCCAGCAATTTTGATGTCGAAGATGCGCCACGTTCGGGGAAAGGGCCCGGGTTTAAGCTGATAAAGATTCGATAAAGGCATTGGGTTTATGCGAACCGGCGAATAGCAACACGTGAATAGGATTGAGGTTAAATTTATCAAATTCAACAGTTTATGACCACTTGAAAGGCCTGGATTATCCTCGAAGGGTCGATGTATGGGTTCTCCATGTTCTACAAAAGAAATCTGTGTCGCCCATTGACGTCTGCGATTCGCTTTCAAACGTCACGAAAATGATCCGTTTTTGAAGCGCATCATCACTGGGGACGGAAAATGGGTTGTATACAACAACGTTAAACGCAAGAGGTCATGGGCAAAAAGATGAACCTTCTCAAACCATTTTCAAAGCCGATATTCACCAAAAAACGGTGATGCTGTCTGTTTGGTGGGATTTTAAAAGGAACCCGGTTTTTAGCTTTTACCGGATAACACAACGATTAATTCCGGAAAGTCTACTGTCATCAGCTGGACAAACTGAATGATGCATTTCCCAACAGAAAAGGTCAGAACTAATCAACGGGGAAAGGTGTAGTGTTTCACCAAAACAACGCAAGACCTCACACAAGTTTGGTCACTAGCCAAAAGCTTTACAGCTGAATGGGATACAATGCCACACACACCATATTCTCCAGACCTGGCACCATCGGATTATTATTTGTTCCGTCACTCCAAAATTTTTAGACGGTAAAACCTTCACCTCAAATGAGGGAGGTCAATAACCACCTCGATCAGTTTTTTGCCAGCAAAGGGCCAAACATTTTATGAGGGTGGAATTATGCTACTACCAGAAAGATGGCAAGGTGTTGGACCAGAACGGCCAATATATATTTTATAAAATTTTTTGTTTATTATACGAAAACTGTCTTTCATTTCCACACAAAAACGAAATTACTTTCCGAACAACCCAATAGTTGCTTTTGGTCAAAATGTCCTTAAAACAATTTTATACATGTATTCTAAATTAAATGACACTAAATATCATGACAATTATCCATTTATGCGCTTTTTTAAAATCACGATTCCGAACGTATTCGGATACCTTAATCCACTTTTTCCATATAAATGAAAAAAAAATACATATAAAAACAATATTGCCATATTTTTAAATAATGTAAAATCAAGACTTTCATTAAAAAATTATTCAAAAATCAATTTGTTTGTAATATGTCCATTATCTCTTATACTTTCTGTAGAAATATAAGCAGTGTTTATTTTCAGAAACAAATACAAGGAACGACTAAAAACATTGCGACACGTGTATTTTGCTAAATTCAGATGTTAGATTCAAGATCTGACAAAACACATTCAAAAAATAAAAATTTTATCTTCTTTCGAAGACATAAATTCTATCCCCAGAAAACATAAACATGCTTTAGTTTTTTTTTTTTTTTTTACTTTTATTTTATTTTTTTTTAAAAATTTATTTCAGGAATATGCAAATGTCCAATCATTTCAGTTCAAGGAAATGCTCCATGATCCACCTAATGTATACAGTGACCGCCAGTTTTCTTGGATGACTTATTTTAAGAAAAACTCATAATATCAAAACTTGATTCTGGGAACATTTTTGAAAAAAAAGTGAATAGAATCCTAGAATTTTCACTTTATATTTATAAATTCCGTACAGCTTTTATTTCGTTTTGCTTTGTTGAAATACAGATAATTTTGTTTCAATCAAAAAGAAATCGGTGACACATTTATTGAATTTGATACAATTTGCTTCTTTTGATTGATTTTTTTA
>BMAV01016356.1:0-15321 GCA_019973955.1 Trichonephila inaurata madagascariensis
TTCTTAGATCAAGAGATGACATTATTGTCGTATAGGGGATATTCGTTATTAAATCATCTATTAACGGTTAGGGATAGCGTGGATACTTCGTGACTGAATTAAGTTTCCTATAGTCAACCACAAATCTAAATGCTTCTGGATTATACGTTGGTAACCCATTATTTTTTTATACATAACACCACAGGTGACGCGTACGGGGATTGAACTGGAACTATGGTTCCTTCTTTCAACATTTTCTCAATAGGAAATTCAAGTATCACTTGCTTTGGCCGATCATACTTGTACGGCCTGGAAACAACCGTTGGACTATCTACCGTATCAATTTCATGGTATAAAACATGAGTAAGACCTGGTTTATCGGAAAACAATCCCTTAAAACTACTAAACAAATTTTGTAACTCCTGTTTTTGCTTACCCTCCAACTTTGTCTTAGACAAATCTACTTCTACATTTTCTTCCTCAATTGTTTTAACCACCTTATCTATTTGCGAATCGGGAGACTTTATCGATTGTCGATCAAAGTCTAAAGCAATCTTTGATCCTCTTATGAAATCTACCCCAATAATACATGGGTATTCCAAATATATCAACACATGTAACAATCGGGTTTTTCAATTTCGCTAATTCGAATATTCAATTCTACAATTACTATATTTTGACATTTCGCTCCCTGTGCCGTGATCACCTGAACACGCGATTTTTTTTACTTGCTTATAAAAAAAATATTTTTTTATATATTTCCTCAGATATAAATGATTTCTCCGCTCCAGTGTCCCATAACGCTTTCTTAAATGTTTCATTTAATAAAATAAGAACATATGGAAGTTCCACTGGAGACATAAATATCGCAGAAAGTTTAATCGGTATATCCACTGCCGAGTTCTTTTGATTACTTTGAACCTCATTAACTTTCAAAACATTCAATCGTCCTCTTTGCATCGTATCGGTGTAATCTTTTCATATTGTTTATTGAGCTCGTGTTTTACTCTTATATCTACTTAACATTTTCAGTCAACACTGATAATAACTAATTTTTTCCAGCTTTTAGCCCCCTCAGGGGGCTCACCTTCTTTAGGTGAGTACGGGTGTCACATTAAATCTGTCGAGAGCTGATTTGGTCCTCCCGTTCGTGTGGCGTGGTAGTTAGGAGATAGGGGTTCCAGCTCAGGTGTCGTCCACGTCACTTGACTATGGTTAAAAATTACGTGGTTCGTCGCCCTAAGACCTCGTGTAGCTGAACAGTGCGACGTTAATACTCAATCAATCAACCCCTAGCAATAGCGTAAATAATTCCGCTTTATCGTTATCAACTGAAATACCCCCAGATCTTACAACTTCTAATAAATTTGCCGCTCTGTCAACTGAAGTTCAATCATCAGTTTCCATATCAGAGTCTGCAGCTACTACATCCAATAAGGAACATTTTAACACATCTCAAATTCCAAAGCGATTAAAACAAAACTCAAAAAATAGAAAAAGGCGTGCAAAAGAACAAAAGGCAGACATTGAAATTAAAATGACACCTCACACACCTAAGAAAAGCTATGTTCATCATACCTCAGAAGACGAGGATATGATTGTGTATGATATAGATGAGGATGAACACGAACAATTTAAACATATAAGAGGTGGTTACTCACATATAATAACACCAACCAAATATCAAAAGAAATGACGGATTACTGCATTTGACACAATTTAGAAATGGAGAGCGACCTTTTTTTTAATACATGTTGAGCTTGGTGGAGAAATTCTCCCATTCTTTATTTTAAATTTGTTCGGTGTGAATTTTGTGCACATTTTTCCTTTTTTGGCAAAAATGTAAACTTTTTTCACTTGTCTGTTTTTTAAAAAACTTTTCTGACTTGGTGGGGAATATTCCCCACCAAATTATGGTATATTTTATCATTCGAAAACATTTTTTACATGATTTGATATTTTAACTTATTGAAACTATATGTGTTCAGTGTTTTTTAAATATTTTATGAAATGTTTTAAAATTTTAATATATGTGTGGTGCTTAATTTAATTTTGCTTTTTAATATTCTAAAAAAAGGGTGTTCATATCAATACTTTAGATTTTTAATTAGTTTTTAAAATTTAAACAAATGTTTGGCGCAGTATGGCCGAATTCGGCTCTTGCGCCATAAAATTCCAAAATCACTCACTCACTCCAGCTTTTAGCGTGTTGTAATCTTTTGTGCTTTTTTTTAAAAAAAACTTAAATTATATGAATACGAATAGTTTTATGTTATTTTCAAAATAGAATTTTCTTTGAATTACCGAGATTATTTACAAATTTTTTTTAAAAAATTGCATGCTAAAAAATTAAAATTTTAAAAATTGCACAGGTTTGAGTGTATGTGTTCTCAATTTTTATGATTGCGTTTTTTATAAATATTTCAAACTGTTTTTTTTTTCATCTTTTTACTTAATCCAGGGATGGATCAACGTGCCATTTTTTCTTAAGAAATATTTAATGAGGCATTGGCGTGCCGTCAAATAATTTTGACTTTTGGTCATTGGGAAAATAATAAAACTAAATACTAACACACAAAACTCTTTATTTACTATGAAAAAGAACACATTTTGCACTGTAATTTAAATTAAAATAACATTAGTGTTTTCTTAAAACATTAGTAAAATAACATCAGTGTTTTTTTAAAACATTAGTGTAACATTTCTGTTGTTGCAGATTAGATCACAGATTAAGATTGTAAATGTTACTTTTCGCAGAATGCACCCCGAATTGGAGTCCTCTGCCAAATGGTTTCTTAAATGTTATTCATACCTAAAAATAATGACCAGCAGGTACATGTAGATGAAAATAGGATCAGAATAGTATGAGCCATTTTCTTGAAACACAGTTAAATGTGTATGGGATCGAATTCCATGTTTAAAACATTTCGTTACTGACATTTTTACGTATATTGTTTCATTTTCCTGTTTCATTCAATTCCAACTTTTTCCTTGTTTCAATAAATTTTTTAGAAGCTATATTGAACTAGACTGGAAATCACATACACAGTAGAATTTTAAATTCTTCGATTTTTAACCAATCGAATTGGAACAGGTTCAGTTAATCAAATGAAGTTTCATCCGGAGGCATAATAAACATGTCCATTTCTGATAATTCTTTGAACTGAGAAATTCTCGCTGAAAAGGTAAACCATTTTCTGATCGGTAGCGTGCCCAAAATATTGTATCGCATGCTATTGGTTCGCCATCCCTGACTTAATCAATTATTTATATTTTGAGTCAAATAAAAAGAATTGTAATTATTCTTTTTTAGAAAAACTGGTTAAAAGTCCGAATTTGTAATAATTTCAAGATACTTAATTCGAACTCAAACATATTATTGATCTATTCATATATTTGGTAAAAGAATTATTGAATAATTTGGGGTTGTGTCTCATTACTGTGTGTGTGTTTGTGATATAGGTTTTTTATAACATGAACTCAAAATCAAAAGGAGAGGAAATGTATTGGTATTAAGTTTACCTTACTTTTAGAACAAGTTTTAAAAAATGCAGTTAAACTTTAATTTTTTTCGAAGTTATAGTTGATGTAATAAATGAGTATATTCAGCATAATTTATATAATGAGAGTTGTTTTTTTTTTAGCCAAGGCAACAATACGCTATGAATAATATCCGCCAGATATTCCAAGAAAAATTACTTAATTAAAATCGCTCAAATGATCAAAAAAGGACTCCAGATAAATTATATCACCAAAATATACAAAAAATTAAATGTTTACCCAGCTTCGATTCTGTATTACAGTACTTTTCTCCGACTGAACAACATAGAATAATTACAAAAAATGCCAACTTCAGCAACATTATTTAACTGAGAGATTATCTCCAGAACTACTGGACCGATTTCACTGAATTTTGTGATTTGTACATTGATACAATACAAACAAATAACCATTCAACAATTGCAATATACACGCATGTTCGTGCGTAACACTCGTTGGAGTTGGAAGGTACGAAACAGCGGTTGCAGAATAAACAAAAGAATTGGGTTAATAGGGGGGGGGGGTACGGCCCCCTCTTACAGCTATACAGGCCTCGCAGAGTGATGTCATTCTTGAAATCAGGCAGTTTATCAGTTCTTGTGGCAATTGGTCCCACTCGTTGAGTAACGTTGTTTTCATTTCCTGGATGGTTCTCGGAGGGGAGTTGCGAGTTCCAATTGTCCTCCCCAGAGCATCCCAGACATGCTTTATAAGGTTGAGGTCTGGAGACATGGCTGGTAAATCCATACGGCGAATATCCTCACTCTCTAGAAATTCGTCGACCAGAACACCTCTATGTGGCCTCGCGTTATCGTCCATTAAAATTAGCTCGGGGCTTCATGCACCCCTGAAAAGGCTAACAAAGGTCTCCAAGACCTCATCCCTATACATCCCACTAGTCACAGAGCCTCTTTTAAAGACATGGAGATGAGTACGGCCATCCAACAGGATACCTCTGCACAGACTATTAAACCTCCTTCCCCATAATTGCCAATTTCGCGGACATTGGAGGGAAGGTAGCGGGATCTTGATTCTCTTCATATGAACGTACGGTGAGAATCGTCTTTTAGGCTGAACGGTGAACAAAACGCGGTCGCCCATTGATCCATACTCTACGCTGTCTTCACCAAGCTAAACGAACTCTCCTGTTCGTAGATGTGAGTGGGACGCAAACAACCCTTTCTCATAAAGTCTTTTTGACCCTTGATACACGGGTTCCTGTGGCTGCATAGAAGTAACGAGAGAGCTGAGAAGCTGCAGCCCCTCTGTTACGCCTCGCTATAATCGACAAATAGCGATCTTCTCTGGCCGTCGTGGCTCTTGGACGACCTTATAATATGAAAGAAAATTTTTAACTGTCTATAATTAATAGCTGTATAATTCAAATAGCAATTAAAAATTAGTTTGAAACAAAATAAAAGAAATTTAAGTAGAACTAAATATTTTACAACATGAAACAAATACAACGGAAAGTGTGATAAATATTAATATAATGTTAGTGGCAGTTGCAGAAATTATGGCATGGATTCTAGAAACTGGAAGACGAATGTCATCCTGAAATATCTGGAGAACTCTATGAAGGCATCTTGTAAATACTTGTGAAATAAATTCATGTCGTCACTATTGAGGAATCAGTTGAGAAGGTTGAATTGGGTCATTTAATCATTTGTCAATATCTGTTTGCCATCGGAAAAATTAAAGAGAAATATTGCTGTCACAACTAACTAGAAGATAGAAAAGCTTTGTAAAAATTTTGAATTACTAAATTAGCCCCAGAAAGAATTTAAATAAATGTTATTGGATTCCATATTTTTAAATCCTTCCAATAAACTAAAAAAATGTAGTTCTTAAAGGATTCTTTTTAACCACAAGATTTTAAATATAATTTAAGTTTCATCAGGCTTTTTTTCTTTTTAAAGAAAAACTCTTATTTAAAAAAGTACTAGAAATTCATTTCACTCATGCTTTGGGTCATTAATAACTTCTATATTTATAGACAATTAATACTTTCAATACCTAGACGTCACATTTCATTATATATAGAGTAAAATAAATAAATATATTTTTTTTTTTCGAAATTATTTAAAAACAGAAATTTATTTTATGGTAAATATTTTCTCTATTTAAATTCATTGGTTTTTTTAATTACAAAGGTAATAAACAGCAAAAAGCTTGTGATGTTCTCACCTAGAGATGTGGGAAGGAAATCCAAAAACACTTAATTTATTGATCAATAACACAAGTCTTAAGTGAGAGATGCGCCCAATCGAAACAATACGTGGATAAATAGCGAAGTATGAGAAGACTTTAAACATCGACTCATTTATTTAAGGATCGAAGCGCTATTTAAACTCTAGTAGCCAATCGTCACTTTAATTCTATCAAATATCTGAATTACACTATCAATTTGAATATAATACCTGATCAGTAGCAATCTCTATCCTATCTCTTCCTCTCTAGCTTGAAAGCTGAGACTATGAGCTGAGCAGACCTAATTTAACTAATCATGTTTTCTTCAGAGAGTTCCTTGTGAATAAAATAGTTTTGAAAAACCAAACCTTTCCCAAGAGGATGCGGGGACGGTAATGTTCTGTTACAGGCTGTTGAGGCAACAATATTTGCTCTTACTGAAGGCGGCGTTGAAACGAGCTGGAAAAGTGCTTGTGGAATAGATGCTGGTAAGGCTATTGGAAGTGTTTGGGGCTACGGTAGCCCAGTGGTCAAGGAATCGGATCATGGCAGCCATGTCATGAGTTCGAGCCCAGTACCACTAAAGACCCGCCATGTAGGGCAGCGATGCACGTTAAATCTGTCGAGAGCTGAAACGTCCTCCCGTTGGTGTGGCGTGGTAGTTAGGAGAGGGGGTGTCAGCTCAGGTGTCGTCCACGTCACTTGACCATGGTTCAAAATGACGAGCTACCCTCGTGTAGCTGAACAGTGCGACGTTAATATTCACTCACTCATAGAAACAGATCGTTACGGTGGTCCTGGAGTTGCCGTGTGGAAGGCAATATGCTGAACGGACGTTTTCGACAGAGGTGCGACAGACCGCTATTGTCAACAGGTGATCCTTCCCAATCTACGTCTGTTTCGAGTGGTATTGGACCCAACTTGGTTTTTATGGATAACAATGCGTGCCTACACCTGATGTTCAGCAGGTAGTGCAGCTATTGAAAGTTCCGGGGCGCAGATGCTGGTATAGCTATTGGAATTGGAGAGACTGTTGTAGTTAGATCATCTCTCTGTGTTGGTGTCACTCTCTGTTTTTCTCGCTATTCCAGGGTCTCTTTTTAGGTGAAATGCATCCCGCCCGCGAAAGTGACACGTGATGTGTAGTCACTTCTGTTTGGACGTATTTGGTGGAACCATTCTTCTATTGGTCCAGGTCCCCTTCACGCGGTGTACTTTGAAACCGGCGGCTGGCGTGGGAGCTTCATCGGCATCTTACTGTCGACTAGATCAAGGGAGGTCAGAGGTTGACTTCCCTTAGGACATCAGCACCGGGTTGTCTACCCTAGAATAATTTCCCACGATAAACTACCTGACCGTTGAAACGTCACTCGTTCCCGACGGGAAATGGGTCTTTGGTGAATACCGCCGCATATTCCCTAAAATGTTTGCGTGTAATGGTTTACTTTTTCTCAAACCCCGACTCACACAAAGTCCGTTACTTTTAATTAAACCAGCAATGTTTTTTGTCCGACTACGTTAGTGAAGAAATCATGGTAAAATTTGCTAATTTGTGATCACAGTTGGGAAGGTGTCAATTTTCCACACTTTTCAAAATGTCTCATCCTCACTGAACCAAGAGCTAGGGAGTTTATTTTGAGTTGAATTCTCAATTTTCATTTAAAACCACCGATAATAAAATTATATGAGGAATGAATTTTATACAAGCACTAACAAAAAGCGTTAAGTTCTTCTGCGCATGCGCCAAGTCGCTGTCGGAAAGAAGCTTCATCAATCCCTTCAATAATTGCTTAAAAATTTATCTGATTTAATTTAAAAATCCCTTTGTGTTCAACGAAATTATTTCATATATATATATGAATACAAGTGAAATATATTTGATGAATACAATAGGTTCTTTTTTCAAAAAATTCAGGAAAAATAAAAAAATTGGTAGTCTTTTTTTTATTAAATACCCTTTAATTCAAAAATACCCAATTAACTTATTAATAGTTATTCGTAAAAAGAAATTTTTTTTCATGCCGCACGGCTGACATGGCCGCTGTCGATTTTTTGCATCATAAGAATCCATTGACTTGGGCCGGGGTCGAACCCATAACCTTGGGTGCAGAAGGCCAGCGAAAAACCAACCACGCCACCCAGCCGGCCAAAAAAAAAGGTAAATAGAAGATTTTGTTTTAGATATAAGTTAATTATCCTTCCATATATATATATATATACATAATATATATATATACATAATATATATATATACATAATATATATATATACTTTCTTCCTGCTTTAGCACTGTAGGTTCTAGTACTTCTTCACTGTTATTTTATATTACTACATATATATAGAGAGAGAGATATATATATTAAGAGTAATAAGCGCAACTTGAATTAGAGCATTTTGTTGTTAAGATATTGTTTTCGGTGGCACACACACAATTGAAGAGAAAACACACAACACCAACATAAAATAAATAGAACAACACAAAGCAACACTCGCGGTTAACACGAGGTTCACAAAAATAAACCTCTAGAGATCTCGTCTTTTTAATGGAAGCTATCCAAATCATATGATGTCCGGTAACGGCCTTTCTGACATTCAAAGTGATACACACAGGGGGATGAAAGATTGCATCATCCTAATTTGAAAATGCTTAAGTTTTAGTTTTGGGGAAATAAGGTCATGGTTAGTTGCTATTAGGTGGGTAAAATAAAAATAAATTGTCATGTGAAGTCTTGAAGGGCTGAAAACCATTATGAATTAAAGTCCCTAGAAAGAAAATTTAAGTGAATTACTACACATACACATTTATATACACTACTGCCCATTAAAATTACTAAAACAAGAAGGCAGAGTGCTACAGACGTGAAATTTAAACGACGTGATATGCAAATGATTAACTTTTCAGCGCATTCAGACAATATAGGTACTGGTAGTGACACCTACAATGTGTTTAAATGAGGAAATTGTTCAGCCAATTTCTTATACACGAAAGCAGAAATGCGTACCAGCACGTTTCTGACTTTGATAAAGGTCGAGTTGTAGCGTGCTGGAATTGTGTTTGCGGTTTATCTTATCACAGTATTGCTGCTCGCGTAGGTCGAGATCCAATTACTGTTAGCAGAATATGGAATCGATGGGCTTAGGATGGTAATCGGCCCCCTATCACTAGCAGCCGAGAAGACAGGCATATTATCCGCAAGGCCTTAATGGATCGTGTAGCCACGTCATGAGCCCTAAGTCAAGAATTGCGGTCGTTTGCAAGACAACGTCTGCACAAACAGTTCGACGACGTTTGCTGCATCATGGACTCTCAGCTCGGAGACCATGACTGCGGGTACCCTTGACGCTGCATCGCAGACAGGAGTGTCTTCAATAGTGTGATCAACGACGAACCTGGAGCACGAATGCCGAGGCGTCATTTTTTTAGATGAATCCAGGTTCTGTTTTCAGCATCAGTATGGTCGCATCCGTGTTCGGTGGCATCGTGGTGAACGCACATTGGCAGCGTGCATTCGTCATCGTCATATTGGCTCATCACCTGGCATAATGGTATGGGGTGGTATTGGATACACGTCTCGGTCACCTCTTGTTCGCATTGACGGCATTTTGAACAGTGCACGTTATATTTCTGGTGTGTTGCGACCCGTGGCTCTACCCTTTATTCGAGTCCTACGAAACCCTACGTTTAAGTAGAATAATGCACGACCACATGTTGCCGGTATTGTAAGGACCTTCCTTGATTTGGAAAATGTTCGACTTTTCCCCTGGCCTGCGTGTTCCCCAGATCTTTCACCAATAAAAATCATCTGGTCTATGGTTGCCGAGCGACTGGTTCATCACCATACGCCAGTCACTACAGTTGATGAGTTGTGGTATCATGTTGAAGCTGCATGGTCATCTGTACCTGTACATACCATCCAATCTCTGTTTGACTCAATGCCCAGGCGTATAAGTGCTGTTATTACTGCCAGAGGTGGTTGTTTTTGGTACTGATTTATCAGGATCTATGCACCCAAATTTCTTAAAAATTTTATCACGTGATATTTCCAGTATAATATATTTTTCCAATAAATATCATTTTGTTATCTGCATTTCTTGCTGGTGTAGCAATTTTAATGTGCATAAGTAATTAACTGTGGCTACTTCCTATTAAACTTAGTCCTTTTTTTTCTTCTTGCTTTTAAGACAATTCTGAACGTAACAACTCATATCAAAAGCTGAATCCTACCCCTTGAAATTGAATCAGAAGAAATTTACGCAACAAATTTGTATATCATTGTACATTTAATCAGTTTTCGATGTTACAAGTTAATGGTGTAAGAGCAATATAAAATTTACTCTCTCATAGCAACGTTTTTGTTAGAGCTAAATTATAACTATGTTATGGAATTCAGATTTTAGAACATGCCTTCAAATAATTTTTAGAGTTCTCGAACATTTTCTTAAATCTCTCATTCCGTCAATTTAATTTAATACAAATTCACAGCTATATACTTTTGATCTGTTTGATTCACTCATGGTATATATAGTTTTGTAAGAGACCTAAGTACTTAAAAATAATTTATTTACCTGAATAATTAATCCAGATGAAAGGAAAATACATAACAGTTATTGATAGCTCTTATTAATTTATGTTCAAAGAAGAGGAGATGGATTCCAATATTTCTAAATTTTAAAAATAGACTGAAGTCGAGCTATGTGATAACATCATGGATCCTAAGAAAAAATTTTTTTGTTGTTGAATAACTAAGAGAAATAAAAGTATAAAAGAAATTACCGTAGAAACGATGTACAACCTTAGAAACGTATTTTCGAATGGTCAAATAAATGAGCATGGCATCGTCTCTGTAGGGATAGTAGGGCAATACGTCATTCTCCACCTGTAAATTGAAACATTTCATTTAGATTCTTTAAAAAATGGTTGTAATTTTTAAGGATGGAACAAAGTCTTGAAAAAATAAAAATACCCGCTAAGAATTACATGTACATATATTTCTTATTCTTTTTTAATTTATATATAGTTACCTCAGAGGACTGAAATATTTTTTCGTGTTAAAAGAATTTCGCATTAAAAGATATTGTAAAAAAGAAGAGAAAAACCAACTATATTTAACAAAAAAAGTTTATTAGAATACATTTTATTCATATATGCATGTATTTAATAAGAGCTTAATGAAATTTAATACTAAATTTTCAAATTCTTTGAAGAACGAAAATTTATAGAGTTTTTAGAAAATTATCTGATATTTTTCTGTGAATTGTTTTTTTTTTAGCATCATAGTCTTTTTTAGAGTCTAAATAACTGCGCTTACACATTTCACGGTGTTCCTCATTTCGGATGACATGGAATTCCGAAGCTACATTATTCATTTCATTTTCGTCTTCGGTATCTGCATCAATGAAATTTTTTGAGATTTGAATCAATTCCAAAATGTCTTAGAGATCATTGGGGTTGAATCATCTATTACAACTAATTTTTCAAGCCTAATTTCGCCTATGCGGCTTTAGTTTTCCGTACTTCCAGAAGGGATATTTATTCGCGTTAAGCAATTTTCTATTCGTGTTAAAAGAAAAAAACTACATGAAAAAACATAGTAGTTTGTCGGGACCATTGAATTATTTCGTGTTAGCCGATATTTCGTCTTAACTGTCTTCACGTTAAACGTATTTCACTGTATATATTTGTATGTGCACGTCACGTGTGCGAAATACTTTCAAATTAATATTATTCAAAAATTTTATCAAAAAGTTAGGAGCTCACAAACTAGAATGTCCCAAGCTCTGCGAAAAACATATTTTAAAAACGTAACGTCTTTTCTACTTTCTCTCGAATGCATGCATAAAGTACATGTCTGAGAAAATTTAGTGACATCTATTTCAAGGTATCCGATTACCTTAAAATCATGATTTTTTTTCAAGAATTGATCATTTTTTATGAGTTTATTTTATAGACCATCTTATTAGCTTCATAAAAATACCAAGATTTTTAATTTCCATTCACTGGAACAAAAACTACAAGTGTTTTAGTAAAAGCAGATGCCATAATTTTACACAAGATGTCAAACTTTAAAATGCGTTTTACTCTAAATGTATTTTTTTTTTTTTTTTGAAAACTCAAACGGGACCAGCGATTGCTCAAAAATTTTTTTAAATAATTTGCTGAAATTTTTTGTGTATGTTCTGTATAACAGTAGAAGTATTTTGACCTTTAGATTTATCAAACACTGTTTTATATCAAAATTTATAGTCATTTATGTGAATATAATCACTGGTTTTTTAAGCAATTACATATAATCACTAAGATAAAGTGCTCTAGTTTTTGTAAAAATTAAAATATCTCTTATCCTGAAAGTCATTTGAAACATGAATAACAAAGTAGCACATCAAAATTGATAAGTTGAGAATTTATTTATAAAATTTTTGTACAAAGCGGGCCCCATTTATATAATTTTTTGTACATTTTCACCAGTTTTTTCCTATTTTAATAATACTTATTTTTTTCTGTTTTCAATTTTAGGATTTTTTCCTTAAAATATACTAAATAAATCTAAGAATCACAAAAAAATCCCCCTATCTCAATTTTTTTCAAAAAAATGTTGTCGCAAGAAATCGGATACCTTAAATGTGGTTGAATACAGTTTCTTTTCTTGTTCAAATTAAACTAATACAATGCTATGGTTAAAGCTTTGTTTTAATATTAAGAAAAAGACACATCTTGAAAGAAATACCTGAATGGCATAGGAACTTAATTTTTTTCATTCAGAAGATAAAAAAAGCTTCTTATTAAAAACAATCGAATTTTAATTGAATTAGGACCACTGTCCTAAAATCCGGAATAGCCTCATTTTGCACTTAAAACATCAGCTAGGTGAAGGAACATGGATTCAAAGTGTGTATATAAGGTTTCCCAGGTAATATTTGACCGTCAAAACAATAAAGCATCATGTAACTTGTGAATGTTTCGAAGTTGAGAGTCTTGCTGTCTGATGTATCAATCCAAATGTTTCCACAGGGATTCAAATTTGGGGAATTTGGTGGCCACCATAATACATGGAATTCGTCTTCATGCTCTTCAAACCAATCACGAACAATTTGGGATACATGGCACGGGGCACTATTCAATTGAAAGACCCGATTATACGCAGGATACTCCATACCCATGAAAGAGTGTACTTTATTGGCTTCGACAGATGGGTATGCTCGGCTTTTGAGAACATCTTTCAGAGGAATTAATAAACCCAAAGCATGCCAAGAAAACGAGCCCAGACCATCACACTGCACCCTAACCCTTGTTAGAATCCAGCAATGGTTTGTAGAAACTTGTTTCCTTCTGTTTCCGGGCAAATATGCTAGCACCCATCGACTCGATGTTGTAGGAAACGAGATTAATCTGAACAAGCAATGATGATGATGATCTATTAGAAATGAATTTGAATGTAGAGATACTCACACACGATGAAGAGGAAAATATTGTGAATATATGTCGTGGAACGAAAAAGAATAATATCAGGAGAAAAAATATAAAAATATAAACAGCATGTTGTTATTGATGGATCTATTTGGAAAGAAATACAAATAGGGGATACACCTGGAAGATCACTACTTCATAACAACTTCGGGCAAGAAGTAGGCCCTTCAGGATATGCAAAAAGTCATATTATGAAGGGTAAAATTAGGACTGCATTTTCGTTGATAATTGACCACCGTGCTATGGACCATATAAAAACATGCACTATAGAAGAAGCAAAGAGAGTGTTAGGAAACAACTGGAGTTTATCTCAAGAGAAATCGATCACATGGCGAGGAAATATTAAACAAAATCTAAGTCTTGCAGATGGCCTCTCAAAGTATATTTCAACATCCTTGATTTAGTTAGTACAAATGCCTGGATTTTGTACAAGAAAATATCTCGAGATAAGATCTTTTACTCCAGTTAGTAATAAAACTTGCCGCCGATTTTCGAGAAGCCAGTGAACAATCCCCCCCCCCCAAAAAAAAAAGAACAAATGCGAAAGGAACATTGCCTAAACCTACTACAAATTCCTATCGACGTATGACATGTCAAATAGGATATTGTAACGAAAATAAAACCATCAAAATAAAAATTATAAATGAGAAAAATATATCTGCGAAAAATGTACAATGTAAAAAATGCGATGAATAATGAATTAAAAATTCTTGTTCTTTGGTTTTGTAATAGAAATCGACACCATACATCTTTGTTTATTTATAATAAAATTACTTTGTTTATGTATTTCCTTCCTAACATCCCTATTTAATGCATCCAATCAGGAAACATAAAGACGGGTCCTTTAACTGGCTATGATGTTGTTGTTGTTGTGGTTAATGCCACCTGTCTGATGTAGTCAGAACGAGGCCTACAAAATTCATCGTGGCAAGGGGCTAGAAGTACGCCTGTCTATGGCCTAAGCCTTGAGCACCATACAGGTGACAGTACGAATTAGCTCGGCGAAATTCTTCGAAGGGACGATAGATGGCGACACCACCTATCTCCACCTCCACAATTTTGCCATGGGACTGGAGGGGAGGGAAATATTCTCCAGTTCCCTGCGTTCGTGATTCAGCCCACAAGACTTTCGGACCCACTGATTTAACGAGCACGTACTCCGTGTGTACTCGGAGGTTATTTGGTGGCATCGGGCATCGAACCCAGGCCTTCCGGTCTGGAATCCGAGGGTTAGGTGTTGGTACGTTTAGTGCTAAGTCAACAGTTGAAAAGTAGCCAGCCCAATGAGAGTAATTTCAGACCCTATTCTCCGAATCGCTTATTCACTAACAATGTTCCGACTCTTGTCGAATCTTTGTGACAACGAATTAGCTGCTGTGAGAGCCTCTCTGATGATCTCTTTGTTCAAGTATTCTTTGTCTCTCTAGGCCAACCATCATTTTCTTCTAGTCAGGGTTCAATATTTCTTTCCAACATCGTCGAACGCTGGCATCCAAACTTCAAGCGATCCTTTGGCTTGATCGCAATGTTCTTTCAATCCACTTGAACGTCATTTGAGTCAGCCCTATGCTTTGTCCATGTTGGTTGAGGTAAAGAATATTAGAATTCCCAGAGGAATCCGAACGCAGCAGGGGTGGAATCCAACTCCAAAAGTTTATTAGAAATCAACTGTACTTTTATTGAGTCAAACTTTTGAAATAATATGCAGACATGACAAGTATGCTGCGGCAGTATAGCCGGGGACGATAATGTTCTGCTACAGGCAGTAATAAAACATGAATGTTGAAGGTGGCGTTGAAACTAGCTGGAAAAGTGCTGGTGGAACAGATGCTGGTGTACTTTGAAACCGGCGGCTGGCGTGGGGGAACTGCGTCGGCATCTTACTGTCGGCTAGATCAAGGGAGGTCAGAAATTGATTTCCCTTACGACATCAACGCCGAGGTGTCCACCCTGGGACACTTTCCCACGAGAATCCACTTGACCGTTAAAATGTCACTCGTTCCCGACCGGAAATTGGTCTTTTGTGAATACCGCCGCCTCCAGTGTCATCGTGATATAATCAGGGAAGTGAACACGACGACCAGAACGAGTTTTCCGAAGGTTTGGCGTATCGGACCGTGGCTTGCCTTGTCACGAGTTCGAGCCCA
>BMAV01016356.1:36841-47502 GCA_019973955.1 Trichonephila inaurata madagascariensis
AGACATTCAAGAAAAATCTTTTTTATATTCCGGACAAAGAGTATGTTATTTGAAAAAAAAAATTCCAACTTTTTCTAACACAAACTAATAAATTTTTTAAAAAAATCTATTGAAATAATTCGTTAATTCGGGGTCTATTATTTATTAAAATAGGGATTTTTCCTTTTATTTTAATTGGGGAAAGAGAGAAATTCGTTAAATCGTGAAATTCGTTAAATAGGTTTCGTTAAATCGGGATCCGACTACATATAGATATATTTAAATAATTATTTCTGTTACGGAGTGAGAATAATTAAAATATTCTCCTAACATTACAATTTTTTGAAATTGAATTTTTTAAAGTCTTCAATATTGTAACTAATTATTTCTCCGTGAAGGAGAAAATTGCTTAAAATTAAGTAATTTTTTTCTGTAACATTCTTAGCATTTTCTACAAGCTCAGGAATGAGCTATATTAAAAGACCCTCATGCATTTTTAATGTCCATTTTAAAATCTTTTCAATCACCTCATTTGAAGTAATCTTTATCAGCAGAATATTATTAACTTTAGAAAATGTGATGTTTGAAATTTTATGCAAATTGTAGTTGGATTAGTTTAATACGTTCGACGTTTCATGTTTTAAATTAAATATGCTCCGTGAAAAATGTTAGCATCTTCATTAAAGTAGAAGCACCTTAATTTACTTTCAAGCAAAGGTAATTAGAAGTGAAGTTAAGAATATTGTAAAATACTTCACTGATGTTTGAAATTGCGACTCCGTACGAGATTAAAATTATATCTTATATTCCAAAGGCAGGAACTGACTAGGTTATCTAAGAAAACCTAATTACGTCGAAGTATTTAGGGGAAAACGCTTTCGTTGAAAACAGAAAATACTTTAAAATTTCTCTTTAAGATCTTAATACTGTACTTATATAACCTCCGCCTTCATTAATGATAAAAATTAATTTTTAAAATGTTTTCGAAGATAAATAAATATTCATGTGTTGTGTTCGTAAAACACCTGATTAATTTTAAAATGCTAAGACAGAAGTAAATAATGAGAATTTTAATCAACAAAATGAGCACTTACCTAAATTTCTTCTGAAGTATTTTTTTTAAAAAAGGCTTAGATATTGTTAAGTAGTAATTACTTTAATACATTTAATTTCTATTTCTAAAACTAAATGAATAAAATGTAACTGAAAAATGCTTTTTATTTCCTTTATTTATTTAATTTTGTTATTTATGTACTTATTTTAATTATGTTAAAATAAAAAAAAAATATATCATAAAAAAGATATTTATTCAATAAATACATCGCCATCATTTAGCTATAAAGTAAAGACTTTCTTTAATTTTTTCTTAAATATACACACACAAACACACACATGTGGACACACACATATACACACGAAAAGAAACACACACTCAAACACGCACACGTATGCTAGAGATAGAGTTAGAATCATGTTTATGCCACACTATAAAACTGCATGAGGGCTGTTGGCAACGGACCTCGTAATTTTGAACCATGATCACGTGACGATACCTGGGCTGGCACCCTCTCTCCTAACTACCTCGCCACACCAACTGGAGGACTTGTGAGCGTCTTCAGCGGGACTAGGTTCGAACTCATAAGATCCCAGTTTTGGGTTCGTGACCTTGATTACTAGGTTATTGCGGCCACACACACACAAACACACACACATATATTATTATTGTCAAACATAAAATCATTTTATAGCGTTTTTTGATTATTTGGCTAGTTTTATTGCTAACTTTTTATTTTTATAACGGTGAGTTATCTTGTATATAAATAGTTTAATACTATTACAAGTTATGGTATAAAGCTCCCATTTGTAATCACTATATAAATAATTTAATAATAATTTATTATGCTTCAAATTTGTTATATTTACTTCTAATTGTAAAACCAAATTTTAAAATTGTTACGAGAAATAAGATAGAAAATTAAATTAAACGAATATGTATCATAAGTATGTATTGTATTCCGTTATACATGAACGCGAAGGCCTATCCCTTAACACTTAATTATTCAAATTCAATTCTTTTCTTAAGATAAAGAATCCGATTACTACTAAAATACTCTTGTTCTTAATTTTACTCTTTAGAATTCAAGAATTTTCTTTGAAATAACAGAAGAGAGGGGCGGAGAACCTAATGGAATTGAATTCTAAAAACTCCTCTGACATTCAGCTCACTTGAAGAAAAGATAATACTTAAGACGATAAAAGACTGTCTAGCAGAAAACCTCTTTTGTTGAAGAAAAACTCTTAATCCTTTTATACTTCTCTCCTTTCTCTCTCCTTATAAATCTGTCTTATCAATGTTTATTACGTACTTGAATTGTATAGATGCGATCGGAACACAGAAAAACAAGATTTTGTGAATCAGGGAGAAAGAGAAACGCGCATTGTTTACTAGTTACTTTCGATAAATAGAGCTTTACCAATCGCCTCTTCCTCCCAATTTCCTCCCAAACTCTTTTATTTTCCAAGAACTTGATCATAAGCATTCCCAAACTTCTTTAAGAACTCTCAATAAACCTCTCAATCCTGAAGAAGAGATTAAACCTTTTGCTGCTCACCCACCCCATTAAAACAAACGAAGACGGAAACAAAATAAAGAAGAAAAAAGAGAAAAAAGAAAAATCTCTTCTCTAGCCTTCGAAACAAACTACTTAATACGGAGCAATCCGCTTATCTAGAGAAAACGTATTAAAAAATCACTTAATGGGGAAGATCACAGGAGAAGAAGAAATCAAAGATCCGTGTTCTGGAGAAAAAGAAATCGGGAATGACAAGCGTATTAATGGCCACGTCTTGTTTGTTCCTGTGTTTTAAATGTTAATGCTCCTTTTACCATCATCATAATACACGCCTACTGGAGAATCTGTGCGCTTCTAAAATCCATTTGGATTATGGATGGTTGGAGGGGGGATAGATGGAAAGAGGATTTGGAGATCCCTCGTTTTGTGTAGGGGGTGGGCGGAGAAGAGCCTGACTGCAACCGTGGGTAGGTCAAAAGGTCGTTAATGGAGTTGCGCGTTTTCTCTCGGCTATTAGCGTTTCACTCGACGCACGTCGGAAAGGTATATAGGAGAGCTATGGAGGCAGGTATTTTTGTTGTGGAGGGATTTAGTTCGCCGGAAATAGTATGGGGGATCGAGTAGTAATTAAAAACTGCTTAATTAGAGTTTCCTTCCTCAATGGCCTTCTCGAGAAGCCTTTTCCAGGCCAGCCTTCTTCCTGCTAGTGTTCTGCAATTCTTAGGTCTCAAAACTTGGAGATCTTTTTCCAGGCCATCAATCCATCTAAGACTTGGCCTGCCCTTTCTTCGAGTGCCAATTGGTCGAGCTTTGAAGACTTTTTTATTGATGCGGTAAATTAGAGTTTAGGTTCTATTTTAATATGCGAGTATAGTAGTTGAGCCGTTCTAAATGAGTACTCTCGATACTGAACGGAAATGTCCGCTTATCCGTCTCCGTCAACTCTATTTCTATTAACAAAGAAATAGTACCGAATTTCAATTTACCGAACACATTCTCTGTTTCAATATTCAAAATGATTTCTAAACCGTGCTAATTGTCATATATTTTGTCTACCTGTATCAAATGAAGTTGAATAAAGCAACATCTCGTGTGCAAGAATTTAATGTCCTCTTAGGGTGAAATATATTAAATTATACTAATATTAAAATCATTATAATAATATTAATATTAAAATCACACATATTTGAAAATTTTTGTGAGTGTGTGAAGTTTAATATAAATATTGTTATTTAACCGGTTGATTTAATAAAATGGTATGCATCTACCTTTCATAATTTATTTTTTAAAAAAATTATAATTATTACAGAGTTTATCCATTCATCTAATATCTACTTATATAACGTCTACTTAAGGAAACTATAATAAATATTACGTTACTTGAGATAGGATCATATTATTCTAAATAGTCAATACTTTTTATAGCTGACAATTCTATATCACAAATCAATAACTAATAATAACTCTATATTATTAATAATAATAATCCAATAACACATATTATATAGTAATAATAATAATTCTATAATAAGGATAATTCTATAACACAAATGAATACATAGTAATAATTCTATAACACAAATGAACAACTAATAAGAATTCCAGAACATTAATAAATAATTAATAATGATTCTGTAACATAAATTAATAGTTAAATACTTTCAATTTTGCCATAAATTTATAGAAATATAACTTGGAACAATTGTAATCTCGTGAAAAATGTACCAACTTTGTGATTGATGATATTTCCGAACATTTGTCACAGAAGAGATGCAGAAAGGAGCAAAATTGGAGAAAATATTACCTACAATTTTGATTATTCAATTTGATTTAATGACTTTAGTGTGTAGTGCAATGTTCAATCAATGAATTTATTATTTATGTAACTTCTTTTATTATCAGAGACAGAGTCATAAGTCAAAATAAAGAATAATACGCAATTGTGCTGAGCGAAACTCTTGAAATTTTACCCATAGAAAACCGCATGGGAATCTGTGCTTGTGCAAGGCATCATAAAGAATTGAAATCAAAAGCTACAATTAAATACTTTCATCCATTGCTTCTTAAGTGTGTTTATCTCTTGACTAAGTATTCATTCAGCACATTTTGGTAAGAGCGAACTTTGAGAACCTATTATACATGTAAAGATGAGGTGTAGTAGTGCAGTAGCAAAAAAAAGAGAAGAATTTAAAGCCCATGAGACATGAGTTTGCGTTACATTTTCAATAAAAATAGCTTATGGAAATATGAAGTCTATCAAACATCATGTGGTCATGAAAATCCTCCCGTTGAATGGAATGGTATTTTAGAGAGTGAAATGCCATTAAAAATAAGCCATATAAAATGTCGTTCTCGGCATCTTATCTTCATTAGGATTAATGTATCGAAAAATTACCATTTCAAAAACAAAAAATTCATAGTATAGAACTAAGGGTATTAGAAAACTCACTAGAAAGATAAAGTTTTAAGTATAAAATTTGAAATAATAGACAATTTTTCTGGATTTTAATGTTTCTTTACTTAATTTAATTTTAATATTGTACAGTGATAGACACATTTTTCAGTAAAATTATACTAAATGCGAGGGAAATAAATACAAAAAGAGAAAAAGAAGGTTTCTGCAAAACAGATGTATAGACCAGTGGTCTTCAAACTATTTCAACTTACGGAACCCCTGGAACTAGAAGGTGTTTACATGGAATCCTATTCCACATACACAGAGTGGCCGCGGTAGCCGAGTGGTATAGGTATCAGATCGGGGCTTGCCTTGTCACGAGTTCGAGCCCAGTACCACTAAAGACCCGCCGTATAGGGCAGCGATTCACGTTAAATCTGTCGAGAGCTGAAACGTCCTCTCGCTGGTGTGGTAGTTAGGAGAGGCTCAGGTGCCAGCTCAGGTGTCGTCCACGTCACTTGACCATGGTTCAAAATTACGTGGTCCGTCGCCAAAAGCCCTCGTGTAGCTGAACAGTGCGACGTTAATATTCATTCATTCATTCAATCCACATACACAGAAGAATATATCTCAAAATAAACATTAAAGTAAATCACACACACACATCATCTTATAGGTACTTTTTGTAAAGTAATTAAAAAAAGTATTGTGTGCATCTATTATTAAAAATTTTAAGGTATAAGACTACGTTCGGAACTGTGATTTTGCAAAAACTTGCAGATGGATAATATTTATGATATTTAGTGTCACTTAGATTAGAAATCGAACATAAAATTGTTTTAAGAATATTATTACAAAAAAAATTTATTTAAGTACAATATTTGATAAATAAAGAATATAGAATGACCAATTTTCAAATTATTCTCCTTTTATAATAAGTGCTCCTACTATAATAATATATTTTGCCTGTATATATCTCAGACTTCTGTATAGAGGCTGAACTAAAACTTTTGAAATGTATAACTTAGAAGTGGATTTATCCAAATTTTTCTACAACAGAGGGGAGCAATTTTAAGAAAAAAAACCCGATAATTATTTCAATGGGTGGTAACTCTGAAAATAATGTGAATTTTTCAAAAATCCTAGTTAAGACTCTCTGGAAAAGTCTACTTTATGTAAGCAAAATATTATTATAATAGAAGCATTTTTTATGAAAGGAAAACGTTTTGAAAAAAGATTATTCTACGTTAATTTTTTACCAAAATATTGTATTTAAATATTTTTTTTTGTCATAATGTCCTTAAAACTATTTTATGCATGTATTATAATCTAAGTGACACTAAATATCATGAAAATTATCCACTTATGCACTTTTTTTTGAAATCACGGTTCCGAACGTAGTCGGATCCCTTAATCTACTTTTAATATAATTTACTTATTAATAATATTAATCTATGATCAAAGTGTCAACCACACCCATGCATTATATTTAGTAACTAGAATATGTGTTTGATTTTTTCACACAAACCGTTGAAGTCTAGACCTATTGAAATTAACTGCAATCACACACATTACATATTCTGAGCTTAATTTATTTCTGTACTTTGTTTTTGTAGTCACTTATGGTGAGAAATGGTTTTCACTTACACACATTGTTCTGAATGGCATTAAAATGTTTAGAGAAATACTGTGTATTTTGCATGAATTTGCAACATAAGGTTATGAGCTGTTTTTGCTTAAATTTAGAGTTTTGACATCAAATATGTTTATAGGTCCATAAGTTGTTCTCTCTCCCTTATTGTACGTGTTTTCTGAAAAAATCTCAAAAGGTGCATTTTCCATTGGAAAACTATTGAGTTTTGCAAGACATCGTGCTAACGAATATGCAGTTATCTCGTGGAACTCTGGATAGCAAACAATAAAATATTTAAATACCTAGTAAGTAATATATAAAAATAATACATACACGCATTTTAATATCTTTTATTATATTATAATAAAAGTTTAAAAAGTATTGAAGAATAAAGTTATTACGTAGAAATAAAATTTTCAGTTTCTCAATTATAGGGATGAGCTTTCAATGTTAGTGGTTACACAAACTTCATAGAGAACGTGCATCCATTTTGCATACACATTTATAATTTTCATTTCGGATTTTTATTGTGACTCGTGGAACCCCTAAGTATGCCTCGTGGAGTTCCATGGAACACAGTTTGAAGGCCACTGATGTAGACCAATTGTGCATTAAAATATCCCTTAAGACAAGTGCCTTTGTCTATATAAAGCTTAGACTTTTGGAATATTATTTAATTCAGGTGTTCAGTTATGATATCAATAAAGCTATCAGAGAGAGATTATAAATTTGTACTATGTAAATTGGGATAAAAGAAGAAAGAGCTAAAAAGTTTATAGGGTTCTTGTTTATGTTTATGTAGCTCCTTTAAAAATGAATAGCATTTTTATAGTAAAGCCAAAATGAAGTATAACGAAATTTTAGACGAGTTACTAATGAAAAGCATTTTAACCCTCTGACCGGAATATACGTCTCTCAGAAGGGGGTGATTTGCTGTGGTGGGCACTGTGGTGTGATGTTTGGGGTGGGCTGCCTTGACATCTTCAGTTGGACTCTACCCAATGAGAGGATCACGTCGTGGTTCATGGCGATTTTTTACAACTTACATGTGCTATTTTTTTATCTATCGCCGTCTATCAGACGAATATTCCTATAGTTTTTTCATGTTTGGTATTATTATTTTTAATACTTTTACATGAATGTAATAATACTTTGGCTGAAAAACCGGTTTTCGACGCTAACTTTTGTCATTGTTTTAACAGTTACATTGTTACAACAATGGAGACAAATCTAAGTTGAAAAAAAAACTATTAGCTACCAAGAAGCTATTGTTTTAGCCGATAAAAAATTACTTAGCTAATTACTTTTCAATTTTGTTTAAGTTAACATTTAGGCCTGCTTTTACCAATAATGAATTTAATTTTATAAGTATATTGCACTAATTAAAGGAAAATTTAATTTATTTTCTATTGAAGAATATTTTTAATGGCCTAATGTCCAAAAATCATGATTGAATTTACTATGGCTGTCAGTCGTAAAAGTGAGGTGCCATGCCAGTTGTCGACCTTGTCAATAATTAAGACCTTATGAAAATTAAGGAATACAATTCGATTTGCATTTTAGTCAAATTTGTAGGAGTATACGTAAATTTTTTTTTAGCTCACCTAATTGTATTTTTCTTTTTTAATTTTTTTTTAATAATTTTGTTTCATTTGTAACATTTTCAAATGACTTCTTGCAATCATTCCAAGACAATGAATTGATAAGAACTTATTTCTTTACACTTAAGCTTAAGTATCTAAATAAAAGGAAACTTTAAAGCCAAAATGTACATAAAGAAGTAAATATATGTAATGCTCTCTTGATTCTACTTATATTTTTATTTCAGTTTATTTATATTTGAGAGAGGGGCGGGAGAAATAGACATATATATCAAAATAGCATCAAAATATTGAGAAGTTGTAAAATAAATGTAGTTATTTTGTTACAATTATTATGTCTGATAGTAGTGATTTGCCAAAATAATTATAAGCAATGGAATACTTTTTAAGTAAATTAATTTTGTTAGTATAATTCATTCAAAATTCAAAATGCTCTGTTTTTTCATATGTATTATAGTATCCAAATACCCTAAAATCATGATTTTTTAAAAAAATTGACGTTTTTTTTATGATTTTATTTTATAGCCCATCTTATTAGCTTTATAAAAATACCAAGGTGTTAATTTTCCATTCACTAGAACAAGAACTACAAGTGTTTTAGTAAAGGCAGATGCCTTTACTAAACTTTAACTGTGGTTTACTTGAAATGTGTGTGTGTGTTTTTTTTCCCGAAAGAAGAGAGGCTCAAACGGGGACAGTGATTGCTCTCTCAAAAGGTTTTTAAAATAATTAACTGAAATTTTTTGTGTATATTCTGTATAACAGTAGAAGTGTTTTAACCCCTTCATATTTTTCAATCACTTGTTACAAAATTTATAGATCTTTATGTAATTATAATCACTGTTTTTTATAAGCAATTTCATATAATAACTAAGATAAAGTACGCTAGTTTTTGTAAAAATTAAAATATCTCTTATCCTGAAGGTCATTTAAAAAGAAATAGAAAAGTGATAGGTATATCAAAACTGAAAACTTGAGAATTTGTTCATCTACTATTTGTGTACAGAGCGGGCTCCGTTTATGTAATTTCTTGTCAATTTTTACCCATTTTAGTAGTAATAATTTCTTTTTCTCTACTTAATCTTAGCCTTTTTTACTTAAAATGAACTAAATAAATCTTAAAACTACAAAAAAAAAACAAATCTCCACATCTCCATTTTTTTAAGAAAAAAGTTGTCACAAGTAGTCGGATACCTTAATAGATCTTTTTTGCTCTCAGTTGTAGAAATTAGTGATTGTAAATTACACATTAGGTTCAAATGTCGGCTAAGTTACCTAAAAGCGAAAGTAAATGAAGAATGATTTCAATAAAATAATTAGATTTCTTTTGTATTTTCAGAATCATGTTAATTGATATGAATAAAGTATGGTATACATTTATTTCGAGAAATTTTTGAAAAATTATAATACGATATCCTTAAACTTAGCATAGGAAATCTAAAGGAAAATGTCTCGAATGGCAGAAACGATTATAAAAAATATCATGTAATATATTACAACTATGGCACATCTACTTTTAACACTACTTGTAGCTTTTGAAAATAACGAATTAATTAATTAAATTTATTTCTAATTATATTTACATAAAATTCTATTGAACATACATATTACTTAAAAAATGTAATCAAATTATTTAATGAAAATAATGTACTATAAAACATGTTCAGCTTTTTTATGATGGATTAAAAAATTTTTACATTCTTTTTGAACACTACTTTTATATTAGGCCTGAAAATCTGTTAATTTTTGTGATAATCATAATTTTCCTGTAATTATATTAAAATTAAGAAGTAAATATTTTGAGCAATTTATAAAACTTCGGTTTCATCTTTCAATAAAAATATACAGGATATTTCTTACAATAAATTTTTAAATAAAGTTTAGTTGCATTAAAGCACTTTTAACTGCCTAAGATTGCAGTTAATTAATCAATTACATTATTAACATCCATTCAATCTGGTCATTTTAGTAAAACTGCAATTGATTACATTTCAAAATTTAATTACTGTGTACCATTTTTATTTTCAAATACATCAATTAAATGGCGAAAAAGAAACCCATTTTAATAATTTATTGCGATAACAATTTATTCAATGAATGTACTTGATATCTATTTAAATTAAATTCCATTTTAATTGAACGTTTACTTCAATCCGTACCATAATAAAACCTAATAAAAATAAAAATAAACCCTGTAAGTCTCGTTGAAATATATGTATGTATAACGGATTCATTTTTATGCCAAATGACACAATGACGCTTATACAAAATGACAGCATTACTACCAAAATATATGCACAACCCCTCGAAAGAACTGCAAACATTTCTGAGTGTTTCATGTTTTACTTGTTATTCGCGTTGACGCTGGAACGCTACTTTTAAGCTCCAATAGCAGCAGCGTGTTCTTCGCAGCAAGCATTAATGGATTTTCACAAAATCTCCCTACCATTATTCTTTATTATTATTATTCCATCGCTTCC
>BMAV01016356.1:54902-76314 GCA_019973955.1 Trichonephila inaurata madagascariensis
TAATAAATGAATAAAAGGTGATTCATACGCAGTTTTTCATAGTTTACAAAAAAAGCTTTGGTTTTGCATAGATATTATTAAAAAATAGTCTAAAATTAATTCGTGGAAATTTATACTTGTGCTGAGGTTAGAGGGGATGAAGACTATACAGAAGATATGGAATAGGTGATTTTAACGAAAATGCACATAAAAAAAAATAAGAAGAATAAAGTTACACGGGAAAAAATTATAAATATGTAGCTCAAAATCATCTGAATTATTTTTCAACTAGAAATCTCTAAAGAAAAATTATCATAAGGGAAATTAGCTAAAGTTTCTTATATGATATAATTTTGTCCCCCTCAAAATAAAAAACATTTGAATCCAGGTTTTTTTCCATACAAATATTATAAAAATATTAATTTTATTCACTGAAATTCAGCAACGTCATAGAGTTTTTCTCCTATTTCAATCATCCTGTTTTTTTTAAAAAATTAAATTAAGGATTATTTTACTTTTGTTGGATTTACTTAGATATATCAATTGCTGTATCGAAGTTTTTCTTAAGATTTTTTATTTCATTGAAAAAGCGTAGTTTTCTGAATTTCATTTAAATTAATGCTTTTTTTGTAGAATATTGTGGTATTTTTAGACATCCGCTGTGAGTATAATTTTTCCTTCATATTAAATAAACCTCAATATGAGAAAACAATTTATAAAAAATACCATACATACAATGACTCACAATTATTTCAGACACTTGCATTTTTTACTTTAAAAAAAAAAAATTGTAGTAAACCTTACAAGAATTGATTTAAATATGTTTTCGAAACCACAATTATTGTTATATTATAATGCTATTTTTTTTTTTTTTTTAACTTAAAATATACAAAAACGTTTTCATAGCAAAATCGTTTCTTTAGAGGAAACATCATATTTTACCCAAGAGATTCCACGTATATATTCAATATAAATTAAATCCAGGTATTATGGGAAGAACTCTTTATATAACTTCTAAAAAATTCTAGAACAAACAAAATAAATATTTAGAGTGTAATATTTTATCAATATTCTGTGTGTGTGTGTGTAAAACTTTAATCCTTAACTTCCCAATTTTTTAAATTTCTATGAAAAATATAGGAAGTACTAGGACTCGACCCCCTCCCCCCTCAGGTGTCTCTCCCCTCCCTGAAAAGCATTTTGCCAATGCAAGCTCTGACTAGTTCATTTCATCATTTCACTGAAACTGTTCAGGGATTTGATGAAATCCCTTATTTTCATCAGGGAAATGACCTTGAAGTGACATTATTTTAACATTTCCCATCAATTGATCACATCCCTTAGGGATTTGATGAAATTCCTAATTTCGCCATTTCCCTGCGACATATATATACACCCACGGCAAAATTAAGGTGCTCATAATTAATAAAAGTTTTTAAATATGTATACAAAGTATTTCTTTTAAAAAGACTTTTCTAACTCAAGTGTGTCCAAATTAATCATCCCTAGTATTTAGACCCTTTGGTATTTGGCAGATATTTCAAGAAATAATAATTTCATAATATTCAAGAATAATAATACGTCTCGCTCAACCGGTGTGTTAAAACAGTACTCTGCAACCTTTTTATCGCTGCGGACCGGTCAACGTTTGTAATTTTACCGCGGCCCGCTGAGGGTGGGACACGTTGATTGTTTATATTTTAGATTGTTTTGATTTAACAATTTTAATTTAGTTACATTTATATAAATATGCCTTCAGAATAAAATATAGTTACACTAAAAATGAATAAAAGTGATTTAACGTGGAATATAAAGTGATTTCCGTGGAAAGTTGTGCAAATCCGAGAGAAATGTACCACTTTAAATAAAATGGCAATAGAGTAATGTTCTTTAGGTGGCCCGGCACCATTTGATCCACGCCCCGGTGCCGGTGCGCGGACCGGGGGTTGCGGATCACTTTGTTAAAGGTTCGAAGCCTATTTATACGCCTTTCCGAAATACGAACCTTTGTATTGTTGTACTATCAGGGAAACAGTTCCTAAGGTTTTGGAATGCAAAACAATGGCATTGACAGTTTTTGGGAAGGATTTACGTATATCTCAGAGAAGGAGTTACTTATTAATTATTTTTCTTTTCTTCCAACACACTAAATAACTATGCATGCCTGTGTGAAAAACGGTGGCACTGGGAATCAAAATGCATAACTTTTCGAAGACAGTTATAAAAGGTCAATATGTTTTGCTGTCAGTGCCGGTTTATCCATTGGGCACTTGGGGCGGGCGGCCAGGGGCCCGAGGCCCGGAAGGTCTCAGATAAACTGGCATAAATAATAATAATAACTGGTTATAATAACTGGTTATAAATTTCGATCTGCCAGTGCCAAGGGGACTTGTAGAACTTCTGGTCCCAGGGTTCGTAATGAACTTAAATTGGAACTGTTTGCTGTAAATAAACAAAATTAAATTAAATTAAATTCATATAATAATAAATTAATTAATATATGTTCTTTAAAATTTATATCATTCTTTGGGGTATTTAGTTAAAATTTTTGACAATTAAATTCAAGGACAATGTTCAAAAACAAATATGAGTCACTATAAATGCATCTAACTGAATAAAAAAAATTTCCAGAAATATTTAATGAAATATAATACATGCAGCCATTTGGGGAAAAAAACCGTAAGTATTACAAGAAACATCACAGGTAGGAAGAAGCATTTTGACACTTATCCTTGTAATGATGTCAACATCAAAATTTTCATGCAAAGGTCATTTAGTGGTAATTAGAGTTTATATGATACAAGGAAGTAAGAAGTTGAAAAAAAATATGAAAGATGAAGGTCACCACATTGTACTTAGCAACAATTCATGTTAAAAAATCGATTAAATTGCTTCCCTTGAACACATTGAAACAACAACTCACTTCGAATATTTAATTTATGTGCATAATCCCTTCAAGGTGACTCAAAATGTTACTTAATGCTATTATAAAGACAGGTATTGCGCTTTGCTTACAATCATATCTACATGTGATAATATCAAAATCTTCACTGAAGTATTTTGATCGTTTTGAAGATGTCTTCCATATTCGTATGGATTTACTACGATAATATTATTTCACAAATAAAAAAATGGCAATTCCGAATTTGCCAAAGAATTAATCTTCTAAATCAGCGGTACACAAAGTGGTCCTTATGGTCCTCTAGAGCAGGGGTGTCCAACCCAAATGACCGTGCGGGCCACTTCGGAAAAATATTATAGTCTCGCGGGCCGCACATAAAAATATGTACCTTTATATCAGATTTGGAAACAAAAAAAAAAACATTTATTGGAGTGAAAATTTAAAACAGAATGAATTATTATTATTGTTTTCATTATATTTCACCTATACAGACGTAGAAAATGTAATAATGTTTATATAATACAATAATGCAATGATCCAATAATGTTTAAAATATTACAGTTGCCATTTTCTTGAAAATTATACGGTGTTCCTTTTGAATTGATCTTTCGTTACTCATTGTTGAAATTTGATTGTGCTGTCATTCGCAAACGATTAAGTATACGTTGCCCTTCATCTTAACTCTCCTGAATTTTTTTTAAACTGTAAAAAACATCTCTGACTGCCTCTTGCTTTTTGGGCACTCCAAACAGAAAAGGAGGAGGAGAAATGAAAGTCACGCACACAAGGAATCATGTACCATCCATAATAAAGTATATACATAATGCAATTCGGAATTTATTAAAAAAAGTAATTTATTATAGCAAAATCAAATGCAACTGTGATAAAATATAAATCTATTTTAATCTATAGGACATTCTTATTATCCAAAAAGGATTTATTTTAAAACAAGAACGGGTAACAGGCAAATATATTGTAGATTTATATATATGTATACATTTCCCCTCAAATAAATTTCAAAATTAAAAAAATTTTAAAACCTGATATTTAAATTTTTTAAAAAAAAGAGTCGGTGGGCCGCGTGTTGGACACCCCTGCTCTAGAGGTCCCCGATATTGTTTATTTAGTCCGTGGAAAATTAAAATTTATTTGGGGTTCTATGACCAATGTTCGGGGGCTCGACAAGGATTAGTATAAAATTTTTTAAAAAATTAATTTTTTTATGGAAATTAAAATAAATAACAATAATTCGCTTGGATATTTCCGACTGGGTGTTGAACCCTTTTGCGCTTGAACTTAGACCAATGTTTGAACAAGGATTCCACACATTCTGGTTACAAAAACAGCGCGAAGTATGAGAAGACTTTAAATAACAGTACTCTTACTTCTAGTTCGAGTACATTGCCTTCCTAGCTATCTAATTTATATTCAATCTCCAACGACAAATCGTCACCTTAATTATTATAATTATCAAATAGCAAATATCTGCGTCACACTACAAATTTGATTAAGCACTATTCCACTAACAGCCTACAATATCTCTATCTTTCTAACTTGAAAGCATAGACTTTATGTAGTAGACCTAATTTACATGTTCACATTTTCTTCTTCAGAAGGTGCGTTCTAAATAGTTTTTAAGGACCAAAGATTACCCAAGAGGATTTGTTAATTAGAAGGATGCGGATAGAGCCATCACAGTCTCTCAAATAGAGGCATGCCTTCTTCAGATGGTTCATACAAAAAAAAATAGTTTAATTCGAAATTTAAGGTGAAACAAGCCTTAAAAAAAGGACATAGTAAGTAACATAGTTATAAGTATTTGTTTGAATTTGAAAAATTAATGAGAACTGAAAGTACAAAATTAAAAAAGTATAATTGTTCAAAAAATATATTATTTTCAGTTAACAACAGAGTTTTGTACTTACTGGAATTTATTAGAAATAATCCTTGATAGTGTGCTGAAAAATCTGCATTTTTTTCACTTGAGTATTGCATTGTTGAATTTTTACTATCATCAACTGTTATTATGGCTTATGGTGCCTGACTAGTTGCGGGAACATTTTTTTTGAAATATTGCTGAAAATTCATCTTTAAACGCATTTTTTGTTTAATTATAACTGAAAACTTATAAAAATAACAAGGAAAAAAATTATGGATTTTTGTGAGAAATTCGTAATATGGATTTAACAGCCTTTTTTATTTAATGAATGGCATTTGACACGTTTTGCATATTAATTGCTGGTCCAGAAGTAGTTTGGCAAAAAGCCTGCTTCAGAAACAATCTTCTGTAAAGAGCCTTGAAGTCTCCAACTATACCAAATGCTGTAATACTGTTGTTGCCTTAGTTGGGAAAAACACAGATTTTATTAATTTCAGTTTTGCATTTGGTTGATGTACTGACATATTGTCTTACACACACACACATACACACATATGATATTTTTAAAAGTGGAAGCATTTAAGCACATATATGTTTTTAAAACCTCAAAAGAATACTAACAAAGAGAATATTTTTATTTCTATACATTCTTCTACTTGCATTTTGTTTTTCACCCTCGGTCACTCGCGCCTGTTTTTGCTACCGTCGTTACTCGCGGGGTGTAGAGAACACCCCAAACTTTTAACACGTGTATTTAACTATGAAAATAAAATTAAGTTATTATGATACATATTTATAAAGTACAAGATGTTTTTTGTATTATACAAATAAAATTGTTAAATTTATTGCATACAAATGAGACTAACACATTAATTTAAACTAAACATACAAAAATTTCATTTTAAAACACATAACTTTACATTTTTTCATAAACCAGTATAAAACGCATATACCAGTAATAAATATATTTTATAATTAATGAGATAATGATAGTAGAAAGTATATAGAAAAATAATATTTTAATCATTTTCCAAACACTCAGAGCAGACTGTATACAAATGCTCAACTTCTCGCAGGAGTTCTCAGTCCCCCAGATAAACTTTTGAAAGTCATTACATTTCAATCGTTCGAGAAAGAGGGATTGCATCAGGCCTGAAGGTTTAATCATCTAAAATGGGCAACTACAGAAAAAATAGTGGTTCTGCGCATTCTTTTTAGAATCCTGGGAGGATTTTCTTGTTGCTGGGGTGTACAGAACACCACGCGTGAGTGATCGCGGTTTAAAACTTTTTTCATTGTTCCTTAAATAGAGTATTCCCTAATAAGAAGTAAATGCATTTACGTCGCTATTTAAAAGGACCTTTAATTAAGGACAACAGAATTTTCTCTTAATTAAAAATATCTCTTACAGGAAGTTCTGTTAACACACACACGCGCGCACTCACACACACTTACATATATACACACACATATATACCAAATGTTAATGTGGGGGCAATTTTTATTTAAATATTACTTTTTATAACTATATTAGTTACATATATATGTGTGTTTCTTTTTTGTATATGTTACCGCCTAAGCCTGAAGTTCGGCAAGTTTGAGAATTGGCTGGCCAATTCGCGTTTTAGCCAAGAGGCTTGGCCAGGTCCGAAGTACTTGTACAATTAATATTGTATTTTATACTTTGACTGACCATTTTACGAATTGGCTGGGAATCCTTGGCCAAACCCGACGGACATGGTTGGCCCCAGAAGGATTCGAACTCAGACCATTCGATCTGCAACCCAATGTACTGCATAAGAGCAGTGTATTCCAAGAAACATTTTAAGGGGGATCGTCAATCTTTTCCTACGCCATAGACGTAATGCTAAATTTTCCTCGATTACACATTCTCTTCCGAAATATTAATTCATGAAATACGAACTTTCTTTCAAGTGAAAAAAAGCAATATTAAGAGTAAATTAAAGTAAATAAAATGACATTTATGCATAAAATATAAATAAGGCCACGTTGTAGGTGAAATCGACAGTTGGCGCCAACAAAGAAGTGTCTTCAAATAATATTAATAACAAAAAACTAAGGGCTAATTAAAACAAATTTGTTTTAATTAGCCCTTATATATATTTTCTATTTACCTTTGCAAAAAATTTCATATTTTTAAAACATTTTTTAGGTCTATGGGGCAGAAAAAGACTAAGAATCTCCCTTAAAGGTAGTTGACAAATTGAGTACACGTACTTTGTGTCTTTGTATTCATACACGATACTCAACGCAATTGCTCAAGATATAATTCGTCATTTTGAAGGACGCAATTCTAATCTTCTGCATGCTATTACAGCAAGTTCGTTCACAAAATAATTTCTATTATGGCTTCAATATGAGAACCGAATTACACGAGATCATATTTTTATATATTACAAACTTATTTTTAACTCGGAGGAGTCGCTTATATTTGAACTCGTTTCTGAAACAATTGTTAAAAAACAAACACATACACACAAAGAAGTATTTATTTTAAATGTTTCACTTTTAAAAGTGTGTAAAACAATCTACTCTTGATTTTTTTTCTTCCTACTTTAGCCGATCGTCAAAGGCAATTCGTGAATTGACCAGCCAAAGCCCGAAATCAAGAAAAGATCGCACATTGGCCAGCTTGTTTACAGCAACGTTGGCCAAAATGCGAATTGGCCGATTTCGGTTTTTGCCCGTATACATATACAATGAAAACAAGTAATATAAAAAAAATTAAGTAAATTCCTACTTTGGTCAACAAAGAAAAAGTTTTTAGTTACTTTTCATCAAATAATTACAATTAATATAAATATGCGTATACATACATATGATAGAATCACAATATTAAGTGACAATTAAATTTTATTTATTATCATTTAAGTATCGTATTGTCATGTAAAATAATCGTGTATATAAAATTTCAGCTCAATTGAATGCTTTATGTCGTGAGAAAAAAAATCTTTTACAGTTTTGACCGAAGTCGCTAAAAATGAAGTCAACGTGACTGTATCTGTAATTCTGTATGACTGTATCTGTATCTGTAATTCTTTAAATAATTAGTTTCAGTCAATTAGTTTTAATTAATTATAATTAAATTATCGTACTGTCATATCCCCCCCCAAATAATCGTGTATATAAAATTTCAGCTCAATTGATCGCTTTAAAATGTATTTTATTAACGATTAAAAATTTTAACAAGACATATATACGGAGATTGTGAACTAATAATAGGAATTGAAAAACTAAAAACACTTTTCAAACAAAAATGTGAAAAAAAATGTTTCAGAAATTTACCAATTTTGCTATGCACTGAATAAAATCTCTATTATTAAACGTCATTAATCAAAGGCTCAATAAAAGAGAAGTATTTTTTCTCCTTTAATCATGTAACTTCACATTAAAGTTAAAATAATGAAATCGATTAATTGGTTACAGAGAGATTCAAATTTCATTAATTAAAAGCTCAAAATCTGGAAGAGGGGGAAAGGAGATTATGGATAATTTAATTAGATTTTTTTTTTTTTTTGAGTTTGGGGGAGAGAGGTTCCTCGCAGAAAAATGTAAATTAGTGATGAGAGCTAATACTATAATGAACATTATAGATTATGTTGAGGCGCAGACAGGTTTTACAAAATGGCCCTTGAACAAACTAAACCAATTACATCTCGAGATTAAAGCGAATCAACGCTCTCTTCGAGAGATAAGAAGATCAAGAGATCACTAGCCCACGAAAGGAAACACTATTGGAAGCGCAATCTAATAATTTCTTTTAATATTTTCCTTTTCTATCGGAGATAGTCCGAAAAATCACTTTAATTCGCTCTTTCGGCGAGCGCAGAGATCAGAGCCGGCAACTTGAGTGACGTATGCAACGAAGAGGGATCTTCTCCATATTGCTTTGTTTTCTTTTTAGATGTGGAAATCGATGTGGCGACTAGAAAAGACATCAAATAGTCAAAACAAGACGCATCTACGAGTCGTTCCAGTTTCCATTTTAACATTCTTCATTCTCGATTATTTTTCTCTTTCTTTTAAGATGTAGAAATGAGATAAATGCTTAAGGTATCCGACTACGTTTGAAACCGTGATTTTGCAAAAGCTTATAAATGAGTAATATTTATGATATTTAGTGTCACTTATATATATATAGATTAGAAAATATATACAAAATTGTTTTAAGAATATTATTACAATAAAAAATTATTTAAGTACAGTATTTTGACAAAAAACGAACATAGAATGACCCCTCTTCAAAATATTCTCCTTTTGTGAAAAATGCTTCTATTATAAAAATATTGTGCCTGTTTATAGCTCAGACCTCTGTACAGAGGCTCGACTAGAATTTTTGAAATATATAACTTAGAAGTGGGTTTATCCATGTTTAACGACAGCAGAGGGGAGAAATTTTAAGAAAAAAAACGTCGATAATTATTTCAATGGGTTGTAACTCTGAAAATAATATAATTTTTCCAAAAAAAGTATTTCAGACTCTCTGGAGGTCTTTAATTTATATAAGCAAAATATTGTTATTTTAGAAGCATTTTTTATAAAAGAGAACATTTTGAAAAAAGGTTATTCTAAGTTAATTTCGTGTTAAAATATTGTATTTAAATAATTTTTTACAGTCAAAATGTCCTTCAAACAATTTTATACATGTATCCTAATCTAAGTGATACTAAATATCATGAAAATTATACATTTATACGTTTTTTTAAAAATCTCGTATAAAATCATGTAGTCGGATACCTTAAAACAAACATCAATCTGTGCAAAGTGAAGATAAATATTTATAATTGCAGTATTCATGTTTATCGTGTCAAAATATTTAAAAAGAATTTAATTTTTTTCAGGTATATTTCGTATTTATAATTTTCTCGTGAAATATTAGAACTGTATTTAAACTTAGGTTATAAACCTAAAATAAATATGATTCATAAAAATTTTATTTAAACGTAAAAAATTAGATTTTTTTTTCTTTAAATTTGTTACTGTCGTTCTTTAGGAATTTATTTTAGCATAGTGTTTGAACGTAAAAAGACAAAGATAAATATTTTTCTGTGAATCTTTTCATAGAAAGACCTCAATTCAAAAATTTCCCTATCAAGGTAATTAATACTAGTAAAATAAAATAAAAATTATTTTAAAGCATTATCATATGTAAGGATGCGTATTTTTAATAAGAGAGATTTAATTTAAATAAGCAGGATATAAAAAATAAATGCTTTCATTAATGAAATAATAAAAGTTACTTAATAAAAATAACCTTTACAGTAAAACAATTCATTATCTATTAATCATAGCTAAGATTACTCTATCAGTTTAAATCTAAAGTACGCATCTCAGAGTATTCTGTACTTAAAAAGAAGCAAGAGCCACAAAACAATATTTAAAAAGATCAAGTAATTCTTAGATATAAATTTTTTTTCTTCTAAATTGTAACTATTATACCATGAATATAATTTTCAATATTAGATTTCCACTCGTTGGCTTGTACGGGCAACAATATATTGTACGAGCAAAGAATAACTATTGCTCTTACAATTTTACTAAGGTAATTAAAGATACTAAAGTTTACTAAAACTAAGGTAATTACAGCAGAAATCTTTATTCAACTAAAATTTTGTTTTTCCACACACACATTTCAGAAAATGTTTGGAAATCGATTATTTTTGAATAAAAACTAAAAGTAAAAAAAAAAGTATTCTAGAGTACAATAAGCTTAGTGTATATAACTGAAAAGCATTTCTTTTATTTTTAGTCATTAAACTAAGATCATGTATCGACTTAAGAACTATGTTTACTTAAAATGAATATGATTATCTCGTAAGATTTCAAAACTTCGAGTACAAAGCCGTTAATTTTTATACATTCTTGTGGAAATTTATGCTCGTTTTATTCATGTCGCTTCAGAACTTGTTACAAACTATGTGAGAACCTCTACAATAGCCTCTACAGTAGCCGAGAACCTCTACAGTAGTGATTTACAAAGTGGTCATCGACCCCCAGGGGTCTATGACAACCTGCAAAGGGTCCAAGTCAGCGAAAAAACAATTTGATTGTCTATGAGGTCTACGACAGTGTTTCACATTAAATCAGATCTTGACTTTAATTTTAAAAGAAAATTTAATCATGTTGAAATGATTTTTAGCAGATTTATTTATTAAATTTAATAAGATTAATTTGCAGTTACAAGGTTACACACACACAGGATAAATTTTATTCAAACAAGAACCATCATTTTAACGTTTCGTGTCAAAGGAGTTTAATATTGTACGTCGCGAATTTCCAAGTTTTTCAATTTGTCACAGACAATCTGCCAAGGAAATGATGTTTTAACCTACGTTCAACATTTAAATGCCCTTTACTCAGACTTTGAAAATAGGTTTGAGAATACTTTGACAGGGTAATACCACAGTAGGTAATGGATTCATATGTGGTCACATAGAAAATAAACCCAAAAAACAATGTCATATTACAAGAGGAACTGATAAGAATAGGCACAAACGAAAATATTAAAGTAAAGTTTAGAAAAGGATGTCAGCAATTTTGGATTTAAAAAGACATACCGGTTATTTATCACGAATTATGGAATATCTTGAGAAAGTTTTTAATTTCTTTACCTAGTCAGAAGGAGTTTTAACGCGGTAGCTAATCTCCAAAACGAAGAGAGAGAGAGAGAGGATGAGGATAGGAGGGGGGACTGGATACTACTACCCAATGAGATTTTCAGTTAAACCTGACAAGATTGATGCCAAATGTTGAAATTTTTTTATTGAAGCACCAGATTCATCACTCCCATTTAAAGCATTTTTTGTTGCTCAATTATTTTATGTTTTAACTAAATTTTAATTTAATTAAATAATATATGTGCTTTTCTTAAGTTATAAACACTATACTTCACTACAGTTAGAAATTTAAATCTTTATAAGTAGCTCTATATCATCTGTCAAAAAAACATTTAATTTCCTAAATTTGCAAAAATTCAATATAAGGTAATTAGGGGTTCACCCCAAATCAAAAAATACGGCAAGGGGTATATGAGACAAAAAAGTTTGGGAACCTCTGCTCTACTGTTTAGTCCTTCCTATTATAAGGAAGAATGTACATGACTACGTGAACAACTTTGAGTGCTTTACACTGATGTTTTTAAGAGGGTGTTTATATATAAAAATCTAAATATTCTAGTCCAACCAGATTACTAAGGTGTTAAATATTATTATGGTCAGTTAATATTTAAAAATCTCTGAACTAAATATGTCAAAAAGAAATGTATATATTAAATGCAAATAATTCCTCTTTTTAAAGTTAGAATCATCTTTAGTTGATCAAATTTTCGGAAACAAGTTACCGAGTTTTTTCTTAGTAGCCTCTTAACACATAACAAAAATAAATCTTCCGAGCAATAAATAGAAGAAGTTTTAAATAAGATTACAACAAATTTATAGATGTATTTTCCTGCTTTAAATTCATTCTCGATTAATTAAATACAATTCTACACCATAATATGGAGTCAACAACTGTATTTTTATTTTTTCATTAAACCATTTCTAAGTAAATCTGGTGTCTAATATCTGTATCAGTCTACACTTACTACAATTAAACTTCCAGATGATGATCGAATTTCAATATTTTCTGAAACTCTTCCAGGTTTTAGTCCAAACTCGATGAGCTCGTGCTCCTAAGAATACTATGAACATATTAAAATACACCATTGTAGAATAACTTTATTCTTAACTTCCATGATTTCTTGGTGTTTTTTCTGAAAAATTGAGTGAGTATATTTGTCATGGGAATTGCATTTAAAATTTAAATTCTTTTTAAAAATTCTGTTGTTTTCAAGACTGTATTATATAAACTCAAACTCAGTGGCGCAACAGCCCATGAGGGCCAGGGCCTCCTGCACCCATCCCAGTATACGTGATCATTGGACGCTGAGGTGCATGAGCAGATGTCCCGATCAGGTGGTCAGTCTGAAGCGAACCCCCCATTGTTTAAGTCCCCAAGCAAGCTTGGTACTCATTTATTAACCCACTGCAGTAGGGATGAAAGATTGAGTCGACTTTGCGAAAGCCCTTAATAGAACCTAGACTGTGGCGTGGAAGCACGATATGCTACCACTCGACCACCGGACCCCTCTGTATTATATACTGAGCATAAATATTTTATACTCGAATAATTGTTTTCTTAATTACTTAAATACTAGATGACATATGACTAAAATTCATGCCATTAATTTCAAAAATTAATTTTTATTTAAATGAATCTTGTACATTTTGTTCATGAAAGAATTTTCGTTCACTACAGCTATTTTTAGACCAGTTTTTCCGTTCTCAGAGCTCTTAGAGATTTTAAAATTTGTATATATATATAATATCTCTTTCTCAATGTGTGTATATACATATTTTCTAGCAAATTTTAAGCTGCTTTCTAAACTACGATAATCTTAACAATAGAGCCTAAGCTCATTTATATATAGTTTAGTTTCAATCGCACTTTATATAATAGATTTATTTTATTTTATTTATTATTAAGATGGTTTTCTTCAAAAAATCTGCTTGACAACTCAAATTTTTTTACATCATTTAAGGTAAGCAGAAACGTCCAGGTATTTTCGCCATAGAAAACAGAGAGAGAGAGAGAGAGAGAGCTCTATTTGACATTAAGAATGAAATATGATTGTTTCTGTTACAGGTATATTTCTTAAATCATGAATTTGATGCAACTCTTAAACCTTCCGTGTACTGGAACTGATATTTGCTAGATTTATCGAGGCTTTAAGTTCTATTGCAGGTGTAATATGAAGGTTTACAAAGTGTGATATCAACTTAGATGTTACCCTCGTCGTTTGATCGTGTCTCAGAATTGCGAGATTCATGATAATAACTCTCATGTTGCTTTGAACCGCAGACTCGTGGCCGGAATTTCCTGAATTCGAGCCTAGTGCCACTGAGGACACACCATGCAGAGTGGCTGATGCATGCTCAAAATCCTCCCGTTGGCGTGGTGTGAAAGTTCAAAGAGGGGGTGCCAGCTCAGATGTTGTCTTCGTCGAGTTATCAGGGTTAAAAAATTACGAGGTTCTTTTTCAATAGCCTTCGTGTCACCGTCGTGGCCCATCGACCGAGTAAAAATCAGCCATTTTTCAATTAGCACAATTTTATTTTGCCTATATCACTTATATAAGAGACTTAATCAACTTAATTGAGAATGCACTTAAATCACTAAATCCGAGGAGCAATCAATATTAATCAATTAATTATAATAGAAATAAGAGCACTTATCAATTATCCTGAGATCTTTTACTTCTTACTTGATTAATATCTCCCTCTTCATTTAACTATACGACCACCGATCACTAACATTATGCTTTCATCTATCTCAATTTTCAACCATTATATCGCCTTTTTCACGACCAGTATAGAAGCTAAAAAAAACATAAAACCAAGTCCTCTCCACGGAAAGCGGTTTTCAACTGAAATCACAGTTAAAAAATAATTTACCCAAGAGGATAAATAGAAGCGCAAATACATCCGTTACATTGTTTTGTAGTGCGACGTTTATAGACTCACCTGTGTTGCTTCGAAAAATGCGAAATTAAAGGGACATGGTATGATTTACACACAATTTTTTAATTTAATGATTTTCATAATTTTTTTGGTTGACTCTTTTGTGTATGTATGATGTAAAACAAATTTTGTACTCAAAATATCATGAAAAAGCTAACCATTTAATTTTCTAAGGGAAAAACTTGAAGCATATGAATTGATTTTAAAATACTCCTCCTCCTACAAAAACTGACGCACGTATATGAAATTTGATTTACAAGTACGTTAAACTATGTATAACAAATGTTGGTATGGGTTTTGTGATAACATGATTGGTATTGTACAATACTTCTTTTTATGAACGCTTATTAAAACTTCTCTAAAAAATGTGTAAATTCTAACTTCAATTATTTTTTTAAAAAAAATAAGTATTGCTTTGATTGAAAAATGCATACCAACTTTTGCTCCATGTACTATTAGCAACAAGTGAAAAAAATTTCCGAGTATTAAGCACGATAGAAAAAGTCTTAGCATTTTAAATGCAGTCAAATCAGTTATTTTGTCTTTCTGAGATAAGACAGTTTAAAGTTTTGATTTGCTATTGGAATGTGAATAAAAACAAACGTAAATACTAACATAACTCTACGTTTCTTAAACTTAGAGCTTTCAAAGTGTGTGAGTTTGTAGAAAAGTTTATAAAATATAATTTAGACTATATAAAAAATTAGATTTGATTTTTTGACCGATTTTTGTCCGTTGAATCGTACTGTGCCCCCTTAATGAACAATCAATCAATGTGTAACAGGACATTATTCTCATTATGAGCAAATATTTCTTATAGAAGCCTGGTTGGCATCGAAGAATTCTAGCATATAGCTCGAGATGAGCGAAACACCCCCTACGCTGGAAAAGAAAAGCATAAATGCAGGTAGATTTAATATCGTGATGCACGACGGCGGTCTGGTGTTCTGGCAAACTCTATTAAATTACGTTCGCTCATCCTCGGATCAAAAAGGAACTCTAACTAGAAAAAAAAAATGGGATGTCGGGGAGGAAGAGTACATAGCACACCAGACAACCCGCGCACTGTCGAAACCACCGTCGTTCCTGGGTAGATCGAATTATCTTTAAGAGATTGTACAATCACATCTCCTTTTACTTGGCGATGAAAAAGCCGGTGTTTTTGATGTCCCGAACAAAATGGTACACTGAGTGGTGACAATGGGAGAAACAGAAAAGCGAGGAAGCGTTTTCTGTCGCGTGTAAAAATTTTCACCTGGGGTTGCGAGCACTTTGGAAGAGATGGACTGGCGGTGTTTTTAGTGAGCACTACTGCTGATTCACGTTATGCCACAGTTTTAATAACATAACAAATGAGAATCCTGAGTTTGTTATGCTTTTAAATTTTTAAATGCAGTTAATTTTTACAAAAAAAATTTAGATAAATAATACACAAATATTTCTTCCCGGTGATATTTTCATGGCGCCAGAATAAAGTATCACTAACTTAAATGAGCTGTTTAATTAACATTTATTTTACACTGTACTTTTAACTGCATAAATAAACTGATTAAATTCGATTTCTTGTTAAAGCTGGAAATTTGGTTTATTTCTTACTTAAAACTTGTCCTCTATATACTCTCTTTACCTAATCTTTTTAAGAGTTTCGTTCCTTCTTAATCCCTTTACGTAACTTCTCAGTATACAGGTGTTCGCCCTTTATGGAAACGATTTTGTAATTTATTTTCTGGTTTGCAATTTAAGATAAAACGCTGGAAACATTAGAATAATCGTCTGACAATGTTTTCTTTTGAATGGAATCTAAAATAAAAGATTTATTTTAAAAATAGCTCCTAAAATAGATAGATAGCTCGAAGGTTACGTAATTGCGCTTTCCGAAGAGAAATATTCGTGTAAACAAATTACAAAACGGTGTAAGAATCTCGGTTATTGCATTTCAAAAAAAGTGTTTATAATATATTAAATTATAAAGGAAAAAAAAAAGAAACGTCTAGCTGAAAGTAAAAATGAAAACATGACCACAATATCTACTCTTAAGACTTTTCGAACGCAGTCAACCATCAAGAAAGTAAAGTCTGATTCTAAAAGAAAATCTGGCGACTTAAAGATTCATTGCATCGAAATTAGGAATGTCTTCAGGCACTATAAGTAAAATCATTCATAAATATTTAAAATTTAAAAAGACGTTTAAACCTGAAGTTCATCTGATTTTGTCAAAACATATACAAATACCGAAAAAAAGTTCGCTGTGTGAAAAATTCGTTAAGCAGGTATTACTCTTTTAATTTACTTTAGACGCTCCATAAAACAAATTTTAAATTCATAAACACTATATATTATTAAAAAATTATTCACACTTTTTTTTGTAAATTAATAAATATTTATTTTATAAATCTTACCCATCAAAAAGAAATCCACAAGAGAAAAAAAGTTGACCAGGAATACACTGTACATTTTCAACTTTAAAAAATAATTTTATATTAAAACTAATGAAAATTTTTTTAAAGACATTTTTTAATTTTAAGCCAAGTAATTTTAAACGTACACATTACTTTATAACCAGTAATTTTAAGCATACCTTACCAAATGCGTCCTTAAATTAAGAACTGATAAAACCTATTAATTTTATTTGAGTTTTTTATTTGCAAAATTACGGATATATTTCATTGCTCTAGGTGAGTTAGCTGCCTGATAAAGGCAGTGCAAGGCCATTGATAACCAAAAAACGTATTAAAAGAGAAAATAATTTGAAATATCCAGAAATGTTTTTAAAATAGAGAAAAAAATCGAATCACAAGAGAAAAAGTTCGCTAAATAGAAAATGCCCTACACTATTTGAAGGTTATTTACGAAAAAATAACAAAATATTTTCTTGGTTCCGGGAAAAAGTTCGTAAAATAGAAAAATTCGCTAAATAGAGGTTACTAAAACGGAGGTCCGACTGTATTAGCGTATGATTTATCATTTCATTCTTGGTTGAAATATTCAGTGCATCAAATATGTTTAAGACTGGGTCTGTAAAAAGAAATGGAAACAAGAAGTTAATTCATGTTTTAGTTCTTCATTAAAAATAAGACCCTCCAGTTTCATTGTATTTTTTACCGAGATTTATTAACGAACCGAATGCCTGATGTAAATCACATTGTGGAATGGCCTAAAAAGCATGCGTCTGTCTAAGCTACTTGTATCGTTGAAATATCCTCAAAATTGGAACCCTTTCAACTTCATTCTAATTTTTGGGAATAAGAAATAGTCACAGGTTCTATATCAGGTGAATACAGTAGATGGTTCAACACACAGACATTATTTTCTGCCAAAAGGGTGCGTTGTCAAGTAACAAACACTGGCTGTTTTCAGTTCGATATTCTGGACGAATGCGACGAATTCTGGTCATCAAAAGTTTTGAAACAGCTAAGCAGTAATCGTTTGTGTAGTTGTAATTGCTTTTATTTGGATAATACTCCTAACAATAGAAGAATGTAAGGCGCATTGTTTTGATTTTGGATGGAACTTTCTTTGTTTTTTTTCTCCTCTCTTGCGGCGAATTTTACGACTTTCATTCCGCACGTTATCGCTTTGTTTCAGAATCATATTGGAATCATCAAGGTTCATCATATGTAACAATGGACTTCAATAAGTTTGGATTGTTTTCAGCGACTGAAGTGATGTCTCTGCAATGTGTGCTTCTCATTGCTTTTTGTTCAGGGGTTGAAATGTGTGGAACAAATTTAGCACACACTTTTGTTTTGCTCAAATCTCCATGCAGGATGGTTAAAATTGTTTCTTTGTTGGTGTTTAAAGTGTCTTCCATGAATTTCAATGATGCACAGCTACCGTTTGCCACAAATTTTCGTGCATTCTTAATAATTTCATTTGTCCTAGATGAAAGTGGTCTTCCACTACATTGATCATCTTCTGCCTTATCTCTTCCATCTATAAAACATTTTTACTTCACAAAACATTTGATCTACTTAAACAACAGTCATTGTGCACTTGTTTCGTGAGTCAATATGCTTCTAGAGCACTTTTTTTTCTTTACCAAGTTTTGCGTTTCTCCATCTTAAAAATTCAACATAAAAAAAATTCACTTCTGCAATGAGCGCTCGTTTTTTCTCAGCTACTTAACTAAATGGCACCAACTAGTCGGCGGTGTGTCGGCAGACCATGGACATTATGGCCCATGTGCATTTACACTCATGGTACCTGTTGGTACCTTGTACACCCCCGCTATCGTCATTTGTCGCGCCCCCAACGACTTATCACTTTTACGAGTTTCCTCTACCCGAGTTTCCTCTACCCAGTCGTCTCGTCGTAGAAAGTGTTCCTTTGTATTTAAGTGCCTCTTTGTCTAATTTTACTTACTCTTAAATTCATTTTTAATTTGTTATTGTTATTTACCTATGTTAATCATAGTAAATATTTGTTTGTTATGGATTAAGGTTTTGTTTCTCTCTCTTGAGTATTATCGACGTTAATTTTACTGTCGGCATCCCGCCGCATTTAGGCCTTTATTTTCAGTACCATTACAACCTGCACTCTGGGACGAGTCTTAAAACTTATTTGACGCACTGTGTACATCAGCGAATATAACGAATCGAATTTTTTAAATGAAATTAAAATACATAAGTAGTTTTTTTTTTCAAATATATTCCCTCAAATTCTTCCTTTTCACCTTGACTATTCTGACCTTTACTGTAAAAAAAAATAATAATAGATAGGTGGCAGCAATAGCCAATCTTCCCTCTGTGTGCACCGCTAGATAGTTAGAAATATCCTTGATTAAAACAGTAAGGGTTAATCTATCGTATAGAACACACTCCCACTCAAGCGAAAATAAATCATCTCGCGAACCACAGAGTGAGGCGCCGCGAAACATTATTAAAACCGCGGAGAGCAATGTCTTCCGTAATGACATGAGAATTAAGAACAGATACGGCGTGTTAAGTTGATATTCGCACCTGCCGAAGTGCTAACGCCCAACCCGAGCATCATGTCGTGTCACAATTGCAATGATACTAAACGAAACGAATCGCATCGGTGGGGGGCTAATCATCTTCCAAGTGAGAAATAAATCAACGACTCGCTTACCACTCCCGAGCTCGAATCGGTTTGGAAGAGGGCCAGATTGCGATCGGCATGTAACTCTGCACTTACAGAGTTATGTATACAAGGCTTTCACGCAAGAATAGGACTGAGGTATGCTGTCTTCTGATGTTAAAAAACAAAATCCATATTTGCATTGTATCTTCCTTTTTAAAAAAAAAGAAAAAAAAGAAATGCCAAACGAATGTATATTAAACCCCTTACTTGTGATTCACCTGAAAAAAATAATAATTCAGAAATGGAGAATGTTTTTAAAATGTTTATGAGAACAATGTACAAACATTGGGAAAAAATTATTTTATGAAATACAAATCAAATTTTATAGATAAAATAACCACCAGTTCCAATATTTTAACATAAACATAACAAAAAATTAATGGATTATAGTACAGTATTTTACCCTCAATTGCGGTATTTTTTTTTTCTCAGAAAAATAAATTAAGACATTTTTATTTTCAAGCCAAATATATAGTTTGAATTATTACTAAACAATACAAATGGATGGTATATACCAGGGATGGCGAACCAGTGGCACGCGTGCCATCAATGGCACGTGGCACAATTTTTGGGCATGCCAGCGATCAAAATGGTTTGCATTTTATTTCAAAATAGCATAGTTCACTATAAAGTATTACAATCAAATGCGAGTGATCGATCACGGAGTGGTGGGAAACACACTCGTTTGTAATTGGTTATCCTTCGTTAGGTCGTAGACTACAGTTGCTTATGATGCAAAATTTGTCTACGCATAGCATAATCAATTTCGTATACACAAATGTATTTTAAAGTTTATTTGTGTTAAATTTACGATTTTCAACTGTTATTTAACATGGCTAGTTCCACAAAAAAAAACAAAAAGTGCAAAATTGTAAGTGTAACAGAGAATTTCAAATTTGGGGAATCTGGAGATGTGGCATTATCAGTATAGGTGAGAAAGCTGTGTGTGTTTTATGTTCTGGAACAGGGTATGGAGAACATCGTCTGTAAAATGGCATTTTGAAGCAAATTACAAATCCTCTTGTCAAAAAAGTGTATCACAGCAAAAATAATTAATTGCTTCGAAACCATTTAGTAGATGACTCTAATTCAGCATGCATTCTACTCAAAGTAACATCTTATAATCCTAATATAAGTTATTTGTCATCCACACAATCTGCACAACAACAGAAGTCATACTAATGTAACTTTAACTTGAATTGCATGTATAACTAAAACATTTACTGTAATATAGTATTAAGTATATTTTTTCGTTGTAAATAAAGAGTTTTGTGTGGTTAGTGTATTTAGTTTTATTATTTTCCCAACAATCACAACTCAAAATTATTTGATGGCATGTCTATACCTCATTAAACACTTCTTTGGAAAAAAAACGGCACGTTGATCCACAAGGGTTCGCCACCCCTAGTATATACGAAACAAAGCCCGGCACAAAATACTATCATTATAATCTTTACAATAAACTTGCTCTTAACTCTGTACCTTTGTGAGTGAGGGAGTAGTCCACACAATTATATTACAGTAAACATTTAAAAAAGAAAATAAACTCACTTCGCTTTTTTTCTTTTGTAATATACAAACACTGAATTTTCTCATGCTCAAAATTTGAAGATTCCCAATATGGCGCGTTTCATAGCCTAGTGGTCATGATCGTGAACTCGTTACTGGCCCTTTTTTTGTCGAGTCGTGGATTTTAATCATGGACTTAAAAGACTCTCCGTATAGAGAAAGACTGATTCAATTTATATGTCGAGGGGTTTAAAGTCCTTACGTCGACATTGTGGGAATGTTTGGAAAGTGGTCAGTCGGCTCAAATGTCGTCAAGAATTGGTGTCCTGATTCCTTTAATGCCCCCTCCCCATCGTGTGCTAAAGTGGGAATTTCGGTTTAAGGTATCCGACTACGTTCGGAACCGTGATTTTGCAAAAGCTTGTAAATGGATAATATTTATGATATTTAGTGTCACTTCGATTA
>BMAV01016356.1:81314-99183 GCA_019973955.1 Trichonephila inaurata madagascariensis
TATACCCAGAAATATGCTAATATTTATACCAGAATATCTTACAAAAAAGACTTTAAATAGAATTTTAATTTTAATGAAAAAGTATTGATATTTAAATATTTTATCAATATTTAATTTTTTGTCAAAAAAATTAGCCACACAGAGTAAAAATTTGAAGACAAAATGTTGTCACCAATGTACCAATATCAATATTTCAGAATGATAAAATTTAACTTTTAAATATTCAGATTATTTTAGGTCGATATACATTACACAATTGATTGAAAGTCATTTCTTGACACATTTCAAAGAGAAAAAATTAAATTTAATTAAAAAATATATTTAATTTACACATATAAATTGCATAAATATTTTTTTGTTTAACATTCTGTTACAAAAAGTATTTTTTATTAAGGTTTCCTACTACTTGCGACAACTTTTTTTTTGAAAAATATGGAGATACGGAGATTTTTTTTTTGTGGTTTTTCGATTTATTTAGTACATTTTAAGACAAAAAGGCTAAAATTAAGAAGAGAAAAATAAATTATTACTACTAAAATGGGAAAAAATGGGTACAAATTGACAAAAAATTACATAAACGGGGCCCACTCTGTACAAATAGTAAATGAACAAATTCTCAATTTTTCAATTTTGATGTATTACTTTGCTGTTCCTTTTTAAATGACCTTCAAGATAAGAGATATTTAATTTTTTACAATAACTAGAGCCCATTATCTTACTTATTATATGAAATTTCTTAAAAAAATGGTGATTATATTCACATAAGGAATTGTACATTTTGTAATAAAACAGTGACTGATAAATCTGAAAGTTAAAACACTTCAACTGTTATATAGAACGTATACAAAAAATTTCAGCAAATTATTTTAAATTTTTTGAGCAATCGCTGTCCCCGTTTGAGCTTTTCGAAAAAAACACATTTTGAGTAAAAGCATTTTAAAGTTTGACATCTTGTGTAAAGTTATGGCATCTGCTTTTACTAAAACACTTGCGGTTTTTGTTCCAGTGAATGGAAAATAAAAACTTGGTATTATTATAAAACTAATTAGGTGACCTATAAAATAAAATCATTAAAAATTTGTCAATTTAAAAAAAATCATGATTTTAGGGTAGTTGGATAATACCTTAACTCCAAACGAACCATTAATTTCAAAACAAAGAATGTATGTAGATAATGTTTGGAAACCGAAAACACAGGAACCTAAGACTGAAGTCATTTCATTTCTTCTAATACTAAATAAAGGGAATTAGATTTTTTTTTTTAAAAAAAATTCTTCAGTTAAAACAAAATTCTCCAAAATTAATATTTTTGATTTTTTGTAGATCATGAAACACCAGTTTTTTTAAAAAGCTATACATTTTATTTTTTTAAATCATTCTATTTTTTCCTATCAGTAAAATGTGTCTAAGGAAATGAGTATATTAAAATTTTTTATTAAATAATTGTTAATTTTTAAAATTACTCTTAAATTATAAGGTTGGGAAAAATGGTAAATAAGTATACATCTTATACTTATAGAGAGCTTATATAATTAGAATTTAATTTTAAAAATGTTTTAATAACTGGTTTTCGGAGCACATTTCGCTCTTTGAAAATTATCGATAATTGCTCTTTTAAAATTATTCACACTTTTTTGTGTGTCTATTTCATCACATTTATTCTTCAAATGTAATTTTGCTTACATTAAAGAACTTTTCCCCCCTTACATTAATAAAAGCAAAATAGACAAAATTCTGGAAGGACACGACAACAACAACAAAACTATTCTGTGATTTTTTTTTTCTTCAGAACTTTTAACACTTTATACATTTGCTTTTCCCTATCATCTAAAAAATTCAAAAAGTGTTCTGAAGTTCTGTAAAACATATCTATTTATGCATAATTTAAATGAAAACATTTCAATTCAAGGTCTATCGATATAGAGGTCTTACTTTCCTCGTAATTATGAAATCACAAATCGTTTTGTGAGCGCGCTGTTTTCACAACTCTCACTTGATGCAACAACTAAAAAGCCACAACTACAGGAACAATACTTTCGTTATTTTCTAGCGAAAGAACTGTCCTCAATACGGGAATTGATTTTTGGAAAGGGAATTTCCACAGGTGTGTTCTTTACTTGTTAGAACACCTCTTGGGTATTCAAGAGCTTTTTGTGAGCAATCTGGGGCTCCCTAGTGATAAGGACAATGAGCTCAGTTTTTTTAGAAGGCCCAGCGTGTGGCTAAGCATAAGCGATTGCGTGTCTGATACTGATGTGATATCAACACCAGGGGGCACTTTCTGAAGAATGTAGAACCATATTTTTATCAATTGTAGCAAAAGGCTTTCGGGTTTTGAATGGCAATTGTAATGAGACAATATTTGGCTTAAGTAAATGATATAAATAAACTAAGTGAAAGGAAAAATTACTTTTGAAAGGTAGTGAATGGCATAAATTGATAATGAACGCTTAAAGGATAAACAAACTTTCTGTGAAAGTTCTTAATAATTAAAAATACCAGAGTGTAGAATTTTCAATAAGAAAATGATATAATCTAAAGTTTTGAAGGAGAAATGTTAATGAAACAAAATTTTAAAAATTATACATGCTTTGTAACGGGCTATGTCCCGAAGTATTCATTTTGAGACTTTAGCTTGGGAGTTTTCTTTAAGGGCTCACAGGACCCTTAACAGATATCCGTGCATTCGAAAAAAAATATCCTTCTTGACACCTATGTAACATAGCAATAAAACGAAACAATAACTTTAAATTTTTACCACAAGATAATCATATATATATATATACATTATTTCTCAAATTTTCAGAGAATTTGAGAAAAAATTAAAAAAGTTATAAAGAAATAAAAATTGGATAATTTTTCAAAAATATGAAAATTAGTATTTTACACCGCGCAGGATTCTAAAGTACAAAATGGATCAAAATTTACAAAATTAATCTTACTCCATATAAAAATGATCACTTTTGAAGTTATACTAACTTTTAAGAAACTTAGAGAAAAAAAAAATTTTTTTATACAATTATAACGAAAATTTTAAAATTTTAAGAAAAAAGTTAAAATTCAAATAAAAAAATTCTATTATTTTTTTTTTCAAAATTGATGCATAAGTTATGAAGAGATGTATTTTGAACACGTGCATAAAATTTCAAATTGATACCATGAATAGTTTCTGAGAAATCCTGCGCGGAAGCTAACATTTTTTGTTTTGCAAAAATGAAGTTAAAGGTAAGAAAGAGGTAGGGTTTTCTCGTTTTAGTTTCCCTACCTATTTCTCAATAACTTCGGAAGTTTTCACAGTATCAACACAATTTTGGTACCAAAATTCTCAGAAATATTAAAGCTGTAACATATATTTTTTTCAAAAAATTTAAAAAATTGCAATTTAAGAGTTTTATGAGCCCTTAATATTAAACAAAGTTTTAACTGGCACAGAAGAAACATAATGTTATTTAGGTTACATAAAGTGTTTTAAAGAGGAACTCTAAATAATATATATATATATATATATATAATTGTAAGAGATTATCTGACCTTATTGCTGACCGTTACTATTACTTCCAGTTTGTTATTTTGAAGAAAGATCTTTCAAGATTTCTTCGAAACCGTATATATGTTTATGAGTATCATAGCAACAGCTTGCATCCCTTCTGATTACATCAGATAATTAAAGTTTGATTATTTGTAATAGTTGTGCGATTGTGTTAATCTTTCTATTTCATAGATTAAGCTACTTGATCAATAAATATCTTCTGAATACTTTTGTGATAATGATTTGTCATTAATTTCTTGATGAAATTTAAGAGATTAGTCTGCTTTTATAAATATTTTTAAATAAAGTTGTATTTAAAAACTAAACAACAATTTTTTTCTATTAGCTATAATGTTGTATAATAGTCTCTATTTGTTCCTTTTCAGACAATATCAACAATGTTTTAATTTTTATTTTATCTAAGATATCGTATGATATCTAAAATAAAAGCAGCTTTTCTGTCGGCTCTTTAGTGCATCTCAGATTATAAGCAAATGGTTTTCATGATGATTCAAAAATTCAGCAGAAATTTCAAAATTCAGGCATCTTGTTCCAGAGAAATTTCATTTATTTACTTATTTATTTAATTATTATTTTGTTTTCGTTTTATTCTGAAGCATATTTTAAGTTCAAATAACGAAATCTTTGCCACTCGAAAAATTTTATGTACCGTAAAACTATTCAAAATAAAGGGTCATTATATAAATTATTAAATTCTCTGATAACCCCACTCGAGACTAAGGACAACATGTTTTAGATTTAATAAAATAGTCAAGCAAATCATTTTAGGTATAAGCAAAAAATAATATTTGTTAAAAGATATTTGTTGAGAATAATGTTTATTTTTGAGAATTGAAATTCATAACGATTAAAAGTTATTCAACTTCGCTTGCTTTTTGAAATTTACTTTTTTGCTGTCCTTCAACCGCGGTTGTGATAGGGTTAGAGTAAGAAACAGACTATATTTAAAATAAATCAATTTTATTTAGCCTTTGACACTTGTGAAAATTTATCAGAATTAATGAGATTTTATGTACGCTGATAAATCCGAGGAGCAATAAAACTTATTAAACTTTTTACAAAACTAAAAACACTTATACTATCAATTTCCGTGAACGCTCTTGCTACCCGGTTTCCCTTTCTCTGAGTCTCCGTGGTAGCCTAGTGGTCAAGGTATCGGATCGTGGTTAGCTCATTACGAGTTCGAACCCAGTACCACTAAAGACGCGCCGTGTAAGGGAGCGATGCCCGTTAAATCTGTGAAATTCAAGCGTCCACCCGTTGGTGTGGTAATTAGTAGAGAGGAATGCCAGCTCAGATGTTGTCCTCGTCACTTGACCATGATTCAAAATTATGAGGTCCGTCGCCATAAGCTTTCATGTAGCTGAACAGTGCGACGTTAATATTCTCTCACTCACTCCTTTTCTCTGAATCTTTCCTGCTGGAATTCATATTACGAAGTGCGGCCACCCCCTCGCTCACACTATGCTTTCCACTTAGGATCGTGGCCACAGTAGCCTAGTGGTCAATGTAACGGACTCGTGGCTGGCGTGTCATGAGTTAGAGCCCAGTACCACTGAAGACCCACCATGTAGGGGAGCGATGCACGTTAAATCTGTCGAAAGTTCTAACGTCCTTTGGTTGGTGTGGTAGTTAAGAGGATGGGGTGCCAGCTCAGGTGTCGTCCTTGTCGTTTGACAATGGTTCAAAATTACGAGGTCAGTCGCCAAAAGTCCTCGTGTAGCTGAACAGTGTGACGTTAATATTCACACACTTTTTCACTCCGCTTAGGATCAATTTTTAACCATCACCCCGCCTACTCCACGACTAGTAAATAGAAGTTTGCATAAAAGAAAATTCTTAAATAGAAGTTACATTCAATTAAGCCCTCTCTATATACGGAAAGTGGGTTTAAAAAAATCACAGTTAAAAAGAGTATATTTTCCCTAATAGGATTAGTAGAAGTCCCTAAACAGAACCCGTTACAACTTTATTATTGTATGAAATGTTATCGTGGTCAGAATCGTAGTTAAAACTTTTTTTTTGAATCTGTATAAATAAAATTTGTATTGAAAGTTCATATATTGATTGTTGTAATTACACGTAACGTATATGCGTAATTTAATCATTAGTACTTTTCGATTTATTAATGTGTTCAGTTTCATAATTTCTAGTAAATCAGTTATATAAAGATTTAATATAACATTCATTTCATTAATCTAATTTATTTTTCAAGATATTTATTTTAAAATTTTTAAACACACAGCACACACTCACGTATGATATTTGTATTTACATAAAACAAGTTAAGTAAATATATTATGAAAAAAGCACAATATTAATTTGCTATGACTTGTTCAACAAGAACTCCATGTAAAAAAAAGTAGTTTTTTAATTGGAGGAGTTTCGAATCATTTTACAGGGAAAAAAAACATGTATTGTATCCGTAAGTGTTTTAATTCTGTAAAAAATCTGACCTATCCTATCAATGATATTTTATAGTGCGACGCTAATATAACTGTTCACTCACTCGTGCCAATGATTTATTTTTTACAGGTAACTACTTTTTGTTGAAAAAAAAGTAGGGATTGATTGTTTATGAATCACTTCCCTTATTTGCCCGAGCACCGCTTGGGCAAAAACTTTTTCTACTCTGTTCCTCTGATTTACCCATATTTTTTGCTCATTTAGTATGCAATGTTTCTAAAAGATGTCTCTAATAGTTGAATAAAGTTAGGAATACAAAAAAAAAAAATGTCTAAGCCGGTTTCAAGGTGAGGTTTTTCTGCAGACTAGAAGAAGCCAGATTTTTTTTTTACCAGATAGGTGCACCACAAGCTATAAACACTATTTCTTTCAAATTTGGAGCTTAATATAGACAAATTAGACAAATAGACAAATATGTGATTATGAAAGGCTCATAACAAAAAATGATTCTGATATTGACTCAGATAGTGAAACTGAAATTTCTGTAAATGATTCTGGAAGTAATGAAAGTTTTCTTGTGGTGTAGATAGAATGAGAATCTGCATCTCACAAATTACCCAATAACACACACACACAAAAAGAGGAACGAAACAAAACAGAAAAATATTCTTTCATCTTTTGGATACATCATTGTGGAATGCTTTCGTTTTATATCAGAAACTGGGAGGAAAATTATCTCATTTGAATTCTCAGCTTGATATTATAGATCACATTATTGAAAGACATGGGGCGGTAAATGAAAAAAAAAAGGAGCACCAGGAATTTTACCCAGTCTATTACGATTGACAGAAAAAACTTTTTTGGAGTGATTCCTCCCACCGACAAAAAATTGAGACCAACAAGACAATGTTTTGTGTGTTGTTCGAAAAGAAACGATTTTGGAAAACGGGTGAAAAAAGAAACACGATATTTTTGTCCCGATTGCGATGTTGGGTATACTTGTCTCTATGTTCTAAAATTTACCATACAAAAACAGAAATTTAAGAAAATAATTAACTGTAAGGACAATACCATCTTTTTAAATCTAATATACATTTTTGTAAAGTGTTCTTTTGAGTTCGCTCATTTCATCGGAAAAAAAACAACTTTAAGGAAAAATATGTTTTTTCAATGAAAATAAAAATTAGCATAACTCTTTAAATTCAATATTTATAACATTTCTGACTGCTGATTTGAGTTTATATAATTTATTTCATCTTAAAAATGTTTACAAAAAATATGTTTTTATTTTTGTGACATTATATGACAGAAAAAAGAAACAGTTAAGTGGTTAACTCCTGACTCAGAAGTAACAGTAGAGGTGAACCACGGATAAGTGACAAGGACCAACTCTCACACAAATTTACAAGCTATGGGGAGGTAAGGATTTTATACTTCAATATGTATTGAATGTGCTTAAGGGGTCTCAGAGGTGTTAAATTTCTCTAGAGGTCTGAAAACATAAACAATTTTCAAACAGGTATAATTATTTTAAATTTAAATGAAATAATTCGAATCTTTTTCACATTATTTATGAAAGAATGGGGCTTCAGAAAAGTATAGAATGTTTAAAATATAATCATAATTTTAAAAATTATAAGCATATGAAAATAAGAAACTTTTCTATAAGAAATATTTATTATGTCTTACGTCGCGCATGCTGTTTTCTAACATAGCAGCTTTAATTACTAGCAATAAGTTGATTTATAAAGTTAAATGTATTCTTATTACACTGTAGCTATTTTTATATAAATAGAATAATAACTTACATATTTTAATAAATAAAAAAATACATTTTTAAAAAATATTTAAAAAATTGCAGTATTTTGCAAATATTTTGAAATACAAAAGATGCATAATACTAAAATTAGGTAGGGTTCAAAGAGTATGATGCATTTTATTATTTATTATAGAATTTTCATATGCTTATGTGATTTTTAAATTTATTATTATATTTTAAACACTTTATACTTTTCTGAAGCCCCATTTTTTTTTTTTTTATAAATAATGTGTAAAAGATTCGAATCATTTAATTTAAATTTAAAAGAATTGAACCTGTTTGAAAATTGTTTATATTTTTAGATTTCTAGAGAAATTTAACACCCCTGAGACCTCTTAAACTTCTTAACGCGGCCGGTCGTGTGGCATTAACATTCTAATCCACGACTCGAAAGAAACAACACGGGCAACGGTTTCGCGACCATGCCTACAAAGCTTTCAAAGTTATGGGAAAATCAGTAACATTAGCTCCATTAATTTACAACAGAAAGCATGAACAAAAGGAGAAAAAATGGAGTAATAAAAAATACATGGAAAATGACAGGAGGAATGGAGTAATGACATAAAAAATACATTATTTCTTGTGCCTCTTTTTTTTCCGGGATACATCACGAGCAAAAGTAAAAATCAATTTTCTTTAATCTAACGGAATCGAATAGCACTTGAACATCTAATGGTTCATGTACAGTGGCACACACAAGGGAGGGGTCCTGGGGGTCCGGACCTCCCCAAAACCCTTAATTTTTTTTCCGATTGATTATAATTCTAAGTATATAGTACGTAAAATTTAACTAAGTATTTGTTATTAATGATTAATTTTATTAATTAATTCTAATTATTTATTCAATAATTAGTTTTTCACTGTGTTTTATTCCCGAAAATCGACAAAATCAAAAGGAACATGATACAAGATTGGTGAACTTTCGACTCCGGACCCCCTTGAAAAATTCCTGTGTGCGCTACTGTTCATGTATTATTATTTTCTATAATGAAAAAGTGATTAAATTGAACACATGATGCAATCAAAATTTAAATTATCAATAAAGTCTGTTAAAGTGTACTATTTTTCTTCCTTTTTGTTTCCTGTTTCTAGACGTTACTCGTAAAAGACAAAGATTCCGACAGCTAAACTAGTGTGAACATATAACGGGCAATCCATTTTAATAATAAGACAGAAACAAATTGCCAGTTTGTTTTATTTTAAATGTCATATCGAAAATAATTCAAAGCATTATTAGATTTACAAATGAAGTTCCATGGTTATATGAGTGAGAGAGAGAGAGAGAAAAAAAAAAGACACGCATTGACCTTTAAAAAGGATACCAAAGGTGAATGAAACATAGCTGTTCTTTGTATCCAACAATCAAAAAAATTGAACCACATTTCAACGATATTCACAACTGACAGCAATCCATCATTCAGAAACAATGCACCGCAAGGAACTATTTTTAATCTCAACAAAAACCGCTGATTTACATTCTGTAGAATTCAATCACCACATCCAAGATTAGAAAAAAACCCCGGAACCAAAGGACCGAAGAATTTTTCTTGAAAAGCGCCACCTCAGAGGTTAAATATAGGTCGAAAAGAACAAAAAGTAAGAGTTCGGAGACAACTCATCAACAGCTTTCAATTTACTTTTAAAGCATGAAGAATCACTATTCGAAAAAGACCAAACTCCCCTCGCTATTGTGTTCGGTTAATTCTAAACGATAAACAGACATTCGCCGGGCATTTCAGCCGCATTAGCCATCTCGGCGAAAACGCGTTGATTAATATACCCGAGGACCTAACCTCCAAGTTTGGGGTTAAGATAATAAAATGAAGAAGAAAGAAAATAAACTCCAAGAAAATGACGATTTCAGCGACAAGCATTCCGTCCACCAATGGAAATAGAGAAAGAACAGAACGCCATATTACGCAATGCTCAAAAGGCTATCTGTCTTAACCCAGATGGATTATTTCTGGTGTCAAACCAACACCATCTATCATAACGCCATAAGATCCTTTTAAACACCATCGCTGGCCCCGATGTCCATTAGATACAATAATAACAAAAAGAGATAGTGCATAAAACAGGTCCAATGGCTTTATGTTTGTCCTCAATTTGGTGGCACCCTGCTGTCTTTAATGGACGGGTTCGTCGGCAAATTTAGTTGCTTTGTTCTTTATAGTTTGTATTTTCGACTTGATTAGTGTCAGGTCTGAAAAGAACAAACAAAACAGCTGTTGTTAAAATAGTATTCGATTCAGTGTAGCCAGCTTTTTTGAAACTTAGTTGTTAGCATTATTATTAGGGTTCACTGGAGATTTTCAATGTTGTATGGTTTCAATGTAACATGTGTTAAATGTATGATGCTTTTTGCTCAACAATAATCTTGAGTGATATGTTTTTTTGTTTTTTTGGGGGTTATATTAGAGTCGATTGGTTGAGGAAATTCAATTTTACGAAGTTTTGAATTTTATAATTTTTTTGAGTTCATGAAAATAAAAGCACAAAATTAATCAAATAAAAAAGTACTCAACGGCAAATAGAATTCCTGTTTATAAGAGTATTATGAAATGCATATAGCATAGTATCAAAATCTAATGATGGCAAAATTTTCAGGTTTAAAAATTTTATTTTTGATTCCTTTCTTCTCACTGCTTCGCTAAATTTATTCATACAATTAAGAATTTGTAAAATGAAAATGTTTGAATATGTTTAGTTTTTCAGAAGGGGATAATACTCTTACAATAAAACAAACTTTAATTGTTGTTTTAAAAATTATTTATGAATAAGTATCTTTTTGCACCTGTAATGTATACGAGAATGTTTATTAGCCATAAAAGATCGGTATTTTTTTGAATTGCAAAATATTTTCTTAACATTTCTTCATATCCAGAACAAACACAAGCAGGTTTTATTTTATTGGTGTTTTATTCGATACGTTAAGGTCATTGTGTAGTGATCTTCGCGTGATTTTAAAGAAACATTTCCCAAATCAAAGGCAGAATAACAATAAAATTTCAATTTTTCATTGTTGAAGTATTTTTATACATCCGTCAAGATAAAAAAAATTGAATACATTGAGTTCAAGAAAATGTATAAGATATAAGGTATAATTGTACAAGATTACATTACATTCATCTAAAATTAAATATTAATTTTTATTTTTAGTTTATTAAAAAATTATGATTAATATACGCAATATTTAAATTTTTTTTTCAGAGATTCTCAAAACTTACAATGCGTTAAAGTCAAACAAAGATACCTATATAAGTCATGATGGAGTGACCAAAGATCTTATATTGTATTAATTCTACTCAATATTCTACTCAATAACAGCACATGCTTAAATATAGTATGCAATAATTGAAGTGTCTATTGAAGGAGGAAAGAAATAAATTCGATATCTGAGAAATAAATTCGAAGTATCAAATTTATTTTATTTCTTTCACAAAACGTTTTGCTGACAAAATAATATTGAAACTTAAAAATTATGTACAAAAATATTTAACACATATTAATTTATGTTAGAAATACTTAGTGGAGACAATTAACTTATTAAAATGGAAAATATTTTTTACAGAATTTAATTTTTTAGCAAGAGAATATGCTTATATAATACGATAGACAGACAAATATCACATGAACTCAAAAATATGATTCTCTTTATGAAAACAAAAAAATACTTAAACTTCCAAAAGCTGTTTATAATAATTATTTTTAAAATAATTTAATCTTAAAGATATCACAGTAAAATTTTTAAAATATACCTTTTTTCTAAAATTATCAAAAGTTTGAATGTAGGAGATTTAATACTTTCAAAATTCAGATAATTGAACACAAAGTAAAATATTAAACTGCAGCAGTGACTTGTATGAAATAAATAATTAACGAATAAGTTAATGGGATTTACAAAATGGTATGTAATTAAATAATACGAAAAAAAAAGAAAGAAAGAAGAGGGGTACTGCTTTGGATCAAAATCAAGCTTAACACGGAGGACTTATTACTGTTAGCAGTTTATCACTGGAACTATACGGACATACTGAGATTAACATACTGTGGGATTTACTTATTGGTAACCTAAATGAAATTATATTTAAACAATGTTAATTTCTAATATTAAAAATATAGCTCTGAGAACAAACAAAGAGAGATAATCGAACAAAGTAAAATATTAAACTGTGGCAGTGACTTGTATGAAATAAATATTTAACAAATAAGTTAATCGGATTTACAAAATGGTATGTAATTAAATAATACGGAAAAAAAAGAAGAGGGGTACTGATTTGGATCACAAAATCAAGCTTAACACGGAGGACTTATTACAATTAGGAGTTTATCACTGGAACCGTACGGACATACTAAGATTTACGTACTGTGGGATTTATTTATTAGTAAGCTAAATTAAATTATATTTAAACAATTTTAATTTCTAATGATAAAATATAGCTGCAATATTCTGCAGTTTTGATTTGCTTTGCTAACTCCATTACTTTTTATCGAAAAATCTCCTAAAAATCCTGAATACGAATTTCAACTAGCCTTATTGTTTTACTGTATATATATGTAATAATTCACGCTTATTTTATCTTAAAACTTTTTGATTTGTAATTGTCCTGACCCTCCAAGACTTTCACATAAATAGTTAACTGTTAGCTTACCCACCTAACAGGATGTAATTGTAACTTTAACACTGCAGAATTATGTACTAAGCGTTTTTTCAATTATTCCTTATGTAATCACATCGTACAAGATCCATCCACTGAAGTCATGTGAGTTTCTGAATTTCCGGTTACCACTTTGTATAAATATTTCCGTTTTCATAGAAAATTCACAATGCTTATTGTAACTGCTATGTGGTTGTACTCTTGTCCTTTTTTTTTTTTTTTTTTTTTGTAAATAGTCCTTTATTTTTATGATACTGAAATAATAAAATGAAGGTATAAAAAAAAAACTACCAAGATTCCTCATCCATTAAACATCTCTGGAATCAGTTACTTCATAATTTAATAAAATAATAAATAGAGCCTTGACATCACGTCGCTTACGGCATATATATTTCTTTTTTTACTTATCGGAGCTGTGAAATTTTTTTTAAAAATTTCGCATTAAAATAATTGTCAAGGAATAATCTTAAGTGAAACACAAGAGCTTACTAGTAATAACAATACAATTAACAAAATACAATCGTATTTATTCCTTTTTATTGTTTTGGATCCAATAAAAAAACAAGTAATATAAGAAAAGATTTTTTTAAAGTCAATTCCTACTTAGATCAACAAAGAAAAATTTTATTTTAGCTACTTTTTATTACATAGTTACAATGAATATAAATATGTAAATACATATGACAGAATCACAACATTAAGTGGTCATTAGTTTTTATTAATTATCATTAAAGTATCGTATTGTCCTTTTAATTTCAGTCCAACTGAATGCTTTAACACGTGAGAAAAAAAACCTTTTCAAGTTTTGACACAAGTCGCCAGAATGGTCGCTAAGTCGCCAACGTGGCTGTATTTGTAATTCTTTAAATAATTAGTTTTAGTCAATTAATTTTTTTAATTATTATTATATTGTTGTATTGCCATCTAAAATAAATTTCAGTTCAACTGAACACTAACACGTGAGGAAAAAAACCTTTTCAAGTTTTGACACAAGTCGCCAAAAGAGTCGCTAAGTCACCAAAAATGATGCCAACGTGGTTGTGTGTGTATTTGTAATTTTTTAAATAATTAGTTTTAATCAATTAATTTTTATTAATTTTGTTATACTATTGTATTGTCATCCAAAATAAACCTGTATACAAAATTCCAACTCAATGGAGCGCTTTAAAATGTATTTTATTAACGATTGAAAATTCCACCCAGAGATAAATAAATAAACATATAGAGATTGTGAGCTAATAGTAGGAATTGAAAAACGTTTTTAAAATACATTTACACAGACTGTTTCGTTAAAACCAGTAGCGAATATTTCCAACCTTATCGAATGCCAATTCTGTTTCTTTTATCATTATTATTTATTGTATTTATGAATGAGTACGGGAAAGAAATAAAATAGATTTTTTTGTAATACTATTTTCAAACTGGCCCTTTCTATACCGCACATTTAACCGCACTGACTACTTTTTTTTCAACATGTGAAAGATGTTCTTTATTTTTTATTTCCCTCCTTTAATTCCGTCAGCTTTTGATTGCTCTACTTTGGAAATGATTTATTTAGACAACTCTATCTCTATAATGATGTTCTCTTCGAGAACATCATTATGAAGACAAAGTTGAACTGATTTTTCTATTGGCCCTGAATAGAATCGTCATCTCTTTTAACATCTTCAATCTAGAAATAAAGAGAAGGAGAAAATAGAAATTAGTTCTATAAAACCTTTCAGATGTATATATATAAACCTCTATTATCTGTCCATCTGAACATGTCATTTAGCTTATCGTCTTTCAAAATTGCTTTTTCATATTCAATTCAGTTGTAAATATCGAATCACTAAATTGTATCGTTCAATATTCTATTTTCGCTTAAAATGAAGCATTTATTTCTAAGTAAATATGTAGGTTACAAACCCTATATATTTAACGCTCTTTTATGAAGCAGCTTTGTCTTTAATAAATTGCTAGGAGAAACGTCTATTAATTTGTTCTAGTTAGGTACGTTTAAATACTTAAATGTATGTTTGATATATTATATAAAGATATTTAAAGTTTTCTCTTCTTGCTTTACAAGGTATGAATTTCATGATATTTTAAATTATAAAAATAATATCCGCATAGCTATTTTTTGATAATAGGATTACGAACGATGATTAATATAATTTTTTGTCAGAAAATTAAGAATCAGGATGCAGTATTTGTAATGTATATAATATATATATATATATATATATATATATACATATAATTAAATTGAAATCTTTTAAATTCTTAAGCCTAGAGATGTATAAAAAAATTGTAATTCTGTTGTTTTTATTTTAATCAAATATAGACATACGTAACGTAACTTAACAAACGTTTTGAAACGCAATTAATAGCTGCATTCTCAAAATAATCATTTGAAATTTAATTCAATAAAAATAACGCATCGTCTATTAGCGAGTTTAATCATACAACATTGATTCTTAACACAGTGCCGGTTTATCCATTGGGCTCTTAAGGCGGGTGCCCAGGGGCCCAGAAGGGCCCGGATAAGCTGGACTTAACCAGGTTTTCTGGTTATAAATTTCGATCCTCCAATACCAATTAGGCCTGTAGATCTTCTGCGCCCAGGGGCTGAAATGAGCTTAAATCGTCACTGATTTAACATAACTCTATTCATAAATGGAGAATATCTTATAAGTGCCTATTTTAAGTCAACAGAATTTTTTTAAAAGAATTAACATGAATAGAATTTAATCCCATTGCTCCCTCCGTTAAAATTCAGTAATAGATTATTATTCAAGTATTTTAAATATAACGTGAAAAACAATTTAATCCTTTTCGAAAATGATCTTCATCTTTCAAACTTGAATGTAACGAATCTAATTCGCCGTTTCAAATTTTGAGAGGAAAATGAAGAAGCTTAATACACAGAAAATAAAATAAAAACGTTGATAAAGGTATCACATATTTACCGAAATAATTTCAGGAATAGCTAAAAAGAGTTTTTTTTTTAAAAAATATTTATTAAAATAAAAGTTAGATCTTAAAACTAGTTTGGTAATTTTCCGTCGGTACTTTTAAATTTCTTAAATACTAAGTAATTTGTTGATATAATTAGTAGAAGCCTACCACAGTAGCCAAGTGGTCAGGATCGCGAACTCGTAGCCGGCATTGTCAACTCAAGGGTTCAAGTTCTAGGGCCACTGTGAAGATCCACAATGTGGAGGAGTTCAAAGTCCACCTATTGGGGGACTAATATGTGCAACAAAAACCAATACAGCAATACTTAACAAACAATTTTACTAAAAATATCGTAGCTTAGTTCTTAAAATTTATAATTAGATATAATTATCGGAAAAAAACACATACTCCGCAACAGACTATTACTGGTAGTGTTGAACAGAGTCACATTATTCCTCCTCCCGGAAGCGTATACAGATCTTTCTTACAGAAAGGGGATCACATTTTAAAAAAACCCGTAGATGAAAACACCGAGTGATTATCTTTATAATAAACATTAAAAATCTGCTGGTCAATGGGGAAGGGTTGAACCCCCAAATCCTACTTTTGTGTACGCTACTGCCCTTTCCCAGCGAATGTTAAATCGATAATAAGTTAACAATTAACACCCATTGTGCCATTAGTCATCCCTAGTGTTCATAAAATAGAAAAAATTAGTCTTCCTAAAATATTTCGTTTCTAGAAAAAATGTTTTACATACCGTTTATTTCTTTTGTTATTCAGTGTCTGGTAGCTTAGCATTCACAAAAAAAAATAATGAATTTTATCAATTTTTGTTATTTTTTTTATATAAACAGTTACCTATCTGTTTCAGGCTCTTGAGTACATCTTTTTTTTAAACAAGGAGTAATAGTAAAACTAAAAGCAAAAAAAAAAAAAATCTCTGACGAACCATTGATATTTCCAAGAACAGTGGGAATACTTTTTTCTGTGACACATAAAAGATAAAATTATGTATGTGATGTACAGTAATACGATTAATGTACCAAAATTATTAAAATGTCCTTCTGAACAACACATAAGCACTATGATAAAAATCATATGGAACATTTCTTCTATGAAAGCAAATTAAGAATATGAAATTACCGTCATAACTACATATGACGTTTCGCGTGACTTCTATTTGTTAAAAATGGGTTCATGATTGGAAATTTACGCAACACATATCGAATGTCTGAGCATACAGCTATCGGTTTGGTTGTTAGACTTGATTTTGAATTAACGTTTCTCTACATTTGCAGAATTTACTGGCATAATTAATTCTGAACCACAGTTAAGTGAGTAGGACGTTATATACCTTCCAAAATTACTGTCCTAACTCTCTACATCAGATGGAGATCTTGAACATGATTCCACCGAATTCATAAAACCAAAAATCGGTGTATTAATAAAATCAGTGTTCGAAGCTGTAATATGTATTATTTTAAATTAACGATAAACAATTCGCTTCTGAATCATACAAAGTTTTGCAATCGAAAGCTAAATGAACATTAAAATTGCCATTTTTCTTAATGTGTGTGAAGATTTTCAAAAGTATGATGCCATTATCATTACTCATTTTTGCTCGCCTATCTATAATTTAAAATTATAAGATATACTGATAGTATTTAATTAACTGAATCAGACTTGAAAATAAACATAAGCACGCAATGAGTAAAATCTGAAACGCGTAACTTATAGCAAGTATTCTATTTCAGAAGAATGACAGTTTATTTGGCATTGTAAGCAAAAGTGGAATTGTTTTATGATATAGATAATTAGAAATAGGAAATATAAGCAGGAGTAGTAATAGAATAAGTTGTTTATAGGAAATTAAAGATGACGTTTTCGATCTATATGAAAACATACGCATCTATATTTAATGCTTAGTATGTTCTGAAGATAATGACATGTCCTTGTCAGTTCTGAGGTTTTCTCGTATGTATTTTAGTAAAAAACATATTCTCTTAAACGTGTATGCCTAATATACTTTGAATATTAATTGTGATTGTAAACACTTTCAAGCAAACACACACTCAAATATTAATGCAAAAGAAAATGAACATGTGTGGGATAAACACATCTGTAATCCTTTTATCGTGCCAAATGATCGGATATGATCATTAGTATATCATTTCTGAACTCTCTAGAAAATCTTGAGTCGCCTAATGCGATAGTACAACAGGCATGATCACAACAACATGATTACATGACATGATAGTACAACAGACATGACCACAGCAACATGATTACATGATATGATAGTACAACAGACTCCAGAAATCCGCCACAGAACAATACTATGACGCAGTGTTTTTCGAGTGCTGCCCTCAAGAGCCACTTCGAACAACTCTTTAAATCTAACTGTGTTTAAAATAAAATTGACCAACTGATAGATAACTAATTTAGCTTTTTTTTCTTGCACTTTGTAGGAACAATGTAGATTTATAATATTAC
>BMAV01016356.1:119036-129697 GCA_019973955.1 Trichonephila inaurata madagascariensis
TAAAAATCACGGATGATAAAAGAATGTGATTAGAATTTATTTACAGATATAACGGTTCCCCGATATTTCTTTTAGATTTCCACAAGTGAAAAGTTACAAATTGTTGCACAAATCCATTCTTCTCCATTGTAACCTCGATTATCGTGTCTAGAATGCACATTACGGAAGTTGCGTGAGTCATTGCGCTTTTAAATGATAATGCGTGCTATCCACGTCCAGGCAAAGGAAGCTTAGCCGATGGGAATATTGCAGGGAAAAGCAAATCCGAACCTGCAATCAGAGACAGGGATGCGGCTCATTCCGGAGGAGAAACTACTCCGGACGACCTTTTTTTTTATAGGGTTGCCTTGATAAAGAATCTCGCCAATGTCTTCAGGAATGTTATTCAGTAATGTATTTATTCTTCTTCAACTATTATGTTTCTTTCTTAAGTTACAATAGATATTTGTGAAGTAGAAGTGGCTCTTTTTTAGTGAACTCTTTCATGAGCTGAATTTTTGACAAAAATAATGCACTAGAGCAATGATGGCGAACCTATGACCTGTGGGTCAGATACTGACCCACGATTACTAGGCAACCATTTGTTTGTTTACTCAGGTTTATTTAGATTTTCTAATTTGTGTGTGGATTATTTATATTCTACTTGAATTTTTTCTAGCGCATTGACTCAAAAGCAATTTAAATGCTGTCTATATCCTTCAGTTTGATCATTACAGTTCCAAACTTACGCAAATGTCAACAAATGTATATGAAAGTATGTAGCATTTGAAAGAAAAACAAGAGTGTTTACAAAATATCAAATAAAGTGAATAATTTTACTTACATTTTGTTTGTTGAAAGAAAATTGAAAAACAAAGCAAATAACCATGTTTAAAGCACTTTCTTTGGATAAAATGCACTTTTGTAAGGTTACATTCAGTTATGTTTGTAGAAAGAGACTTCCATAGCACCCTTTTTTACCCGTTAAGACAATTGAATTTTAAAGATGTTTGGTTTTAAAAATACTCGGTTAAAAAAAATTTTTTTTTAACTTAAATCTGGTGTAAATGGGCATTAATGACCCACGCGCTAGTACTAAAAAAAATCTGAACGAAATTTGACCCACGTCTCAAAAAAGTTCCCCATCCCTACACTAGAGGGAAATAATTGCAAATATTTTAAATCGACCTCACAAAACTAAAATTATTGACCTCAATAATATTAAACACTTTTTCAAATAAAGGGTGTTCAAAGTTTTTAAAAAATAGGTGGTACATATTTTGTACCATCAGACTTCAAGCTGCATGATAGTTCTAGAAACATGACTTTTTTCCTCCCTAGGCACAATTAGTAGTTTTAGCTAGTTATTCATAGTGGAAAATGAATAAATACACTTCTTCACCTTATAATGCTATTCATCCTATATATTAAAACATTTCCAGTTTTTATTAATGTAATGTTGTGAGCTTAATTTTAGTTTAGTCCTAATTTAACTAATGCTAGTTTTAATTTTAAATATTCTATTCTATACATTTTTTTTATTTTACTGAATTTTTTTTTAGTCAACATATATAATAAGTGTATTAGTTGTATTTATTTTTTCCTGAACACAAGCTTTAGCTCATTCAGGACATTTGTATAATTTTGTGTATGTACTATTACTTAATAAATATTATTATTATTTTTAAAAAAAAATGTAACTTACAAAAATTCTGTAACGTAATCAATAAATATCAATTAATCAACAAACATGTCCATTATTGCGAAAAAATAAGAGGATTGTATTTTATATTTGTAAAGAAAATGGCCTTCAAAAGTGTGTTGGTACATTTTTTGGGACTCTCGTATTTTCACACTAGCAATGCGTATGTGAGGTGCTAATTATTGCAATATTGACTTATTTATTAACGTAATATAGGTACGTATTTGAATTGTATTAAATATCACAAGAATACCTTTCATTTACACTTAAAAATACAAAACACAGTTCACTTCCAAAATATACCACTCAACAGACTCACAGCTGATCTAAGAATGAACTACTGCATAAAAACCATTGCGAACAATTAACTTCTTACATCTGATGGAAACTTGAGTAACTGCTAGGAGTTAGCCTTTGTGGTGGTTCAGAGAGAGAGAATGTACCATCTAACATCCATTTCTAAGGCATTAAAACAAATGGTACGTTTTATGTACCTCCACACAATAAACGAATAATAATTGGTAGTACAACATGAAAGCCACCAAGCATGAAAAAGTTAATTGAAAGTGCCATAGTAACGATCTAAAAGAGGTTCCTAAAGATTCATTGAGACAAAAAACTACATATGCAAAATATGTTGCTTATTGTTTTTTTGTTATTAATAATATTATTTTATTTATAAGTATCAGTATCAAAACAAAAAAGTATAAAAAAATAATTCAATTTTCTTTGTGAAATTTCTAAAATATTAACAATTATCTTAGGTCTTCGTTTATTATCGAAGGAGCAAAGAGGACAACTGATTCTAAATTTTATTTTTTCAAAACGTATTAGCTATTTTTTAATCTGAATACAAATTAATAAAATGTCTTTTCAACGTTATTTCTTAAGCATTCAATGTCTTTTATACTAATGAGTTAAAATTGACTTTTTATTTACTCAAAATTACAAATTGCCATCTATTATTTAAAGTAAAATATAACAAAACCCTAAATAAATATAATAATAATTTAAATTTTAAAAATAAAAAACCATGCCCTTGATTGTTGATAGCCAACAATTAATATAACAGTAAAGTTTTTTGGATTTTCTTGTAAACAAAACAAAAAAATGCTGCTGTTCTTTGATTATAATTAATTTTGAAATAAATTTAGAGTGAAAAAACGGAAATGTGACTAGAAATAAAATACAGTGAAACAAAACAACGCTCAAGGGAAGTATTAACCAGCAGATTGATTTCGGTGAGATTTTGTTCTAGAAATAAATGAATTTTAATAAAAATTATTTTGATTTTTCTATTTTTTGCTCGTAACAATAGTTAAAAATTTAGATATGTATTGTTTTTCGTTCTAAAAACGGTATAAAATATTTAAAAAATGTACAACAAAATAACTTATAGTGATTAAAAAAAAGATTATTATTTTGTCATTTGGAAAATATTGAAAATCAACAGTAATCCACTTTTCACGAGAAGGCAGAAATTGCATTTTTCAATACAATCTTGGAAAAACTTAAGATTCATGTACATGCTCCTGAATACTATGTTTTTCGTGTGGAAAATCTTGGAAGGAGGGAGGAGACCAATGATTACTAAACAAATTTTAATTGTGTGTGGTTTCAATAATTTTAATTTTAAAAAAAAATCAACTTGAATTTTATAAGGGTATTTATAATTACCGATCTCCTAAAATATATTAAAAATATAAAAATACCCTAACTATAAAGTATACTTGAGTGTGAGATGATATCGTTGTTAATCCTCCATCAAAACTCTGGCTAAATGGAGACTAGAGCTATTCAAACCTTGGAGAAGGAAAATTCATGAATGATTTTATTAACAAAAACACTAACTTCCAAATAATTTTTTTTTAAATCACAAACACTGTTAATAAAAATATTAAAAACTACTTCGGTACCCATCACGATGATGTTTTTGATTATTTTTTAAAATAATAAAATAGAGTGAGATTTAAAGAAAAATAGTTTATCACGCAGATAGAGTGCTTACATGATTTTAAAGTATGCCGAAAGAGCAATAAACGAGTAAAAATGGTAAACCTATGCTCATCATGGAACTAGTAGAGAGACACATAATTTGAAAATAAGCTGCATTTTTAGAAGATCACATTTCTTTTTGATATAAGCATCCCCATAATTTAGTGTGGTTAAGAGATTCTAAAAGAGTAATTTATTTCAGAAAGATGAAACGTCTAACAAAATGAAAACATAAGATTTTACGAAATTGTGAAAGAAAATATGTTTTACCTTTTCAAAACTGAAAAAAGAGATGGATTGTTCAGATTATTTCTCTATTTCCTTATTTTTGTAAGAAGTTTCGTACAGATGTACAAAACATAGTTATTTCTTGATCCATGATCAAAATAAGCTTTTATTTTTAGGAAAAATCAGAGTTCGCGAATTTAATTTAATCTCAAAATACACTTTCTGCCAACTGCATTATTATTTTTTTTTTAATCAGTTAAAAACTTTCGAAAATACAGTAATTTAGATTTCCAGCAGAAGGAAAAAAATTGCAACCTTATTTTTAAACTGTTTAAAAAAAATTCATTATATTGTTTGATTGTGTTGTGTTGTTGCTTATGCCACCTGTCTGACATAGTCAGATCGAGGCCCACGAAATTCATCGTGGCAATGGGTTAGATGTACGCTTGTCGTTGCATTAGCCTTGAGCACCATACAGGTGACAGTACGATTTAGCTCGGTGAAATTCCCGAAGGGACGATAGAACATGTTGTTTGTTTACAACAGTGTTCACACTTTTCAATTCACGGAACCCCTAGAACTAGAAGGTGCTTTCGCTGAACCCCTAGAACTAGAAGGTGCTTTCGCAGAACCCTTAGAACTAGAAGATGCTTTCGCAGAACCCCTAGAACTAGAAAGTGTTTTCGTGGAATTCCATTCCATACACATACTTCGAAGAATGTATCTCAAAGTAATTTCTAAAATAGATCAACAAAAGTTTGAGCCACTTTAAATAACGACAACTAAAAATTTATTATTTAAACAACATTTATTATTAAAAAATTATAATCTAATTTTTTAATATAATTTATTAATAATATTAATTTGTGATCCAAGTGTCACCTATCCATGTATTATATTTAGTAACTGGGATATGTGCTTGCTTTTTTTCGCACAAACTGTTGAAATCTGAGTCTATTGAGATTAAATACAATCGCATTACTTATTCTGAGTTTAATTCGTTTTTATACTTTGTTTATGTAGCCACTTACGTTGAGAAATATATTTCCCTTAAGCAGAACATTTTGAATGACATTTAAATATTTATAGCTGTGTAAGAAATCCTGTGTATTCTGCATGAATTTGCAGCCTAAAATTTAGAAGTTGTTCTTGTTGAATTAAGATTTTAACATCGAATCTGTTGATATGTTGATGCTTCCTCTCCTCATCATAGGTGTTTTTTCCACAAATGCAAAAATGTGTATTTTCTATTTGAAAACTATTTAGTTTTGCAAGACATTGTGCTAACTAACAAGTATAAAATTATCTCATGGAACCCGAGATAGTAAGCAATAGAATATTCATAATCTAGTAGAGGAAGTACATATGTAAAAATAACGCGCGTTTTAATATTTTTTTATTATATTATAATAAAAGTTTTAAAAGTTTTTATAATTAAGTTATATTATATATCAATAAAATTTTCAGTTTTAATGAATAGTATGAGCTTTAAATACTTGTAAGTATACAAACATCATAGAGAACATGAATCCATTTTGCATACAGATTTATTTCTTCTCGATCTTTTTATTATGATTTGTCTAGCCCCTGGGTGTGCAGCCCCTGGGTAATACAGTTTGAAGACCACTGGTTTACAACGTTGAACTAAGAAGCAACATGAAGAATATTGGCTTACGAACTGTGTAATTTTAAAAATCAGTCAAATAATAATGACCACATCTGACCTGGTGTCCCTCTCTCCCAAATTTCGCACCGCACTAACGTAAGGACTTTGATCATTTACAGATGTAACGTGCATCAGCCTCTATATATAGCGAATCTTCAGTGGCAACAGGACCTGACCAAGTGTGCCTATTCTTATTCGGTGGATCTTTGGGCATATGGGCTGAAAGTAGCCCTCAATCCCATGTCTGACAGTTTTTAATGGGAAAGCGACGAAAATGGTGTTTCTCAGTCTGCGAGATACTGCATGGTCATTGGTAGAGAGAACTGATCAGGGAGGCGTGCCTAAATTTGAGTTTTTTCTGATGTTTTGGAAGCAAATTTGTTCTTGAGTAAGGGCTGAGTGGCTGCTCTCCGATTGGTTGCTGGATGGAGAGGATATGACTCCGATTGGCTGCGCAGGGAGTTCAGAAAGTTAAATATGACAAAATGGGAGGAGCTTGTCCAGTTGGTAATTTAATGTTTAAGTAGAAAAAAATATGTAGAAAGTAAAATATGAAATAAAATAAAGGAAAATTAAAATGGAGCAAATTCTGCATTAAAAGTTATTGCATGAAAAAGATGATGCTATGGCGGGTTATACGAGTCCGGACCAAGTAATCCTGGTCTCTTTAGCAATCATGACTCTTCGTTTACCTCAACCACCTCATTCTAGTCTTAACGAGTCTCACGAGTCTACTTTTTTTATTTATTATATGTTCTTGTTCTCTTTTACATTTAAAATTCATTTAAATGAATCGGAACCCTAAAACACCATATTACAACTAAGATTTATTAGTCATTTACAAACTTAGAGAAAACTCCACATGTTAAGAGTAAATAATGCTGATTTTTTTATGTTATAAAAAACAGCCCTTTGCCATTTATTTTTTTAGGAATCGAATGATTCTTGAATTTATAGAAAAACCTCTATTATATTTTAATGTTAGTATTTTTGAAATGTTTTGTTACATTTTTTTCTTTAGTGTCATGTCAGTGTTAAACACTACTTAATGAAAATAGAAAAAAAAGTTATATCTTTGAAGTTAAGCTCTTAATAAAGTAAGTTAACGCAATTTATACAAATTTATATATAGGGATAGGCTAATAAATAGTTTGTTTTTTATAGAAAACTTAATAACATTTGAAACACGTATTGAAAATGCTTCCCAATACATTTTTTCCATTTTATTTTCGGTTCATTGCTCTTCCCCCTCCCCCCAAAAAATCTGTAATAATTATTGACAAATTCAGTTTTTGAAAGTAAGACCCGTATTTTTCTTACACTTAGCCCGTATCTGGAAGAAAAATTTTACCACACATTTTTGCACTATATTCTCACAAATTTACCAGTATACTGTTTCAATTAATTTTTTTTAGCAGTCTTATTATATTACAAATAAAGACAATGAAGTACATGCCAACAAATGTAAATACATCCAAAGAAAATTCACTTTTTTATGCCAAAATGCTATAATATTTATTTCGGATAATATATTTTAACAGTTATAAATTATATATATATAAAAAAAAAATAAGTTATAAATTTAAAAAAAAGAAAAAAAAACTATTCATAGTCATGTAAGTATCAATAAGAAAATAAAAATTATGATATTAAGTAAAGATATTTAAAGGAATTATTGAAAGACAGACTATTATTGCAGACTATCACTATTGAAAGACAGACTATTATTGCACAGACTATCACTATTCAGCTGTTTATACAACCTCGATGTCACAAAATTACGAGGTTCATCTACAGTTGCCTTCATATTGCTTCGAAGTTCAACGTTAATAAGCAAACAATAGCTCAATTTAGAGTCATAAAATAGAAAAAAATAGCCTTTAATTATTTATTAATAAACAATTATACTCTCAAGTGTGTAAAGAATTATTGAACTACTTATCTTTAAAAAAAAATATGGGCCAATTCCATAGCATTTAAGAGTTATTGTATTATTTTTATTAAAAACACTACACTGATTTATTTATATATAGAATTGTTTTACTCAATAAATATTACTAAAAATATATAAAAGAATTACAGTAAATTTTGCCATCTAAAGTTGATTTTTCTATTGTTATTGTTGCAAATTTCTCTGACAATTCCAACACATATTTGAAAAGTTCAAAAAAGTCTGATTGGTTTCATATGATTAACATTACACCAAAAATTATTTTCCTTAATTACATTACCCTCGATTTAAGTCTTATTTTGTTTAAAATTGATAAAAATATAAAAATCAACTGAGTACAGTGTGTGTATTTCTTTCTTTTACACTTTAAGTATGAATTAACATTATCTTTTTCATCTGCGTTGTAAATTAAATCTCAAGCAATTAACAAAACCAGTTTTCAATTAATTCATATTCGTTATGACAATAATATTTTATGTGGAACACCATAATTCACTTTACAATAAAAATTAAATCCTCGTCTCTTACCCACCGCTTTTAAAAACGTGCTTTGTGAATAGGAACCCAGTCATAATCGATTTATTAAGCATAACATTCTTGAAAGAATGAATGGCTAAATGCATTCTCTGTAAGACTTGGTAACTAAGTAATAAGATTCGCTTTGCGAATCAACGCATAGGTTTTTTAAAAGGTATTTTTTTTTTAATCTTTCAAGGGGAAAAAACGACAGCAAGATGATTTTTTATCGACATTACTCTACACTTTTATTTGGTTTGTTCTTTTTTTAATGTCTTTTTAGAAAGTATACCCATTAGCTCTCGAGGGCTTAAGGATTAAAGATGACATTAACTATTGGGACAGGCATCGAAGCACCTCTAATTTTCCATTCTTTTGTCGTCTCTTACACTTTTTCTATCTTTTCTTTTTAATCTTCCATTGCTCTTATAATCACTTCCCTACCCCCCTTTCTCCCTTTTTCTTTCTTGGCTCAAATACTTTTTCTCTTCTCCTTCAAGTGGGTCCGTATAGAAATTAAGGCAGTTTAATTTTCGTTGTGTTACACTTACTGTAGAGATATTTTGGGATTCTGGTGGAATTTTTAAAAATTATTAAGCCTCGGCAAGGATTTCCAACCTTTTCTTTCTTTCCTTCTTTTTCTTTTTAATTTTGTAGTACATTTAAACAGTCAAATTTCCAAAACATACTTAAATTATAAATTATTAAATACCGAAAATTGCACACAGATATACATATATATATAGTATAATAAAATAATAATAAAACGTTATATATAACTTTAGCCAGCCTGATATAATTAATAATTACCAATGAAGTTTAGTCAATGTAATTAAGCAAAGACAGTTCATTCAAATTTTTCAACTATATCCTAATTTTTTTTGTCTATATGCTATGATAATGAATCCCTTGTTATAAGCATTAGTTTAGTTAAAAACGAAAACAATGGATTAAATAACATAGAGCAGCGGTCGCCAAAGTGGTGGTCTGCGAGGAAGTTTCGTTGGTCCCTAGAAAAACGTGTGGAATATTCTTACTCATCTCGTTAAGTTATATTTTAATGCATTGAAACACATAATTTAATTCATAACAATACGTGAATAGTTATAAAAACACTACTTCACAGAATAACGCCACGGTAAGTAAGTAGTACTGCTGTAGCTGCATTATTTTAGCTACATGTTTTATCTCGTCTCGTTTCGCACTCTTTTTATGTTTCACTCTCCTGTATGTCGAATATATATATCAGTTGAAGCATTTAAAGGTGGGCTTACGGATGTGTGTATTGAGTTCAATATAAAATATATTCAGTATATTAGTTGGGTTATTAAGGAAGTTTTTTTTTTGTATTTTCTTTTGTATATTTTGGTGTTTTTTTAAGACAAGTATGATTTTAAATCTTAACCATGTGCATATTTTCTCTTATTTGATATTTATTGGGATAAAATTATTTTGACTTTTCTAAATTTCATAGATTTCATAATTTAGTTATAATTAATAGTTTCATTTTTTATTAGCTAGATACATTTTATATCTCCTTAGAACACTATTTTTTTTATAAATATATTTAACACTTAAAAAATCCTATTACTGATCCACGGGATTTAAATTGTGAATGCACTGGTCCGTGAGGTCACAAAATTCGGCAACCACTGACATAGAGTTTTGTATTTAACTGAGAAGCCCAGAATTCTTGGAACATTTTGAAAATTAAAGTAGTGGGGTCGGGTCGGCTAAAATTCGGATTTGGTAATCTCGGGAAAAACGGTAATTTAGGAATAACGTTTTCTATTTGTTTATATTTTTATTCCTTAAGCCATGTGGAATTTTTTAACTTTCCAGTTGTTTTAAACTTAACTTTTATTCCAAAGGAAGAGAGAGAGAGAGAAAAAAAAAGGGGGGGGTTACATAAATTATTTAAAGTTAGTGTCAAAATTAGACCAGTTAGTGGAAAATATACTTTTCCACTGGCCTTATAAAGGGCTAAAAGAAATATTCGTTATCTTCTCGAATGGAAATTCTACAGCTGATGATAAAATAATTTTATTTTCCTATCTAACTACAATCAAACAATAATATAGGAAGAATTCAAAAGAGGTTATACGTTCCTATACAGTAAAACGTACTTTATCCGAACGTCTATTATCCAAAGCGTCAAATGTCCAGAACAGGGGTTTTTTTTGTCAACTACATATACTGTACATGAATACGTTTTCGAATAGTACAATGACGACCACAGGGGGGAAGTTACCGGCTTTGTCCAATCAATCCTAGGCTTTCAAGAATGCGATGAAGATGTAGAAACCTGTATGGCATGCGATGCAGAAGACTGCGGATTTCAAATGCTAAATGATGACGAAATAGTGACTTTCATGCAAGAAGAATCCAACCCTGTCGACGATGAAACGGATGAAGACGAGAACAACAACAACAACGAAAGTAGCAAGGGTCCATCAAAAGCTGACGCGTTTTCTGCGTTAGAGACAGCTATGGAGTGGTACGAACAACACTCTGAGTGCTGTCCTACTCAACTGCTGCTCAACAGAATCAGAGTGAGTGAGTGAATGTAAGGTTTTATGGCGCAAGAGCCAATCTTGGCCATACTGCGCCACACGTTTGTTAAA
>BMAV01016356.1:129797-162335 GCA_019973955.1 Trichonephila inaurata madagascariensis
GACGAAATAGTGACTTTCATGCAAGAAGAATCCAACCCTGTCGACGATGAAACGGATGAAGACGAGAACAACAACAACAACGAAAGTAGCAAGGGTCCATCAAAAGCTGACGCGTTTTCTGCGTTAGAGACAGCTATGGAGTGGTACGAACAACACTCTGAGTGCTGTCCTACTCAACTGCTGCTCAAGAGAATCAGAGACCTTTCAGCAAAAAAAAAACGAAGGTGCACAATGGTATAGCGAAAAACAAGTGATTATTTTCCACAATAAAGGTAAAATTGTGACATTTTGCACCTATTTTGCTTTTTCTTCAAGCACTTTTCCAGCATGCGATGATTTTCAGTATTTGTATGGAGTCTGGTTTCATATACTGGATGGAGGGCATTCGGTTATCCGAACGGTGTCCGGTCCCAATTGATTCAGATAAGTGATGTTCTACTGTATTAAGTAATCAGCACCTTTTCTTTTCTTTTTTTTTAGATTTATTGAAGATTTTCTAGAACTAACACTTCATACGTTTTTAGTGCTGAATTTTTTAATCTTATCTTCTATTCCATTTTTCAAAATTGAGTAAATAGAAATAAAGATCACGCAAATTAAGCATTCAGATCGCTCCATATTCCCTACATTCCTCACCGGCGAAAGGACACGACTAAATCTCCACACCTAGAAAAAAAAAGGGGGCACGTTTCAACCCCCTACGTGTGCGGCATCCCTATCGTTACGTAAATGCAGCGAGAAACTAGTCTGTCACGCAAGACTCGCGACTGTGACTCTCAAATGGATCGTATGAATCTGCTCCCGCTGAGAGAGAAATGCTCTAAAAAAACCAGATAGATGAATTGTTCGGCAATCGACCCCGGATATGGTATCACTTGTGCTTTTTATTTTTATTTTATTTTCTCTCATTCTCACTTATTTTATTATTTTTTTATCAAGTACAAAAGATGTATTTCAAGCCATAACAAAGGACTCTGATAGTACGTAATGTGAAATATTGTGTGACATTTTTTTTAAAAAAGAAAGGCATTCCTTCGGGCTGAATTCGTTCTTAGATGTGAAGAATTTATCGATTTATTTGGTTTCTGTTTTCCTTTCTTTAAAAAAAAAATGTGTGGCTGTTATAAATTATGATGTGTCATAGTCTTGTTGATTTAATAAAATAAGAAGGTGCTATGGATTTGCGTATGATATACCTACTAAAAGACTATGATTATATTTTATGGTGTATTAAGTCGCTTCATTTAAACATTTAAGATATTTACAGTACATTACAAATGTCTTTAGGTACTGATAAGAAATACATTAATTTTAAGCATATTTTAATAAATGATTAAGGTTTTGGTTTAAATTTTTTCATTTCTTCCAAAGTATAATATGTCCCAACATTTTTATTCTTAGTGAATTATAACTAAGATAATTTTTTTTTACTTCATGTATTTTTAAAAAAACATGTAATAAGCCAAAGGTTGCTAACAAATACGCAAAAAAAAAATTGGGACATTATTTATATTTTTATGAAGATTCGATTTCAAAAATGACAAGTAACAAAACGTAATCGAAAATATAGATGTTCTACTTTTATTTTTTTTAATTTTAGCTAATAATTTTAGCGAAACTCCTTCTGAATTTAACGAATTTTGAACTACTTTTTTGGTGTATCTGATGACATTTAAAAGTGAGAGTTGACAACCATGGTAAATTGGCTTCATAATACTTCAATGTGTTGGTATTGCTTTGCACTGCTGGTTTCTTCTTGTTTATTAGTGAAGTTTCTTTTCGTCATATGGCAAAGTAAATAGAAATTTAAAAATGCGTGACAGTATAGTTATTGCAATCTACATTTAGTGTTTAATCAAATCAGTGTTTCGCCAAATATAAAATTACGCATTTAGTGGTCCATGAAGTTCTAATAGACTGCTATGACAAACGATTCGTATATTCTTTTATATTAATTAATAAAATCCTAAATTACTTTTTTTTGGTTTTGCAATTAATCCATATTAAGTATTTATCAAAATATCTAGTTGATAATTCTAAACTTTTTCGCTATATCAGAAGATTATATGTAAATTCTTATCTATTTAACTCATAATTACTCAATAATAAATTGGTTTACATTTTTGCTCTCAGAGAGTAGCTTTTCATTATCCTATTTTAAAAAATCAAAAACTGGATATGCAGACTATCCATAACATTTGTACGTAATTAACTCTTGGAAGTTAGAATGTATAAGAAATTTGAAATAATAGAAAAATATAGTGAAAGAAAGATATTTTAAAACATTTATATATATATATATATATATATATATATATATATATATATATTTATTTAATGAGGCATATCAGAATATATGGTATATATATATATATAATTAAATTCGTTGTATCTTTTTATTTTTTTGGATATTTCCATATTAGTCTAACACATAGGCTCCCAACCTTTTTTGAATTGGCACCCCCTTTTCTAGTGATTATTTCAACCCCACCCCATGCCATTCCAGAGAAATAAAAACGTACAAAAAGCATGGCAAAAACAAGAATTAAACTTTTTAAAAATATTCTATTTCTAATAGAATATATTTTATTTATATACTGACGTCATTCTGATCAGTAAATCTTTTTTTAATAGCGTTTTGAAACTTTAATTATAATTACCTGGTATATAAGAGATATTTAATGTCATATTGGATGAGAGATGTATGTGTGAAAAGCTTTAATTTAATATCATTTAAAATTTACTATATCATTCATTCAATTTTATGTAGGTCTGAATGTAATATAATATACTAAAGTTTTTCATCCACCTCCCGAACTACCGAAATATGTGAATTTTCGCGCACGTGTGATTGAAATGATTTAAATATATACAATCAAGGTAACCAGTATTAAAGTTTACTTTTGTTAGTACATAATCAGCATGTTTTCCTTTATTTTTTAGACTATATTTGGTTAATCTACTCATGCCCCTCCGTGCCATCTCAATGCACCCTAATTTTCTCTGGGTCTTTTACTGCCTCCTGAAAGCCTCAAACACCCACAAGGGGGCGTTATCGCCCACGTTGAGAACCTATGGTCTAACAATAAATCGCAAAGCGGGAAAGATTGGTACCATTAAAATAGTTTAACCCCACATTTCATTCTTAAGTTAGATATTGCATTATAACTTGCTAGACTCTATTCTAATTATTTTGATTCAATTATTTTTTTCAATTAATAATATGCTTAGTTTTTGTTCTTTTGATGCGATTGTTAATTAATACCTTATATTTTATTTCTATGTACACACACACATAGAAAGAAGGATAATATAATTGGATTGTATATATTGAAGCACTTAATTAATTTAATAAAGATTAATGACAATAATAATAATTCTAATAAAATGACAATAATTTTCCTACTTATTATTAAAAAAATAATAATGTATTCAAAATTCTAAAATTTCGAATACAGTTTTAAAAACCTTAATATCTCTTTTTATTTAGTGGGGAAAAATTATACTTCGTAAAAAGTTACTAGAAGTTTTTGGGAAAAACAGTATTGATCTTCTCCACCAATCATTAAAGAAGCAAAATAATAACAATGCTTTCTCTCTTTTACAAGCCCATCATATTTAATGTTTGTCCGGTCCAATAACAATTTATTAAAAGTACAAATGCTTGCGCGTGTTTGGTTTTTTTTTAAATCAAATGTCATCTGAAATGGAACAACAAAGAAAATATTGCGAAAACGTGCTGTAATCGAGATTTCGTATCGTTTTCTAATTCGACGTAAAGAAATATGGATTAAAAAATGAAAGCATATGATATGTTTCCTATGATTATTTTCAACAATAAACACTTATTTTGATTCACAAAACAGAAACCTGTTTAATTATTTTGGATATTTTCCTTTGTGCTCGCAAAAGTCAATGAATAAATTTTACGAAAACATTGAATGCAAAAATCAAATGTAGTATGCTGCTATTAATGAAACAAGAAATTTGTCAAAACAAATTTTAATCAATTTTCTTTTAAATGGAAATTACCAACATAACTAATCATGGGTTACACATATCAATTCGTATATTTGCTATGTAAGATATTTCGAAACAAACTTACTTTGATTACATGGCATGTAATCAAAATTATGGCAAAATGTATGTCTACTAAATAAAAGATTTTTTTTTCCGTATAAGAAAAATTCTTCATTTCTTTTAAGAGTTTTAGTATAGAAGAATCGGGGCTACTGTTCCTTAGAATAAATGAAATTTAGACTCAGTATCTAAAATCCTGTCTCATATAGCATGGAAATGAAGTGAAGAAGTTATAAATTCAGGTGTTAACCTACAGTTGTTCATGGCTCAAAATTGCTGTAATTGTTATTGATAGTTCTTAATTCAAATTTGTCTGTGTATCTGTGTATCCATATATTTATCTGTCTGTCTTGAATGAATAAGAATTGATATTGGTGAAATACATACTTGTATTTGTATGCATAATTTAATTTAATTTTTTATTTATTGGGGTTAGAAGACTATTATATAACACCAAACATATTTATGTCTATTAGAACGGATTTAAAATTAAATAAAATGTTCTCCTTCATAAGTTCAAGGTCCTCCTCCAGTTGACCCTATCAGCCCAAGAGGGTCTTCCATCGGATGATTCTCAATAGTTTGAGGTCCTTTCCAACATCGTCTAATCATCGTGTAGGGAGTCGTCCTCTACGTCTGGCCCCTTCAATTTTCAGAAAAGCTACTTTTTTGGTAAGAAAAGCATCGGAATATCTGTACAGATGACACAGCCACCTAATACTTCATGCTTTTATACTTCTCACGATTTCAGTCCCTCCATATTTGCCACATTTCCTGTAAATTTCATGATTGTAACGGATTATCCACACATTGTTCTCTTGAGTAGGTCCAAAGATTTTCCTTAAGATTTTTCTTTTAAAAACGAGCTTTTCTTCCTCTACTTTATTGAGGATCACACATTCACTTTCATACAGAACAATAGGCCTGATTAAAGTTATATGTATGCTCAACTTGGTATTTATAGATAAGTAAAACGTTACTTAAACACAAATTTTCATTGGCTTAGAATATTATCACTAAACAAATAAAAAAAAGAGAAAAAAAGAATGATATATAAAAAAAACGAACAGTTTGTCATTTACGTAATGAACCACATGCATTCAATTCAACTAATACTTAAATCTGAAAAATCTGTCATTTTTTAATTAAAAGTATATTAAAAATATTCTAACACACGATCTATATTCTTAATTTTAATAGGTATTTCATTCCAGTAAGAAGAGTTAAATATAATTTTTTTTTCTTTCGAGCTTCCTGTTTATTATGATCTGATATCGTAAAGTAATCGAAAAGCGCTTAGTTGAATTGTTTGTATAACATCATACTTTTAGAGAAAAATTAATGTAAATAATAAAATCGCCTATATGTTTCTTTAACATCTTTTATTTTTATTATGTTAATCAAAATATATTTTTCATAAACACCTCATGCTTGTTTCTTTTTTCTTTAAAAGGAGTTATCTATAAATCTATAATTATATTTTTTTTATTTACTTTCTCGCACTATCTCTCTATATATTTATTTATTTATTTATCTTGGTGAAATTTTCAATCATTAATAAAATACATTTTAAAGAGAGAGAAACATTGAGATGAAATTTTATATACATGATTATTTTGGATGACAATGCAATAATTTAACTACAATTAATAAGAATTAATTGATTAAAACTAATTATTCAACGAATTACAAATACACCCATGTTGGCATCATTTTTGGTGACTTTGTCAAAACTTGAAAAGGTTTTTTTTCTCACCTTTTAAAGCGCTGGTTTGAGCTGCAATTTTCTATACGCTATTATTCTGAATAAAAATAAGATAATTTAATGATAATTAATAAAAATTAATTACTACTTAGTGTTGTGATTCTGTCCTATGTATATACACACTTATATTAATTAATTATTTAATAAAAAGTAGCTTATATATATAATTTTTCTCTGTTGATCTAAGTAGGAATTGACTTAAATTTTTTTTTTAAATTACTTGTTTTTGTATATATAATCCTAAAAGAAGGTCCTTTCAACAACGAATCACATAAACATCAAGTTGACAATCCAAATTTGTTGAATCGAACATAAACTGAACATATGCTGCTCCGTCTATCTTCAAAGGGGTGGTCGCAATTTTTCTCCTCTTTTATCCCTAATCAGATCTAAAATTCCCTTTTATGTGGAAGCGCTACCTTAGGCTTTTGGGATGAACTATTGTGAGTGACTAATTAGGCATGCGTAAACAGACGTCAACTGATCATCCTGAACTGTCTGAGGAAGCCTTATTTGTATTGACACAGACGTTGGTGGTCAGACTTGGGGGAGACTAAGGATCGTTGTTGGTGAAATATCGTCTTCAAAAGATTCAAAAGGGAGTTTTGTTGTTATTGTAAAGACTACGTTTCTGTTTTGAACTAGTATTGTTCAAAAGAAATGGCAGGGTTATGTTGTAGGGAGTTACATAGGGAACAAGTAATATAAAAAAATAGTTTTAAAGTCGATTCCTACTTAGATCAACAACGAAAATTTTTATTTTAGCTACTTTTTATTAAATAGTTACAATTAATATAAATATGTATATACATAGGACAGAATCACGACATTAAGTGGTAATTAGTTTTTATTAATTATCATTAAAGTATCGTATTGTCCTTTTAATTTCAGTCCAACTGAATTCTTTAACAAGTGAGAAAAAAACCTTTTCAAGTTTTGACACAAGTCGCCAACGTGGCTGTATTTGTAATTCTTTAAATAATTAGTTTTAATCAATTAATTTTTATTAATTATAATTATATTATTGTATTGTCATCCAAAATAATCCTGTATGTAAAATTTCAGCTCAATTCAGCGCTTTAAAATGTATTTTATTAACGATTGAAAATTCCACCAAGATAAATAAATAAATATACAAATATATAAATAAATAAATATATAGACAGTGCGCGCTAATAGTAGGAATTGAATTAAGTCAATTCTTACTTAGGTAAATAAAGAAAAATTTTATTTTAGTTACTTTTTATTAAATAGTTACAGTTAATATAAATATCTATATATTTATGGCAGAATCACAATATTAAGTGAGAAAATAGAACAAGCGATTTTCCTTATAATATTTTCCCTTTTCCTTTCTATATAGGGTGTTGGACTATTTTTTGTTTGTTTGTTATTATTAATTCATCAATTAAATTTAATAATTCTAATAAAATCGTATAGTAAAAAAGAAATCACATTCTCAGAAATTAGAAATTAGAAAACACGACCTTTGGATTCGTGGTCCAGAGCGCTATCTATTTCACTACAGGGACACAACTAACGAATTTTCTTTCTATATATGCTGTTGGACTATTATTTTTGTTTGTTACTATTTATTCATTTTTTTAAATTTAATCAATGAATTAATATTTGAAAAAACTGTATTAACATCAAGTGTCATCCACTACTAATTTTTAAAAAAAATGTATTTGAACTTTAATGGATGAATAGAAAGCATTTTATTAACGATTGAAAATTCGTACAATATATTTATATATATATATATATATAAATAAAGGGAGAGAGTGAACTAATAGTAGGAATTAAAAAACGAATCAGAAAGAAGGTTATTTACATGTTTATTAGGTTTACTATCCGTGGATATTTACTAGTAAACCTACTATAATTTTTTTTTTCTTTTATTGTTAATGTTGTGTAAAATTAATGCAAGAATGATAAGGTGACAAATGATTTCAATACAAAATGTTATCATTGATATTTTCAATAAAAAATATCTCGTTTATTACGTTAAAATTACATTTAAAATTGATTAAATGTGTACCAGAAAATATTTCTAAAACTCTCATGTAAAAGTTAATAAAATAAAATTTTGATATAATTTTTTTAAAAAATTGAAAACTGTTATAAATTAAAATCCTATATATACAAATTTATATCATTCATTAAAAAACAATTGTATAATATTTGAAAGGCATTTTTCAAAGTATATTGCATTTTTAAATTTCGTGAATAGTGTTTTTTCAAAACTACTTTTTTTTTTTCCAAAATGAGAATGAACTTTAAAGTTTCTTGGTTTTCTTTTTAATTTAAATAAATGCAACGATATGTCTCTAAAATTTTATTTTTCTAAATAATGACTAATGGATATTTTGAAAAATGGTTATTGTTCTTATTCGTTCCAATCAGTGGCGCACACAGGAATTTTTCGGGGGGGAGGGGAGAAGTTGACGGTCGAAAGTCTAGCATTCTTATATCATACCTGCAGTACTCCACCGAACATAAACAGAAAAAGTACAAATAAATTATTGAATGAATAATTAGCATTAATTAATAAAATGAATTATCAATAACAATCCTCAGTGCCCAATGGTCACGTATACTGGGATGGACACAGTAGGCCCTGGCCCTCATGGGCTGTTGCACCACTGAATTTAAGTTCATTGATAACAATTACTAAATTAAATTTTACGTACTGTATACATAGGATTATAATCAATTGAAAAAAAATCTAGCCTGATGGGGAGGGGGGGGGCTCCGGATATGTGATCCTCCCATGACTAAATATTTGGGTATAAAAGATTCTTAATATATTTATAGTAATAAAATTAGTAATCAAGCTGACAAAGTAATGTAGTGCAAAAGTGCATTATATGAATTGACTGAAATCTAACAGTCCCTTTTTCATTAAACCATTTCTATTTAGTTATTTATTTAGTATATTTTACAAATTATACACTCATAATTATATTCTGATATCTTTCCAATAAAATATTAAGACGTTAAGACATTCATGAAGGACCAATAGGAGAAATTTAAGAAGGGAAAGGGAGATGTACATTCCAGACAAGTCTCACTAAAATTTTGAACCTTTTTTCTTACCTCAGTTTAATGATTTATGCAAAATATTAAAAGAGGCTCTATATTTAAAAAAAAAAACATTACTTTTAAGTTCAATTAAAGTAAAATTAGATAACTGGTTTTTTTTCTTGGGTGAAAAAAACCTTGTGAAACTTTTTTTTGACCAAAATATATAAGAATTCTTCGACATAACCTATGGGATAATAATTCTAAAAATATACAACAATTGAGTATTAAAAAAGGAGCCTGTTAACTGTCGCGTACCGAATTCTTCACTCGTTCAAAGACCTTTTATTTGCTCATCACTTTTATCGTAATAAATATCTCTTCAGCTCAGGTATACCAAAGCAGTACTACATCCCTTCCACACACTCCAAGCACAATCACAAAAGAATCTTTCTTGTAACTGCAGAAGAAACCTGAGACAAATTTGACCCGTATATGCCTCTTCAGACAACTTCACCAGAACAACACTGTTTCAGGTGGGGTAAAAAAAAAAAAAAAAAAGAAAGAAAGAAAGAGAACATCTCCCTTCTCAAAAAACGCGACGAAAAAACTGCATTCCCATTCCAAAGACCCTTTTCTAGAAAGAAATGAATAGCTGTTTTGAAGAGATACTTGATGGAAGGAAAAAAGATACGTGAGGAAGGTTGAAAAAATGGTGAACATTGTAGCCAGCTTGTGGCTTCTCGTTCAACAATGAGAAAGATGGGTAAGTATCAACTGAAGTCAATGATGTAGAATAATCGGTTTTCTTTCAAAGCCTTTAGCCGATTTTCTGGGGTTGTTGCAATAGTTGTCCTCTCTGCAGCATTGTTCCAGCGGGGGTCTTCTTTCCGCTTGTTCGATGTCCAATGGGGTGTGTGCGCTCGATAGAATGCCTCATTACTCTTGTATGGGATCGTCTGTAAGGTCTGACTTGTGGTTTTACCTACAGCAGAGAAGGGGAAGAAAAATAGTTCCGAAAATAACCCCGAATCGGTTGGGAGGAGGAATTAAATATATATTTAAAAATATGTTCAAAATCTATTTAACGTTATCATTGAAAGATATTCTAGATCAGAGCTTCCCAAACTTTTTAGTCTCATAGCCCCCTTGTCATGTTTTTTAGTTTAGTGTAGACCAATACTTAATTAATGTTGAATTTTTACAAATTTATCAACTTAAATGTCTTTTTGACAGCTGGTACTACTACTCCTACTTAAAAAGAATTAAATTTCTAACTGTAATGAAGTGTAGTGTTTAAAATTTAAAAAGTACATGTTAATTAATTAAATTAAAAGTTAACTAATAAATAAAACTGTTAAATAAAATAACTAAAGAACAAACAAATGCTTTTAATGGTAGTGATGAATCTCTACCGCTACAATACCAAATTTTCAATGTTTGAAATCAATCTTGTCAGTTTTAACTTTAAATCTCCTCTGTTAGTGGTGTCCAGTTTTTTTTCTTTTCTTTTTCTTTGTTTTGGAGATTGGCAACCACACTAAAACTCCTTCACACTAAGAAAAGCAATGAAAAAACTCCTCATGATATTCCATAATTCGGGACAAATAACATGTAGGTCTTTTTAAAGCCAAAATTGATGACATCCATTTCTTAACTTTAAGATCTTCGTTAGTGCTTATTACGATCAGTTCCTATTGTAATGTGACACTTTTTTTTAATGTGACCATATGAATTCATTACCTACTGTGGTATTTCCATAGTCAAAGCATTCTCAAACCTGGTTTCAAAATCTGAATAAAAGACATTTAAATGTGTTGAACGTAGGTTAAAACGTACTGACAGATTGTCTGTGACAGATTTAGAAAATTAGGGGCTTCCAGTATTATACTTCTTTAGCTTAACTCTGAGAAGAAAAGCTGAAATGATTCTTGTTTTAATAAAATTCATGCTGTCACCTTGTAAGTGCAAATTAACCTCATTAAATTTAGTAAAGAAATCTGTTAAATAGGTAAAATTTGGTTTCCACTTGATTAAATTTTCTTTTAGAATTAAAGTCACGATCTTGTTTAATGAGAGCCACTATCACTTACACCTCACGGACCCCCAAATTTATTTTTTGCTTACGTGGACCCCTTGGAGGTATTCATAGACCCCTGGGGTCTATGTAGACCACTTTGGGAATCACTATCCTAGATGATTCTCATCTGAATTTCTAAGACAATACCTTATGATATATGAAGTAATACTAATTATTGATGTTTTTAATTAACAAAATCAATATACAATCATTTCGAAGATTTCTGGTAGACACCAATTGTACAGACTTTATATGTATATATATAGTGCTTGTGTAACAGCAACAAAATAATAAATTTTCAGCAGATGACATCTTTAATGTTACTCTCTCTTTCGATTCACTCACACACTATGAAGCCAGATGCACCAGTATATATATAGTTGTTTTACTGTTGAAATACAAATAACCAGATATGCAAATATTCTAATAACAAAATATGCAAATATTCCAACACCAGGACACAAGCAAACATTTCGTATACTTAAAGCTGACGTATAAGTTTGGATTTATAAAATGTATCATTTCAATCGATTTGCTTAGATTGAGAAGATAAGCATAACAGAATATTTTTAAATAGATTAGAGGGTGGTAAAGAGTGATAAATTTAAATGAATGTATCTTCTCTTGATGAAATTTAATTTTATTATTTTGTATTGTGGCAATAATTTTTCTTTAATGTGCAGTAAAGAAAACGTTCTTACGTATACAAATTATATCAAACTCTCTAAAATTGTATCAAATTTCTAATTATATAGAGTTATATTTTGATTTCTTTTGAAAATCTACATTATATCGATTAGTTGTTTAAAATAAAAATATTATTCGAATTTTTTATACTTTTTAAAATTTTCGACTTTAAAATTTGCAAAAAAAAAAAAAAAAAAAAAAAAATGAGAAATTATTCCCTGTATATTCCTTAGAATTATCTAATGAAGCGGGGAAAAAACACATACCAGCATATAGAACAAACACACACACAAATCAAAACATAAATCAGATAATTGTGTTTGCCAATAACGCTTAACTTTTATGACAGATAAGTATAATATTTTTTTTCTTAATTTGGCATCTATTATTACAATAAAATATCATTCGTCAACAAAACTAGAATCAAAGCACCTACAATGTCATAAAAATACAACATACGCTTACTCATCCAAACAAAAATTAAGGTTAAATTCAGAAAATTTGTAAGTGTTTTACAGGTTGTCCAGGCTTAAAGTATCCAAAAGTTATGGCTTACTATTACGAAACTACTCATCAGAATGTAATTAACTGCTCATCCGTGGATTGGAAAAATGTCTGAATTTTTTTGGGTATAATGTGATCGGCCGCTCGTACGAGGATTTTATTCGGCTATCGCAGACGATAAACTTGTTACGCTGACTTCATTAGTAAAGATGTGGATGCCAGAACAAAAGGTGCAGTACATACTTTGGTCAAAGGAATTTAAATCAGTCAAACGTGTAAAGCGACGTGTTCAAAAAGAATGAAATGTCGACCCTCCGACATCAAAATCTATCCACTAATGGGAAAGAACTTTAAATTAGACCGGAACTTTGGCATCTCAAACTGGCAAGTATCCTTAAATTTTCGTGATAGAAGACACTGTTGATCGTGTGCGTGATTCATTTTGTAAGAGTCCTGATAAGTCTATTAGGGAAGCCAATAACGACATTCTATTCTGTTCGATCACGTCGATGTACATCTCAGTTCGGTTACATCTCAGACCTATACTTTGCTAGAATTTTAACTCTATAATGCTAATATGCTTAGAAAACTGCCATATATTTGTAAGCCCTCTTTTATCCAATAATTAAATTATGATAGAAGGAATATTAATATGGATTTTAATTTCGCCATTTCTATATCTGAATTATAACTATTAACATAACTATTGGGGAGCAATAATCTACTCATTAGAGAGGAGGAATTAGTTTTATCAATAGGGAAAATAAAAACTAAAAAATACATTATAACTTCTTAAAGACAATCTTAATGCTAATAATTTAAAGGTACAGCCTTTTTTGAATGAAGTGCACTATTTAAGGTATAAAGTTAATTGCATATTCAGTCTATTTGAAAATATTAAAAATCTGAAGCTCTCTTTGGTAATCTTTGTTTTCAGTAATTTATTTTTTGAATAATTATGATTTAAGCACTCTAACAATATTAATCTGCACGATATCTTTAAACAATGTTAAAAAAAGTCTTGTTTTAAATACAAAAGCATATCATTATTTTATAAATATTTTAATGTTCAAGACTAAATTAAATTTTCTATGTATACATTTCTATTACATGTAATTTCTTTTACTGAGTCATGGATAAATACAACATTTAAGACTTTTCATATTCAATACAAAATAATCATATCAATAGAAATTAAATCCTAACGAAAAAAAAAATTAATTACTTTTTTCTGGTAAAAAATGTAAACACGTCATAACAAAAATCGCCATATTATCCTAACAAAACCCAAAATGAAAACATACCATGACATATAAAATTAATTCATTTCAACTCACACAACTTATTGAAAACTTTTTATCCTGCGTGTTCATTTCTATAAGAACCAATATTATACTCTATCCATCTACTTTGTGCTTTCTTTGATTTTTAATTTACCAAATCCTATTCATTCAAAGATCATATGAGTTTGTGAAAGTCATCACTACTTACAATTCCACAACTTATACAATTTTTTTCTACACTTCTCTTCAGTCATATTTCATCATCGTACTGTGTCAAAGCATCCTCCGCGTCGTACGCTTTTTTAACTGCACGGGCACGTCACAGATCAGCTCTTGATTCGGCGTAATTTCCTTATTGTTGCCAAGATGACAATGAATGATTGAAACGCTTCAAAAGAAACTTGGAGAAGCTAGAGGGGAGGGAACCCAACGACTTTTAGAGCGACGTGCTCCTTCAAAGTCCACTTTCATGGGAGGGGTGGAAGAAAGAACAAAATAAATAATAATGATAATAAAAAGAAATATCGTGTCAGGGTAAAAAACTCAATTAATCTTCAGCACTTCATCAAGTTGAGCTCTCGGTGCTTCTGATAGCATTATAAAAGTGGTGTTCGTGTCATTTACTCAGTGTATTGCCATTTTCTTTTAGAGTATAATTTCGTGTATCGCCGTAACAATTTACTATTCTTATTAGAGGAGTATATATCTTTTCTGTTATCGTTTTTTTCTTCTTTTCAATTCTTTTGTTCAGTGGAAAGTTAAAAGGCGATGATTCAATAGATGAGATAGTTCTATTCGAGTGGAGTTTTTTTTTAGATGAAATTTTTTCTCGGTGTTCTTCTCAAAAGAAAAACATTCAACAGGTATCATGTATATTAATGCGTGACTAATTCATCATAATTATTTTTTTAAATTTCAAAATAAAGTTCATTTTATATGATAATTCTGTTTATTTCTTTTCAGAAATAAAAAAAAAATACGTAAAATGTTGCTTTGTAGAGTAATGAAAGGATGCATCATTAATTTAGAGGACATGGAACTTTAAAGTGTAGACAAATTTGTGTATTGAATAGTGTCAGTCTATAAGAAATGGCGGGGTTTATTTCCACGTTTAGCAATATAGTATAGGAGAATATACTCGGGCACAATGTAACGCACCCCTTTTTAACGAATTTCGTGTGATTTAATGAGTTTTTCTCTTTCCGAGAATAAAATGAAGGGAGGAAAAACCCACTTAACGAAGAATTTCAACATCTTAAAAAGTTTTTTTATTAGCTTGTGTTAGAAAAAAATTGACTTTTTTTCACGTGATTCTCTTTTTGTCTGGAACAGAAAAAGAATTTTCCTGTAATTAGCAAATTTCAACGGGAAAGGGTGAATACCATTATTAGACTTAACAGGTGCACAGATGAATCATTAGTGTAACCTATCGTGGGAGACTTGAATAGGACAGGTTATTCCTTTCTTATCTCATTCCAATCCGCAAAGCAGGGAATATTTTAAGACTTTTTACGATTATGATACATTTGATAACATACTGCTTACCAGTGAAACGGAAGTTGAGGAAATTGTTGATTTGTTGAGCCAATAAGTAACAATTCTAACGAAGAAATTGATAATGAAACTTCTATCAAAACTGTTACATTTTCTAATGTTTACACTGCTTGGAAACTGTGAAAAAACACCACTCTCTTATGCAACAGGATGTAAATGATAAAATATTTTCTTCTCTGCATGCAGTAGAAAAAGAACTCCGCGTCAGGAATCAAAAAGATTTTCAAACATATATTAGTCAGTGTCTTAAAATTTTCAATGGGCTTGATTCATGAAGTCACATGATAAAAACAAACACGTGTTTTCCATTGAATTCAAAACAAACATTAAACTAATTGTACTTGTTCTATTTGTAAAACTCGGATAAAATTTCAAATTTCATATTTGGGTAAAGATGTTTAAATGTTAAGGAAAAAAATTTCTTCAAAAAGTTTTTTAATTAAAAAGAAGTCGTATTTTATGTTTAAAATTTTAAATAAAATGCATTTTGTATATATATGTACTTTTTAAGAGAAAGTTTCTGCAAAGAGCAAAACTTGGCAACACCGGAGCACGTGAACTGATTAGTTGGAAACACAAGATAGTTTTTATCGTGTGACTATGACGTCACATGAGTTTTGGAATTGATTGCTAGAATCACGTGGCTTTCACTATCATGTGACTATGACGTCATATGAGTTTTGGAATTGATTGGCTAGAATCACGTGGCTTTCACTATCCTGTGACTATGACATCACATGAATTAACCTCATTATCTGGTGCTTAATAATTCACTAACAGTATTTTTTAGAGGTTAAATAGTAAAAAGTGTATATTTTCTAGCAATGGATATTTTTTGTGTAGAGAGTTGCTTACAGAACAGGGGTGTCAAACTTGCGGCCTGGAGGTCACCCACACTGAACATTTTTGCGGCCCGGTCAATATATGGGCACACAATAATATATAATCTTTGGGAAAGTAACTAAAAAAGGAACTGACGTGCAGCATGACTAAATCAAGTTTAGATGATACTGCATCGTATAACAAATACGCAGAAAAAATTTCAAACCTTTGAACAGAATGTGAAACAAGCAGCCACTTTCACATGAAAGAAAATAAATCTACTGTTAGAAACAGTATTAATGACGCTCACCTTGGGTCAGTTTTAAAAAGTAAACACTGCAAACAGAATTTCTCCCAAAATAGGAAAAATAATAGTAGAGAAGTCAAGTATCAGGACATAAACATGGATTTTTTCTTGTTCTTTTATGTAGGATTGTTGTAATGCATCATTCGAAATAAACCTACGTTTCTATAAATATTGATTTTTTTTTGCTGTCCACCTAAAGTTAAACCTAGTTTTTTTTAGCCCAAGTTAACCTTTGAGTTTGACACTCTTGTTATAGAATATCCAAAAAGCAACTGCAAAAAATTTGTAAATTTTTTTCAGACCCCGATATAACGAATAAACCCGAATGAACGAACAAATATTATTCTATGAATTCGTTAAATCTGGGTCCGACTGTATTATATTACATTTTATAGAAATAGCTTTATTACATGTTTTTATAAAATACCATAGTCTGAGAAAAAGTCTTAAGTGGATAATCTACTCTCAAAGCTTATTGTTATGCGAAATAAAAAAAAATAAATGCATCAATAAATTGTTTGTTTAATTTCTGAGAATTTGGCTTGGTGTTAGTTTGGAAAATAATTAATACAATTTTTTTTTTAAAAATAATTTTACATTTGCTGCAGGTTTTTTTCCTTCCACGCCATTTCACTAATCGTAAAAGAGAGAAATACTTTTCATACATTATTTGATTGGAGTACCTCCTTCTATAAAGGAACTGTTATCTATGTAAAAGAGTGAGTGAGTAAATATTAACGTCGTACTGTTCAGCTACACGAGGGCTTTTGGCGACTGATCGCGTAATTTTGAACCCTGGTCAAGTGATGTGGATGACATCTGAGCTGGCACCCCCCTCTCCTAACTACCACACCAACGGAAGGACGTTTCAGCTCTCGGCGAATTTAACGTGCATCGTTGCCCTACACGGCGAGTCCTTAGTGGTACTGGGCTCGAACTCATGACATGCCTGCCATGATCCGATACCTTGACCAGTGAGCTACCGCAGCCCCCTATGTAAATGAGAAATACTACTTAAAGTGAATTTAGTTTACGAAAGAAAAAGAGAAGACAGAAACTGGATGCATTGTTGGTAGATTAAAGAAGAGCTTTGCATTTGAATCGTCAATGTTCTGAAAAAGGGATCAAGAAACTCGTGGTGAAAATTCGAGGAATCCAGCTGAGTATCTGCATTTAATAAAATAAATATTTTTTTTTTCATTACAAATATTTAGAGTAAGCTAAGATAGATTCGCTCTTCATTAGCTTAATTAAAATTTGAGAATAGTTCTGGTTCCGAAACAAAAGCTATTTTTGGCTATGATGTTGGCCCTACCTTCTATAAGCTCTCATACCAACGCGAGAGGTGGCTCGCTACAAATTTATTTCATATTCAAAGGGGAAAAAAACAAGTAAACATTTACTTATAATGATACAGCTGTGAAAATAATCTCTAATTTTTATTATGTTTTGAAAATTCGTAAATGGCAGCATTTCTTAAATAAAAAATTAAATTAAATTAAATTCTTAAATAAAAATTAAATAAAATACTAAAATAATACTAAATAAAGGATTATTTAGTTACAAACAGACACATGCATTTCAGTAATTTTTTTATCTTTAGAGAGGTATTATATAAAGTTGTACATCAATGTACTGGATAATCATCGCAACTTTGTCAGATTCTTTTTCAATTCATACTATTGGTTCACTTTCTAGCAATATTGCTTGAAAGTGAACCAATAGTATGAATTGAAAAAGAATCTGACGACTAGAAGAATCCGAGTGACGACTCGCTAGGTTCTTTTTTATAGTTCCTTTTTTGTAATTTTTATAGTTTCTTTTTTGTATTTTTTTCGATCTTCATGTTTTGCTTTTATATTTTTATTACATTATTTCTTGTTATGTTCATTATCTATTATTTCTGGTTTTTGAAATATTATACAAATTTCTTTCATATATATATATATATATATATTGTTCAAATTTTCAATCGTTAATAAAATACTTTCTATTCATCCATTCAAGTTCAAATACATTTTTTTAAGCTTGTAGTGGATGTCACTTGATGTTAATACAGTTTTTCCAATATTAATTCATCATTTAATTATTAAATAAATAGTAACAAACAAAAATAATAGTCTAACAGCATATATAGAAAGGAAAATCATTTGTTGTGTCCCTGTGACGCAATGGATAGAGCGCTGGACTTCTAATCCAAAGGTCGTGGATTCGAATTCCACCTGAGATGGCCCCATTTCGGAGAATGTGATTTCTTTTTTACTATGCTATTTTGCTAGAATAATTAAATTTAATTAATGGATAAATAGTTACAAATAAAAAAAAACAGTCTTATACCCTATATAGAAAGGAAAGTGAAAAATTGCAAGGAAAATCGCTTTCTATTTTGTCACTTAATAATGTGATTCTGTCATTTGTATATACATATTTATATTAATTGTAACTATTTAATAAAAAGTAACTAAAATAAAATTTTTCTTTGTTAACCTAAGTAGGAAATGACTTAATTTTTTGTCTATATTACTTGTTCTTAATCAAAATAGTGTTAAACATGATAATTTATGAACTTTCAAACTTTAATTTCTCTTTACCTAATTTTATAATTTAACTATTATTTTATTATTAATTTTTAATTTTATAACTTTAAGATAAGATACCATGTAATATTAAAATTTCATTTCGTGAAGCTTTTTTCAAAAATAAAACTTGTTAAGAATATATAAATTAAAAACGTAAATAAATATAAACTAAAATGAATAACAGGCTATCTTTTCTTTTTAGATGTGTGTGGCATTTTAATTAGGTTACAAGGAAGATAGAAAATATACATTTGAGAGTATCATCCAGTCATACTCGTATTTTCAGCTTCCTATGGATCCTTTATTATTTTTCTACATTTTCCTCCCTCTGAGTTCCCATAATTCCGATGTTGAAATCTTTATAATTCTTTAGTTTCTTTGAAAAAAAGAAGGAAAAAAGTGTTTGTGCGCCCGCATTTTTTACTTTATTTTAATTCTATTTAACAGATCCTAGCCTTGAAATTTGATAAATAAGGTGTTTTGATGCGTACATCAAATTAAAATGACAGTCATGTGTTTCTTTCTGGCCCTTTTCTTACTTTGTTAAAGTATTTTTCGTGAATGATAAACCAGGTTCTCTTATAAGAGAATTGAATATTCAGTACACACATTTATTTAAAAATCTATTGACATCAATGAGGTGTTTATTTAACCGTTATTATTAAATTTTCTTTAAAATTTTTAGTAAAAAACTAATTTTGACTTATAGATATCCGAAAAGAGTAATAGCACATTAAATGATTTCACAGAACGTTTTTGTAAATATTTGTTTTCTATATAAATAAAATTATGAATAAAATATATAATTTTGGCATACATATTTAAAAAAAGACATTTAGTTAATTATTTCAATTTTAAACTTGCACAAACTCTTAGTACTGAAAATGGTGTCTTTTAGTATTTTATTTTTATGAATTCTGCATTTTACGCTGAATTCCATCTATAAGCTTTGAATAAAATGAAATTAATTTATGTCAATTCTTAAATTAACATATTGCGTAAATTAACGTAACGTAATATTTCTTATTCTAAATGTTTATGGAGCTAAGGTAACTTAAAGAGGAAATCATTTATTATTTTCAAATTGAATTAAAAGTATAAAACGGCATTATAAATTACCAAAATTGCATAAAAATATTAAAATCATAGTGTCTTTTTTTTCATTATAATATCATTTGATTATCAATAAGTAGATTTAAAACAAAATGTGCAATACAACGTCTTTTTTTTATTACAGGGGAACAAAAAGGAAGAAAAAATAGCAATTGGTTTGAAAAAGTCATCTTAGATGAGTTATCTGGAAGCTATTGAAGTCAAATTAGTAAATTATAAATTTGGTTAGAATAACAAGAATGATAAGCTCATATCATTCGATAATAACTTTGAAATTTCACCACAAGTGGATTTTGATACGAAGTTAAAATATATTTTGTAGAAACCCTGTTAACCTACACACGTGGTCTTCAAAGTTTGTCCCACGAAACCCTGGGGTTCCACAAGGCATATCCAAGGGTCCCACGAGTCACAATAAAAATTTGAAAAAAATATTATAAATGTGTACACAAAATAGATTCACGTTCTCTATGAAGTTTGTATAACAACAAGTTTTCTAAAGCTCATCCCGATCATTAAAACTGAAAATTTTATTTATACGTAATATATATAACTTTATTTTGCAATACTTTTTAAGCTTTTATTGTAATATAATCAAAGAATATTAAAACACAAACACTTTTTTTATATATGTACTAACTACTTGAATGAAGTATTCTATTGTTTACTACCTAGGAATCCACGAAATAATTTCATACTCATTAATACAATGTTTTGCAAAACTAAATAGTTTTCTAATGGAAAATGCATTTTTTTAATTTGTGGAGAAAGTCCACCTATATTATGAAGGAGAGGGAACAATTTATTGATGTATGCGCAGATTCGACGTCAAAATCTAAATTTAAGCAAGAACAGCTCTTATAAATTTTAGGTTGCAAATTCACGCAAACTGGGCAGGATTTCTCGCTATCTATAAACATTTTAATTCCAATCAAAACAACGTATGAGTGAAAATCTTGACAACAAGTGAAAATTTTTTCTTAGCGTGAGTATTTTCAAAAACAAAAAATATGAAAACAAATTAAGTGCAGAATATTTAATGCGACGGCAGATAACTTCAATAAACTTGGACTTTTACAGCTTGTGTAAAAAATTGCAAGCACATATCCCAATTACTAAGTATAAAGCATGAGTAAATAACACTTGTATCACAAATTAATATTATTAATGAGTAAATTATATTAAAATTTTTAATAAGTACATGTTATAATTGCCTTCACATAAAATACCTATAACATGTTAATCTACTTTAAATATCACTTTAAAATACAGTCGAACCTCCATATTACGAGTCTCTATATTGCAAATTTTTCTATATGGCAAATTTTTTTCCCGGAACCAAGAACATTTCACCATTTTCTTCGTAAAATAACCTTCCAATATAGGGAAGTGTATTTTCTATACAACGAACTTTTTTCTTGTGACTCAGTTTTTGTTATCCCTATTTTTAAAGTATTTCTGGACATTTTCATCAATTACTTTTAATGTAAAATTATTTTTTAATCTTGAAAATGCAGTATTTCCTTCGACATCTTTTTTCTTGTTTTCCTTGCAGTTTTCCTTTCATTTTTTTATAGGTAAGATATATAAAACAAAGAGATATTAATTTACAAAAAGGTGTGAATAGTTACTTTTTTTAAATATAAAGTGTTTATGAATTTAAATTTTGTTTGATGTGGAATTCTAAAGTATATTGAACCTCTATATACCGAATTTTCCATATCACGAACTTTTTTCGCGATTTAGCGATAGGGGTTCAACAAAAATACCTTAAAGTTCTAAGGGTTCCATGTTTAAAAAATTTTGAAGACCACTGTTTTATACTGTGGTTTGTGCCGGTATTAGAACTCTTACTATGACTTGCTGTAACCAATGAAACTCGCGTCAACCATACCTGAGCTTGAATTAGCAGTGGAATAACCCATCTCTTCAAACTTGCTTTTGGACTTAGAGAAGCAAAAATCGCTGATAACATAATACAGGCTTATAGGGATGGTAATAATAATTAATACACAAGGTAGCATGCTAAAATTATCTAGAAAATATGTTGTTAATGATTATCTTAAACGCAATATGCAAGTATTAAATAAAATGTAATAAAAATAGAGAGTATGTTAACCTTTAAATGCATATTGCTACCAATGGTCTACATTCCAGCTCCACTTAATATTATTCAAAAACCTGAGTGTGTGCTTTTCTGAACGTATGTTGATAACCATAGACAATAAATCGCGTGTGAAAGAAAAAAGATATTACTTCCTAGTGTTTATATATATATATATATATATATATATATATATTCATAAACATATATTTGAAATTTAAATATGGTGGGTGATAGAGTTCACTGTGTTACCTTTAAAGAAATATTCTATTTTCGAGTTTCCTATAAAAGAGTGATTTATGTAATTGAAAAAAAATGACTTCTCCTCTCTTGTCAGGTAGGCTATCAGTGTTTGATATTGCATTTGAAAATTTTATTCGATAAATGCTAGATTTTTGAAAAAAACTGTATGTTGTCAAATGTTTATATACAACCTTTTTCGAAATAAACACTCAATATTATTACCTGAAACATTTTTATTTTTTTATTGCGTAACTAAAGACTTTTTTTTTATAAAATTATTTTTGGAACTTAAAACAATTATGTGCGTCTAAGGGTTAAATTGCATAAAGGTCCATAATTTAATTAAGCTGTGCAAAATCGTTTAAGCCAAAGGAAAAGAATACTTCTTCACAAAAATAATACTAAGAGCAATTAATGGGTGTAATGAAAATTTATTAAAAATATTTTTATATACATATAAATTAGGGTTTGCAGCCCCGAGATCCCGGTGTTTTTTCCAATCCCGAAATCCCGGGATTTTCGTTTTGTCTAAATTATATTTTAAAATTTTTTTTCTCATCAAATTTTCTATAAGAATTTAATTCTTGGAAAATTTATATTATGTTTATGAAATATGTACGTAGAATTTTTTTGTGCAATTATAAGTGCTATAAGTAAAAAATATATATGCAGCTCTCTCATTTCTCGTACGGGATAAGTGGCTTTCGGCAATATTTACACAATAATATAATTACCAACTGAAGAATAGATTTTATTACAGTTCCTTCTTCAATTAAATGCCGTTAATTAATAGCAGACCTGTTTGAAAGACTTGAGACACTTCAAATCCCATTGCATTAATAACAGCTCATGCAACTGGATCTTCTATGTATATTTCAAATAAGGTAAGACTTGAAACTAATTCACATCCTGATTCTTTAAGTGGATTAATTTATACACAAAAACCATTAAGTATAGCAGAAGAACTAGATAAAGTTATCTGTTGTTGTTGTTGTTACCAATGCCACCTGGATCGGCAAAGGCCAGATCAAGGTCCACGAAATTCATCATGGTTAAGGGCTAAGTGACGCATGCCATTAGCCGTAGCTTTGAGCACCATACAGGTGACAGAACGATTTAGCTCGGTTTCACCCCAATTTAGAGGGCATTCAGGGGCCTCCCACCTCTCTTCCCCTTCCACAAACCTCACGAGAGGACTTGCGACTCGACTGCTATTTAAAGTACCCCCATGCCGCGAAGACACTATACATTCACAAATATCCATGTCTTCTCCGGGATTCGTACCCAGTCCCAACGGCACAGCAGTCAGCGTCGCTAACCACTATACCGGATGGGCGACTAAAGTAATCTAAGAAGTGTATACACCACAAAAAAAAAGACCGTCTATTAGATTTGAGATACTGTCATCAAAATTTCAAAAAGAAATGTCTCTTTTTTTTTTTGAAAATGGACGGAGACGTGGTGGACTACCTGAGAAGAACATACTCCTATTTAATGAAGATAACACCCACTAGAGTATAGAATCCGAACAAGCATTTTCTACGGCAGGACAATTATTAAGAAAATAAGGAGCCGTTTGAACGATGAAACGCTGGACAAGCTGTGGTTTTTAAAAGCTTATTTACAAAAACACAGGAAATGCAGAAATGTTTTTGTTTTTTTTTCAAGTTTCATTATATACCGTTTTTATTTGTCTTTTTATGATGAATTAAGTTCTTTTTTTTTAAATTTTTTCAATAAAACTAATATTAAACCAATTTTTAATTATATTTTCAGTTTTATTATGCAATTTCAACTATGCTAATGTGTAAGTATTTTTCATAAACAGTCCAATCCTAATTCCGGGATTTGGATAATGTAATCCCAGGATTGAAAATACAACACGGGATTGCAAACCCTAATATAAACACTTTATACATAGCATGAAAAACAAAATTAAATATATTCTTGTATATGTATTTGTGTACCTTTACTTCAAAGGCAACTGTTTAGCTAGAAGCGCTGGGAAAGTGTCATTTTCTGTTATTTGCTCGAATTATAGTAGCAGAGGAAGTGAATAATATATCATCTTTCCGTATCCTATACATCTTACTCAAAAAAAAAGCTATGATTTTTCTCTGACCACTTTTACCTTGACAGTGACATTTAATCTAGTAAGTCTGGTTTCAAAATTCTGTCCGGTTAACACATTGAAAAGAGCGTAAGAAAAATTTATCATTTTCCTTCATGCATTTATCCACGTGTCATCACCTCTCGTATTTTCTTACATATTTCCTGCAAAAGTCAAGAGGATTTCCTGTCTGCTTTGTTTTGCATGACTGAGTCTGAGATCCTATGGCATTTTAATAAAGAAACTAGTTTCGGTTATTCTTTTATTAAATTTCTTAGTTTTTCGTTTGATAAAAAGTGGGGTGAGAACGAGGATATGTAGATTTTGTTGACGAGGAAATAGAATGGTTTTATGATTTTTTTTTTTTTTAATGATTGTCCGTGAACAATTCTCAAATGATATTGAAGAAAAACAGCTTATTCGTTGTTTTCTTAAGGTATCCGACTACTTGCGACAACTTTTTTTTTTTGAAAAAATGAAGATATGGGAATTTTTTGGCTATTTTTAGATTTATTTAGTGTATTTTAAGGAAAAAATCCTAAAACTGAAAACAGAAAAAAAATATTATTGTTATTATCATGGGAAAAAACTGGCGAAAAGTACAAAAATTGCATACACGGAACCCGTTCTGTACAAAAATTTTATGAACAAATTCTCAATTTTTCAACTTTAATGTGTTATTTTGTTATTAATGTTTGAAATGACCATCGAAATAAGAGATATTTTAATTTTTACAAAAACTAGCGTACTTTATCTTAGTTATTATATGAAATTGCTTAAAAAAAGTGATTATAATCACATAAAAATCTGTAAATTTTGTAACAAGTGATTGACAAATATGAAGGTTAAAATACTTCTACTGTTATACAGAACATACACAAAAAATTTCAGCAAATTATTTTTAAAACTTTTTGAGCAATCGCTGTCCCCGTTTGAGCTGTTCGAAAAAAACACATTTCGAGTAAAACGCATTTTAAAGTTTGACATCTTGTGTAAAGTTATGGCATCTGCTTTTACTAATATACTTGTAGTTTTTGTTCTAGTGAATGGAAAATAAAAACTTGGTATTTTTATTAAGCTAATAAGATGATTTAAAAAAATAAAATCATGAAAAAAAAATTGTCAATTTTTGAAAAAAATCATGATTTTAGAGTAGTCGAATATCTTAAATGAAGAAAAAATTTTCAATCCTTAGAATGCTAAGAAATGTAAAGGACATTGTTCATAATAGGAGTAACACTACTTTACAACATGAAAAACTAATTTTTTAAATTTAACAAATTCTAAAAAAAATTAATATACATAATATTTAAAAATGTATGTGATATAAGACGTGTGGTATTTTTTTTTTCTTTTTAATCTCACTCTTTAAAAAAATTATTGAAAAATTGAAAATTATTATTCTAAAAAATATCTTACTTATGAAAAAGCAAAATGCATTTTTTTAAAAAAAATACAAATAGCTTGTTTGGATGGAATTGTATTTTTATATTATTCAAATAGTATTTTCATTATTATTCAAATTTTATTTTTATTATTATTCAAACTGTACTTTTATTATGATCCGAATTGAATTTTATTATTAATGTGCTTTGTATATTCATTTATATACTATACCTAATTTCTATTCAATTCTTATTACTATTTACAATTTCTATTTTATATGTATTCTGTGTAAAATAATTAGTTTTACTGTCCTGCCTTGTATCAACGCCATCGATTATATTTATCTTTTGCGCGATGGCAATATGTTGTTTGTTTCGACTTGTTTGTGTTATGTAATCTGTGTGGAATTTTCAGTTCCTGTACTGTAACTCGCTAGGAGAGCTTCTCACCGCACAAAGCTGCTGGTATACGTGTTTTATACGCAAAATTAAAGTTAAGTTTTTAAAGCAAGAATCATTTAGTCCCGTAGGGCGGACATAGCGTTCTTACAGCTCGTCATAATAACTTAATTTCTGCCCTAAATTTTTAATATATTAAATCACAATTATAGTTAAAGTTGCATCAGTTGATTAAGAATTTGAATCAAATAATATAATCTAGCATTTTCATTATTTTTAATTTTGCAATATTTCATTACATATCCATTAAATTATCATCATCATTATTAAATATACCTATTTAACAGAAGACTGAGATACATAACGTTGTGTAATTGAAAACATAAGCCTTAATAAATTTTGTGCATTATTAATTGTCCATCTTTTATTTTGAAGCGGAAATTTTAATCGATGAAATATAGTATTCTAATTATTCAACATTTGTTTTAATCGATATTAAATCTGAAAAAAAATTTAATCTTAAATAGTAAGCAGAAGCTCTCGTCGTAAAGAAAAAATTAATATCACATTTGTAATTCAAGTGTTTTCTTAAGTCAGTGCTCCAATATTTTCAAATTTATCATAATAATTTTAATTAAAATAAAAAAGCGTTTATTTAATTATTATTGATGTAAAATTGTTATTTTTGAGCAAGCAATTATTAGTTTCGGAATTATAAACTTTGTTCAAATGCATTTAATTTTTTGTAGCTACTATTGTACTCTTATTAATTAAATACTCATAGACATATATAATTATTTTTTTTTACTTAGCATGAGTAACTTCATGAACAATAAAGATTTTTTTTTATTATCAGTTAATTATATCCAATATGCATATGAAAGAATGGAGATACTGACTTATTTTAAAATATAATTTTGTGGCAAGTTTTACACGGATATATGCAAATTCATTTTGAAAATAGTTGTCTAAAGAGAAATAATAGAAATACAATTTTTGTTTATCATACAATTTAATAAGTTCATGAATACTTCATTATTGAATAATAGAATGTTGATTAAACTAGATAATAAAACCAACCTCTAAAATTAAATTTGGAAATGTTTCTATTTTAATCTCAATACGTGTTTTATTTTTTTAAAAATGTTTTTCCTTTCTTTGACAAATTTGTAACTAAAATTTAGAAACAATAGTTTGTTTTAAATTATATGGAAAACTGCATGTGTAAAGTTTTGTTGCTATGTGAATCTCTTAAATTATATGGAAAACTGTATGTGTAAAGTTTTGTTGCCATGTGAATCTCTTAAATTATATGGAAAACTGCATGTGTAAATTTTAGTTGCCATGTGAATCTCTTCTCTTACAATACAACATAAAAAAAGTTTGAAACCATGGAATTTTGTAAAATGATCATTTTTAACATTTTTATTCTTATCATAAAATTTTATACAGAAAATTGAATAGTTTAAAATATTTTTATTTGACTTATTTCAAAATTATTTTTCATGAAAATCAGTTTTTAAACAACAAAAAACAATAAATCTTACATACACACAATGTGAAATGTTGTTTTAAAGAAATTGTCTCTTTACAATATTTTCAATTCTTATATTACCTTGCATATCTTTTATTTCTCATGAATTCAGCTTCTGATTGGCTGAAAATAACATTATTAACACAATTCAGAGAATCACAAATAAGTATTGTGATGATCGAACAATTATAAAACAAACACAAATATTTCGACGTTTCACAACTGTTTTTAAACAAGATTCATTTATAATCAGACGGAAAATTTACATCAACATCAATACTAATTCAAAATTTGAAAAAAAATCCTAGTCGTATTTTTTTTAATACAAAGAAGTTTAATTATTCACAAAGATAAATAAACAGAGATTTTGATTCTATATATATACATATACACATACGTAAACATTAGCTATTAATTTTTTCTTTTTGTTTCAAAACAATCACACATAGCCATTTCATATTTACGAATATACTGATACATTTTTACATATTAACAAAATCTTATCATTTTGATGCTACAATCTTATCATTTTTTTTATGCATCTAAAGCTTATTATATCATCTAACGCTTCATCAATTGCACTTCACTGCACATAAACACTTCCAATAAACAAGTCAGATTGACGCTGATGGATGAACGTTTCTATTATTTAAAGTTCGCAAGTTCAAAAGATGACACTGCGCTGTAATTAGAAGATCCTAATTAAGTACTGTTCTACAATGTCATCCAACGTTCTCATTTAATTTTTTCCTTAGTTTTAGTGTAGCACAACTAATCCAGGACAACACAGGTGATAAGAAACTATTATTTGCTTGGAGCTATTAGTCGATGAACATGGAGAATCTGAAGGAGCAATGTCACCAAATAACTGCGCTATAATTAGAGTTGATTACTATTGTTTGAGAACAAGTATTCGCCCGTTGCATTTTCACCCACTGAAGGTCATGAACTTAATATCTATCACGGGATGCATATTGATTTGAATGTCTGTAAAGTAAATCTGTTTTGCAAACAGTTCAAAGATAAATCAACTGTTGATGAATTAAAAATGAGTAGATCTTATAATCTATTTGCAATTTTTAATTACAAATGAATATGTACAATTTCTTTTGTTAGGTTGACCGCATCATTTGCATGTGTAAATTCTTGGAGAGCTTATGCTGATTGATGAAAGTGTTTTATTTTTCCAATTATCTCACAACAATAATAATTTTTATAAAATTATATTTAAATGTTACAATGATGTTTTAACACTGAAATTGAGACTCTAAATCTCACTGACAAACCCCTTAACTACCGTCTGCGTATATATACGTCTCGATCAACCGGTACCTCAAAGGCCGTGGACGTATATATACGTTTTTCCAAAATAAGATGCTTTTCTTCGCACTGCTTTCAGTAAAACTATTCCAAAGATTTTGGAACGTAAGAAAATGACTCTGACCGTGTTTAAGAAGGATTTACATTTTCCAAAGAAAAATTTGCTTATTTATGAATTTCCCTTTCCCTCCAATACACCGCATACGCGTGCATATGCGTAAAACAGTGGCACTTTTAATCGGCAGTTAAGGGGTTAAATATAATCTTCTCTCTAGTGACATTTAATATTTAAAGTGTATATCCTGATTGACATATGTAAGTAATGGTAATAAAAAAAAATTCCTTATGCTACGGCTATTTTTTTTTCTTTCTAAACTTGACATGCAACATTGTATGGCGGATTCCAAAAATCTATTTTTCTTATACAGAGGCAAAGTTGGCACAGACTAAAACACTGCTCAATCAGTTCTAAAAATCATATCAAGTAATCTTGATATGAGAACTAATCGTAGAGAGTCGTATCCTTATTATCTGAAGCACCCAAATATTCAAAAGATCCTATTTCTCGCGTTAATCATAACTTTACGATACAACAAAAAATTCGATTGCACAGATGATTGCTGATGAAACACACAGAATAATAGAATCCTTGGACAAACCCACGGGGTTTAAGGTTGCTTTCCACCTAATGTTGTACAATACAATACGGATATAACCTGAGTTAAAAAATTTCTCATTACTACATAAATATATGTTTTTGATTATCGCATCGTATCTTTAATTTATTTATTTAATTTTTTATTTAATATGTGACAGTATAAGAAACCAAATAGGATTTTTTTTCAACGAGCTAAATTCCTGATGGTCACGTGATAAATTCAATTTCGTGTTCCCTTTAGAATTCAAAACTGGGATAAGACTTGTTGCTCTACTTGTAAAATTTAAACAAAATTTCCAGTTTGGTAATTGGGTAAAGATGATCAAGTATTAATATTCGTCAAAACGTTTTTCAAAATTAAAAAAAAAATCATGTATTATATGTGTATTTTAATTCCTCTCTACTATTAGTTCACTCTCTCCCTATATATATATATATATATATATATATATGTATGTATACCTTGTTCAAATTTTCAATCGTTAATAAAATACATTCTATTCATCCATTCAAGTTCAAATAATTTTTTAAAACTTTTAATGGATGACACTTGATGTTGATACTACTTCTTCAAACACTAATTCATTCATTAAATTTCATTTTTTAATTTTAAATTTGTTCTGCGTTATTTCTGTCGTAGTTATACAACTAGCTACAGCAGATAGCGCCGGTACGTTTTTCTAACAAAGTAGGAATTGACTTTAAATTTTTTTTCGTATTACTTGTTTTAAATCATGCGCATCTTTTTTACCTCTGTGCGTTTCTATTGTTGACAAATATGTACTTTAAAAAAAGAAATCTCTGAAAAAAGCAAAGTTAACAAGAGCTAAGCGCATAAACTGATTAGCTGGAAACACGTGATTGCATTTATCATTTTACAATGACGTCACATGAATTTAGCCCATTTTAAAAAAAATACCAAATAAAAATACATTGCATTGTAAAATACGTTGTAATTTATGTGTTATAGAGGTAAGAATATACTGTACTCGTATAAGTCAGTGGCACACACAAAAAGAGGGGGTCTGGACCCCACCCCAAAGCCCTTGATTTTTTTTCTATTGATAATAATCCTATGTACATAGAACGTACATTTTAATTAAATATTTATTATTAATAATTAATTTATTTAAAAATACTAATTACTTATTCAATAATTAATTTTTTTTGTGTTCCCGAAAATCGAGGATTTAACGACGAAAACAAATATTTTGGGTGGCGAGTTGGAGCATGATACGAGAAAGGTGGACTTCTGACCTTGGATCCTCCCCTTGAAAAATTCCTGTGTGCGCCACTGGTATAAGTAATAACATAAGATATTTTTTTCTATGGTAAAAACATCATTTCGAAGCTGCATTTCGTTTTCAAACATTAGGAGAAAACAACCTTAAAGTAAGTTATGATAAAACCTTGATTGTCATCAAGTTCACTTTCAGGCCCTGTCATGTCTATCTCTGTGTAATATTGAAGCCAATGGATCGTGCCTATGGTGATGCTGACTGAGATTCAGACTTTGCCTCTGTATGCCATGATGTCCGGGGGAAGGCGTCCGGCTTGAATCCGAAGTAGTGGACACTGGAGCCGGACTGAGACATCGGGGTGAGCTTCCGCCATCGAATGATCCGTAGCTGCCATTGGTGTTCTCTCCATCGTCTGTCGTTTCTCCCGGCCCCCCTCGCATATGATCGGAAGAAGAGGAGGAGAGTCTGTGGTGAAGGGCTACGCTACCGTTGTGCACCCCCTGGGTCGATGTGTGGTGGGGGCCTCGTTGAGACGCCGTCCCATGCTGATGGTGGGACAGCTGTTGTTGTTGCATCTGCTGTTGGAGCAACCTAAGAGAGAGAAAAAAGAATAGATTTTAGATACATAAGCAATACTGAGCGATAAAAAGTGGTTAGAATGATACATGTCTATTTTTTTTTATACTATGTCTTGAAAAAAATTGCCTTTATCAGCTGCATAGTTTAGAATATGAACTATTTATTTAAAACGGCAGCTCTCGACCCACCACTGAAATATGATGCTTGAAATATAAATAGGTTTTATAATATTTTTGTTCAAATGAGTTTTATTTTATTCGGGTGATACAAAAATGCTGAAAAAATGTATATAATAGTAGAATTTTGCTTATTAATTTCAAATTTTGGTCTATTTTTTTTTTTTTTTTTAAATCTTCTTGAAAATGATGGGAAAAATTATATGAATTAACACACCACAAAAACATTTCAATACATTTTCAAAAATTAACAAAATCATCGAGATTTATTGTATATAGTGGCTGAAATTTGTAACACGAGAAGTCTGTATTAATAAGCAGGAAACTGAATGAATTGTTACCTTTTACGGAAATATGTATGGTGAATCAGGAATTTATAACTATAGGTATTCCTAAGAAATACCTAAGAAAAAAATTTACCTAACAAATGTCTATATTACCTAAGAAAAAAATTTGAAAAAGCAATCAAAGCAGCCATTCTTTAAGATCAATCAGTGATCGAAACATTTAAAGTATTTCTATGTAGTTATCGTCACGAAAATAAAATACTATTGTCAATCACACGGGACTATATGTATGATGTGATTCTTGCTTTAAAAACTTAACAACTTTAATTTTGCGTGCAAAACACACATTTAGTCAAATGCCAGCAATTTATGCCGTGAGAACCTCTCCAAGCGAGGGACAGCATATTACACACAGATTATATTACACCCAATTTTCAATCATCATTTTCAACTCGCTTTCATTCATACAATAACAATGTATTAAATTCAATAATAATAATACACTTATACTTAAAACTACAATACGACTTTAGCTATAGACCATACAAATTATCAAGATATTAAATTTTGTAAATAATTTTATGACAGGCCCATAGAGTCACTGGTAATTATTAAACTTGTTCTTAACTTAGTACTATTAAATTAATTATGAAATACATTGTGTGCAGTACTGATACATTTATAAGTGTATTATACCAGTGTAA